>VXAX01000727.1:37011-50638 GCA_013399835.1 Leptocoma aspasia
GGCTGAGGGGGAGAGCCGCGGCAGCGCTCCGGGATCTGCGGCCGCGCCGGTGCCCGCTCGGCTCCGGGTTCGCTCCTCGGCCGCACAGGAAGGAGCTGTGACGAGGAAGAACCTGGCTGTGCCCCGGCACAGGTTCTTCGGAAGGTGTCGCTTGCGAAAGCTGTCAGCGCTTCCCGGTAGCGTGCACCCCGGGGAGGAGAAAGGCTGCGGTGCGATGGGGCCCCCGGCGGAACAGCCCCAGGCTCCTGTGGGAGGGTGAGAGTCGCAGCACCCTCAGAGCGCACAGGAACGGCCCCTCAATCCAATCCCCTCGATCCTCACAGGGGATCAGCCCTCAGCCCGCTCAAACCTCACAGGGATCATCCCCTCAATGCCCTCAAACCGCACGGGAAACAGCCCCTCAATCCCCTCGATCCTCACAGGGAACAGCCTCTCAAAACCTCACGGGATCATCCCCTCAATGCCCTCAAACCGCACAGGGAATCAGCTCCTAAACCCCCAAAAACCTCATAGGAGATCAGCGTCTCAAACTTTACAGGATCAGCCCCCTCAAACCTCTCAGGGCACGGTGGCTCTCCTCAAAAAGTCCTCTAAGTCGCAGGGCTGCATGCATGGGGTGACAGTAGGAGGTTCCTGTTCCATTAAAACATCTTTTCACTGTCTGAAACAGAAACACGGGCTGAATTGTAAAAGGATCACAACCACCCCTGCCCTTTGCTGTTCTCCAGCATGTTTGCTTTTAGTATTCAGCCCAGGACTGACACAGAATGGGAGGATTTCCCAAATGGCTTTGTTACAACATTAAGCCTGGTAACCTACCCTGGGTCACTCCCGAGCAGAAAATAAGGAGTTTGAAAGAAAACATTGATTTCTAAGGGCAGCTTGTTCCAAGGATTGTTCCTGCGTTGAAACAAAGCCTGTGAAAACACCAGTTGCGAGTCATTCCCTAAGTTACTGTTTCCACATGGAATGATCTTGCCACATCAGAGCTGCAGAAAGGTCACGCCGGAGTTGCTTTCTCGCTGATGTAAGTTCATGCGTAGGTATTTTTATAGCAAACATTCCAAACAAATTTCATATCTGATATGCAAAGCCAGGAATGCTGCTTACAGAGACACGGGCTCCAAGGCCAAATTTCTCCTCATGTAACCCAAGTGCAAACACACTACAAGTGAAATAAGCTCCATAAAGCCTCCTTGTATCTTTTCTGAATTGTTTTTTTTTTTTCTTAGATTAGTGGCATATCAAAAAAACATATAATTTTCAAGTGTAAAATCTGTCACAGAGGGACCTTTTACCTCTCTGGACTATAGGCTATGAGGATGAGGGAGAGAACTTAAGTGATTTTTAAAAATATAAATTAAATTGGTGGAAATATACTTCACCCATCAGCCACTGGCTATGTATTTATCACTTAAAGAGTAAAGGTAAATGTAAAGGTAGCAGAGGAATAAGAGGATATACGCTCCCTTTAGATATATATATATATATATCCTCTTATTCCTACCCTACCTTTACATATCTCTTCTCAACATAGTTCCTCACCAAGCAGCTTTCAGTTTAGATACAAAATAAACTCTTTAAAACATTTGAGAATGAATTCCACAAACATGACAATGTGTCAATCAAAAGCCTAAGTTGGCAATACCAGCAACAGCTGGAGGAATCTGTTTAATCTTGTGATTAAATGAAATATTCCATGGCATTCCTAGAGCCCTGCTCTGTTTGTGATGGATCCCTTTCTTAAAGGATTAACTCAGCTGAGGAGATGGAGTTTAATTCCTGACTTCTCTGTCGTGGTCCTGTGTGACCTTACGTCCAGTAATAATATTTGAATGTTTTGGTTTCTCCTCTGAATTACAAAGATAATGACAGAGTCCCATTTTGCCTGGAACGAGCAGCACTGGGACACAGCCAGCCCCGAACTGGCAGAGCAGTTAGAGAAAGCAATTAGAGCAGGAAGCAGCTTCAGTGGTGGGGTAAGGAGCTCCACACCAATTCCTGCTGCTTTTCAGGCCCGTTTCTCCATGACTATTTGTCCTCAGGCTCTTACTAGAGAGTGACAGCCAACCCCTGAGTACCAAGGCTCACCAGAGACCTGACACAGCACTGCCAGGCCTGTTTTGTCTACACCCAGCAGTGAGGGACCCTGCCAGGACAGCTCTGACCCGATGCCTCTGCAGCCACCACACTTTGCAAAATTATTCCATTTTTATCTGTGATGTCATGACAGAACTTCTGCTTATAGTTCACACAAACCCTGCTCTCAGGCAGTAGAGATTGTCACGCAGTATAGGGGATTTAATAACAGCTAAATAATTTTTTTAATTACTGAAATTATAATTACAAATCAGATCCTGCCACCAGGTTATAGTCACAAACAGCTGATTGGGTATTTGGTGCAAATGAGGAAGCAGAACCCTCCAGTGAGGAGTTCCTTCCACTGTGGGAAGGAAAAGGTATTTGAGTGATGGTTCTTAATAATGGCTAACATTTCCTATTAACCAAAAACCCAGACCTCTTTCCAAAGAAAATGTATGACACTTTAAGAAAAACCCAACTAAAGTGGCATCCCTCATGTCCCAGAGGTACAGATGGTCTCCAAGAACCAGCAGAATTTTGTTTGAAGAGCACTTCACAATCATTTACTGGATCCATTGTACACACAGTGGCCTGCACCAAATTTAATCACAAAGATCTGGATTGGAAAGCCAGGCTGGAGGCTCCCGATGGCAGTGTCTTTGTTCAGATTAAATTAAGCATGTTCTCAAAGGCACTGAAGCAAGAACCCAGAGATAAGGCTGTGTGTGCTAACCCTGGATTAGACCTGGCAGTAACTTTTTACTTATTGGGGAGCACAAGATTAGATGTTGCTGCTATTTAAATGCTGTGTCAAAGGTAAATCAAATTAAGACACAGTGAATTTAGACTTGCATTAGATGAATTGAGCTCCTCTCTTGTCACGGAGAAGTGCTGCGTATGCAAATCAAACTGGGCACGTGTCCTTTGGATTGCTGGAATTTATTTAATTATTCGCTAATCAAAAACTAATTCCCAAGCACTTAGCACATACCTTTAAGTGTCTCTGCATCACTGTCAAGGATCTGAGGCAGAGCAGGAAAGTACTGCTGCACAGGAGCTGCGGGAGCACAGCGGCCGTCGGGCTCCGCGAGGGCTGCTGCAGTCCAAGGCTGCAGGCACAGGGAAAAATGCACAGCCTCCGGCTCCAGCTCAGCATGCAGCAGGCACCTGCAAGGAAGGGGTTTGGAGCTGCACTGGGAAGGCCTGAACTCAAAAGGGATGAGCCAAACAACAGAGGAACTGCTGCAGCAACTCAAAAGCACTTCTGAGAAGAACACTGTAAGGCCTTAGGATTTTCTGATTCACTTTCACTAAAACAGAAGCCAAAAATGCAACTTTGTTGCTGGCCTCTAAATCTGTTCCTCCTTCCCAAATACCTGCCTCCTCACTCTGGGATATTGTTAATTTTTTATGGACTGTTCTTGGCACTGGACAAACACTGGACAACTTTTACCCCTTCCTGCTTCAGACAGCCCTGACAGGAGTGTGGCAGAGCACACCCCAAATTTTTGAGAAGAGTAGAAAAGTGGGAGAGAGAGCAAGGTGCAATGAGGGGATTCAATCAGGTCTGCAGTGGTCAGAGCTAAACGGTTTCATATCTAATTACAGTGAACTGGTGAATGAGAAAAATACCCTGAATCATTATCTGCCAGTCTGATTCTCATGTTATCAGAGAGAGAGGAAACACAAAAGGCTTCCTCAAAGAACAACAGAACAATATACAAATAGAAACTTCTATCGCATCCCACATTTTCTAGGAAACAAGCAGCTTAAAGTGGTAGCAGAGGGTGACATTTATATGAACCCTGGGGTAAATAAAAGGAACAGATTCTTACCAGGTCCTTTCCATTGTTGTCATGTAAGCTGTACTCCCCCACTATTGCCAGCATGAACTTTGTAGGGGAATACTGCAGGGGAAAATGAAAAATTTAATTTAAAAAATATTTTAAAATGAAATTAAAATCATCCCCCTTATTGAAGGGACATGTTAATGAAGGCAGTGCTCACCAGGGCTGCAGTGTGGTGTAGCCAGGGGACTCTCAGAGTGAGATGATTGGGATTTTTTCCCTCATTTCCAGTTTGAGGGCACTTCTCTTTTCACACCTGCCCTAGAGATCCCCTCGTCCCAGCACTCTCATGACTTTTTGGAGCAGCTGCCCATCTCCACCCCCCCGCCACAGCCGCCCCTGCCCCAACAGCCAGGCCCTTGCCCTGGCATCATCCCTGCTGCTTCCCGGCAGCAGCAGACACCTCATCCCCTCCTTTTTCCTGGTGAGCTCCAAGCGGGGCGGGGACACGGGAGAGAACAGCGCGTCCCTCTGTCCCAGAGGGCTGAGCTCCGGTGACAGTACAGTGCGGGGGTGACAGCCACTGCTGCGCAGGCAAGAGTGACAGCCCTGCTCTGCACACCCACGCGTGCCAAACGCCAGACCTGTACATCAGGTTGTGGCAGATACGGGAACGGCGTTTGGACAGCGCTGCCCAGGTTCCGGAAAAGGCAGCGAGGGAAGTGGGAGCATCCCTCAGACCTCATGTGAGCTGTGGGCTACCTCTGCTTAATTCTGCCACCCCTTTATGAGAGAACTAATGAATGTTTCTGCTGAGCCACTTACCCCTCGATGTTTGTGTTCAGGGAGCCCGTGACAGGTTTAAAGCTGCTCAGAAGTGCTGCTCACATTTCTGCTCAATCCATGATTTCAGCTCATGTTATTAATAGCGGGATCTCCACAGCCCAGGAAAGTGAGGCACGTCACACTTATTCACAGCTATTTTAAGGTTTGTGGGTAAGTGGTCCCCCACTTTTCCTGCAATTGCCTTTGAAAGACAGAGAAGAAAACACCATAAGGCACTCTCCACTCTTGATATTCTCCTAAGCAAGGCTTCCCTGTGCGTGGAAGGGTGGCACGATCACACTTGAGGCCCACAAAGAACAGTGACAAACTCTTCTTTCCTGGCAGACTTTGCTGATGCTCCTCCAACCCCGGAGTAACAAGGTGCCACAGCTAATGGCAGTCACGAGGTAAGTGTAATGCCTTGGATATTTATAAAAATATCACGTCCTTCCCAATTTTCTATCAACCTGTTTGATTATGCCTTATACAGGGAAAGTGTGACAGAATTAATCAGCCTGCTGGAGTGCACACTAAGGGAACAGATGAGCTTTGGCAAGGCTGTTGTTAGCACTGAAAAACTGTGACAAAAAAGAGGCAGACTGCAATCCAGACGCGTGTCATTCAGAAAATGAGACATGCTATGATTTATCAACGCACCAACAATTGATGGGAATAGAGATCTCCCATTTCAAAGTGTTGTCTCTGTGTAGATTAAGAGTAGTATCTGTCATCAGGAAACAATGGGAGAAGAAATGTATTTGATAAAAGCAATTCTGTGCTCTCTTGTAGACAGAAACCACTGTGGCGTTGGAATGGAGGTAAAGGATTTCTCTGCAGTTCCACCCAGGGCAGTAAGAAAACCCCAGCGTTGTGACAAGAGGAAGTGCAAATAATTAATACCAGAAGATCAAATGAAAGGAGTGGCTTTGCAAGAAGTGACTAATGTTGACTCTGCTCCAGGAAGGCCCAGATTGCATTGTGGAAAGAGGAGCTTGCGTGGTCCCCAGAGCACGGCACACAGCGGGCAGGGACTTGCCATGGTGGCACCGTGTGGCACCTCTCCCCTGCAAAGGAAGGGCTGCTTTCTTCTCAGCTCAAAGGCTGCTGCTCACAGGGTCCCCAGCACTGCAGCAGTTTGATTGTTGTATACAGAGAAAACAACATCAAAGCATCAAACACGGCCCAACTTGAGGAACATTTTGCCAGCAGCTGATACAGTGGGAAGCACATCTCAAAACAGCAGGGCAGCAGAGCAAAACAAAAGCCACAGAGCTGGGGCTGTTGTGTCATTTGGCACATCCTGGCACTTCCCTTAATTCTGCTTTAGAACTTGCAAGGGAAGGCCAAAGCTTCTTATTTGCTAATTAAGGTTTCACACGATTCAAACATTGAACAAAAGACATCCCCAAACAGAGAAACCTGCCAGCCTTCATGCCCCTGCCAACAGGCTGATGTCTCAGTTCAGTGCTCTCCCAACACAGAGTGAAAGAGCTCTGGACAATGGCATATCCAAATGTGCACACACACACACATTTTTATGCTGGCACACACACATTGCCTCTGATCGGGTTCTAAAAGTTCCACCTCCCTGTTTTTGTTAAGGACACTCCAGACACCCTACAGACAGGGGTGAAACAGGCATTGAAACAGCAGACCTCTATTTTATGATGTCAAATGGCTAAATAATAGTAATTAAGGATCTTAAAGTCCTTTATCAAGAGACATTATCTAAGATGGCATCATGCCTGTAATCAGAGTCAATGAAAAACTGTTTGATCAAGCCAAGAAGGCAACTAAAACAGTCTGATGAGTTGCCATCTGCTCAAGCCACCCCACCCCCTGAATCCATCAGTGAGCCACTGCAGGACACTGACAACCAGGTTGCTTTCCTGTCATTTCAGCTGAACACTCAGTGCCTGTTGATGTGTTCCAGAGGACTCCTGAACCCAAACATGACAGATCGCTGCTGGACATAGAGCTCTGACAACATTTTGCCTT
Organism: Leptocoma aspasia; assembly: GCA_013399835.1. Classification (NCBI taxonomy): domain Eukaryota; kingdom Metazoa; phylum Chordata; class Aves; order Passeriformes; family Nectariniidae; genus Leptocoma; species Leptocoma aspasia. The sequence goes on from VXAX01000727.1 coordinate 43,704, forward strand.
GCCACTCTTGTGGATTTATCGTGCCCATGCAGCAAGGTAAAGCATTATGGGTTAATCAGAATTTTGCCTACTAAATTAAGTATTTGCATGGATATTTATTTTGGCACTCGCTTAGCCTCTGGGTAAAAGTCCAGCTACTCCTAGAAGAGCTTTTGACCCAGCAATTGTAACAAAACTTAGGCCTTGAGTATGGAGTAGACTCTTGAGCAGATTCTTAGCAATAGAAGACAAGTTCAGGGTAGATGGAGGTTGCCAAATTGTCACAGTTTGAAAAAGAAAATTGGTACATTCAAGGAAGGAGCAATTTGAAGTTCTTATAAAGCACTTGGACACCACAATGATGGGCAAGAGTTTCTTCACTCATTTTGCTTTCTCTTATCACTTCCCAGCTGTTTCTTCCACTTTCAGGTAGTTTCAATTTATCCTTCTATTTTTACCCACACAGTTCACTAACAGCCTTTGAGTTGAGATTCTTCTGGCTTTAGTGATGAGGTGCCAGCTGTGCATCCCTGCAAGCTGGTGCATGTACGACCTTGAAAATTTCTGGGAAGCCAATCAGGAGATGCTTTTACATATTTTCCTATCTCCCAGAGAGCATCTCTCTGTTTTTAGCTTTAGATATATATCACCTTATACTATCCAGAGCATTGTGCAGACATTACCCAGCTAATGCCAGCCCAAACCCCTCCCAGCCTGTACCCTGTTATTGCCTAAGTAACAGCTCCTCCATTCCACTGAAGCCAGCCCAGGGAGTTCTTTCTGCTTCCTTCTCTGCAGCAATATTAAACCAGAATGAGAATGAAGAGAGCTGTTAATTTCATGTCACGGCAAGGAAACTGAAGGTCTTCAGATCACACTTTCTCCTCAGTCTTTTAATTGCAAAATTATACTTCAAGATTTGACACTAGTTTCTCACCTCCTTGTTTTCAAGCTACTAGCAAGCAAAACCAGACAAAAATACTTTTTTTCCTACTCTGCAGAGCCTGTTAATTTCAGCTAGGTGAAATATTGCTAATTAGTAGCATATTCTAACAGAACTTGTGATTTTTCAGAGAGCTATGTCAAACTAAGCCAGATTAAGGGTTAGAATGTGCCAATCTTTTCATTGTTGTCACTTTGTGATTTATGTACCCCCTCAACGTGTGCCCTCCCAGGTTCTTGGAGCCCTTGGCTAGCACTGCTCAGCTGCTCCACTGTTATTCCTCACACCACATCCAGCAACAAGATATTCACAGCACGCTCTTCTCACATTTTCTCTAAACATTAGGTACAATAGCAGAAATAGAAATTGGAGATTTAGAAGCAAGAGACACAGGAATCCGGGTGGAAACAGATGACTAACAGGATTTTTGCTAAATAGAAACACGAAAAGGGGTAAAAAAAAAAGATTCCTGAGCAGACATAACGCCTTTCTTTTTCTGGATAAGCACTAATCAAGGCCCTGGAACACTCCCACTTCTAGATATGATCCTTAGTAACCTGTTTTTAATTTCAAATTAAATATTAATGAAAATAATGGGAATACTCCTTAAAGAAGTTAGAATGTGACTTCCTGTGGTGCTCCTCCAGGTCCCACACTTTTTACCTTTGCCATGAGACTAACTCCACAATGCTTGACCAGCAGTGTGCCATGACCCTTCCCTGTCATCCCTACAGCCACTCACAGTATCTTTCCTTTTGATTAAACTTCACCTTCCAAGATGGAAATTCATGTCCTACCTCAGGGTAACACCCTGCACAACGGGATCTGAGCATCTAGAGACCCCACTGGGAGTTACACAGCGATAAATTGTCAAACCCCATTTTTTGTGCAGATTAATGTTCTCTAAGTTACTCCTGCCATAAACTATAAACAGCAGAAAATGCACTTCTTTGCATTCCTGCATGTTGTGGGAGATCATAAAGGCACTTAATATATTATTTAAGCCATTTAAGCAAGATAGCACAACTGCTGTAATTAGCAACAGTTCTCCAAATCCCCATATGCCAGACAAAGGCTCACGTTCAGCGTTTCCAGGCTGGTGGGAGGGAATCAGAACATCACAGAAATTAAATCCAAGCTCTGCTTTTTTTCCTCCTGCCAATCTCAGCAGAGCCTACATTTCACTACAGCTACTCCCCTGCACCACCATACAAGAGACCCAAAGCACAGCATAAAAAAGACTGCCCTTTTTTGGGCTTATTTTAAGAATAAAAGGCTGCTCAAGGCTTTAAGAAAGAGAAATGAAGCCACTTCTCTGGACAGCTATGTTCTGCAGGCTGGAGGGGAGCTTCCTTGCTTTTTTCCTTTGAATCAAACCAAAATACCACAAAAACCAAAACTTGACTTCCCCTAGAAAATCCATGAACTGAAGTCAGTGTTAAGTGGGAATTTAGAAGCACTGCAAGCAGCAGCCAACCTTTGTGCACGCAGGGTCAGGCACAGGGCAGTGTGATGGGAGGCACAGGTATGAGAGGAGAGAGGCAGGAGGAGCACACAAAGGGCAGCAGTGACAGCACAGGGACAAGACCTGAATGCTGCCACAAGCCTGAACTTCACTACCCCGTGGAAGCCCAGGACACATCACTGCCCAGAAGCCTCATCCCACCGTGTGCTCCCTGGAATTGCAGCCAGCTGGACACTCCTGTGCAAAGAACATTGCTGGGGACAGACACCAAAATTTTCTAAAGGAGCAGGGAAAGGAAATACAGAACTGAGAGCCTCTGCCACCAAGGGGGGCTGTGAAATTCGGGGTGCCATGGCTCAGAGAGGGGAGATGCCATCCTCTGCCCCATTCCCCAGGCAACACCAACTGGCAAATGTGTACCAGGCTCATCATTTTCCAGGCTTCTCTGGTTCATTGGGAAGAGGAAGTGGCCAAGGCTGGTATCACCTGGGGAGTTCATATTTCATCATCCAAAAGATTAACAAAAGAAGTCAAATTGTTTTCAATACAAAGAGATACCCAACTTGTTACAGATTTGATTTTAGAAGTAGCACCTAAGGGATAGGCGCATTAACAATCTCATTAATAAAGCCTATTTTAATTTGCATAAACCCCTAAAAACTTATGAAGCACAATAAAAAGAAAAGCCTTTAATGACCCTGTTTCTCACAGGCTGCAAGTTGCAGAAGTGTGGAGGAAGCTGATAATGCTCTTTCAGTTCCTGAGGACTTCAAGCAGCTACAAAAGTTATAGGACATTGGCAAACACCAACAAGCAGCTCACAAACAGCTGGCTGAGAAGCTCAAGACAAACATCTACAGAACTGCTGAAGCATAAAATAGTGGAGGACACCTGAAAATACAACTATTGAGAAGGAACACCAGCACCAGAGGTTGGTCACTGGTACCTTTGGGCACTCTGGAAGGTTTGGCTGCCTGTGTCTCCCAGTCTGGGAACACTTGGAACACACCTGATTTTGCCAGAGGTGGATAAAAGAGATGCAGAGGTATTTAGGGTTTCCCCACTCCACTGGTCGCCAATCACACTTGTGTTTAGACCACATTAATTGCAAACAAGTGGTTAAATGAGCAACTCCCTACAGGTACCAGAAAGGAACTCTTCTGGCAGTTCAGATGCCTCTAATGATGCCACACAGAAACAATAACTGGCCCAAATTCTCTTTCAGATCCCTTCCCCTGACACAAGATTTGTTAACTGGAGCCAATAGACACCTAGCTGCAGGGAGATCATCTTCATCACCCTTAAGCACCAGGAAAGGAATTTCCAGATGGAATTAGCAAAGCCTCCACCCCTACAGTCCGAGCAGTTGCTGAGTATCATTAATCATTCTGTCAAATGGAGCATTCACCACCCTCCTGGTAAGAACAGGTTGCTGGAAAACATCCCTCATTACAATTCCTATTTAGCATTACACTGCAATACATCTGGCAACAGTGTTGGGGATTGATGTTTAACTAAACCACATGTACAGGCAGTTGGTTTAAGTACAATGCAGAGTACCTGTACATTTGTCTGTGTTTATCAGCTCTCCTTCCTGTGACCTATCAGTACATAAATACCACAGCAGATGCCTGCATATATTATATACACCAGATTCATCACATTACACCTGGTAATCAGGGTAAATCTGCCCAAAGCAGCAAATAACAACCAGCAGTAGACACAGAACATCTTCACAACTGCTTCCTTTTTGGCTCCATGCCTACTCTGCACTGCAAGAGCTGCTGCACCAGAGGAGTTGGTTAATGTTTGCACTTGCACAGCTCTTGGAAGATGAAGGCACTCAAATAGAGAAATTAGTATTCACAGGAGAGCTGTCAAGGGAAGAGTTTTCCCTAAGGTGCACTGTTTCAGTACAGTGTGTTTGACTGGCACTTGGGCTCCTTTCCTTCACGGGGAGAAACAGGAGAGGCATAATCTGTTTGTACTCTGATTTCCCCCATCCAATTAGAACATCCTTTCAAAGCATTCCTGTTGTAGGTAGGCAGGATAATCTGATAGATTTCCAGAGATGTGGTCTGTCTTATGCCACCTTCCAGCAGGAGAGGCTTCCAAGGAGAAAGCAGTGTTGTCTCCCAGAGGAGGGGGAAGGACACAGCCACAGGCTTCTCTCATGCCTGATCTCGCAGGAGTGAACCAGGTTGATGAACAACTTCTAAATACAGCAAGATCCTCAGATGAAGGCTGGCCAGAGAAGTCCATCTGTGCCTCCCACTTGCACATCCCTGGCTTTGGCTGAGCTCCGAGTGCAGCCAACACTGAAAGAGAGAACAAAGCCTTGGATTTGCAAGGGGAACTCAAGGCCCTCTCAATCCTCTGCAAAGCAAAGTGTACACATGATAAGCCAGGAGAGCCATTCCATGCTGCAGTCACATGCCATGTGGAAGCTGTAATCTCACAAGGACATAGATATGACCATGCAAATATGGGTTATGTTTGTGCTAACAGCCAGCTCATGTCCCTGGAGCTCCTAAATGCCTTTAATCTGGCTGCTAATGCAGGTGAAAGCTTGTGCTGGAGAAGCTTCATGTCTCTGGCTCTGATCACCCAGGAACATGCTACCCTTTGGCACCTTGACTGGAGAGGTCAGGACACAAGCTGGCTACTGCTTGGTTTCAGTCTTTGCAGGTGAGGAGAAGAGGAGCTGCCTGTCACACTGGGGACAGGTGACAGGGCTGCAGGCAGCAGGCACAACGAGAGGGTGGTTGGGAGCAGGTATTGAGAAACCAGCTGCGTTTTCAACATCCCCTTCAACCAAACCACTTCTAACAGAATCTTCACAGCAACCAGGTTGAGGCAGCACAGCTACACTCACAGCTATCACCTCTGCTTCCCTCTGCAGAGCTTAGCTTGCGTAAAGTAACACCTAACACTGTAAAATCCTAGTGTGGTTTACAACTGTAAGGTACCTCAGATGGTCCAAGCAAACCTCACTGCCGAGTTAGCAAGAAATTGCCTTTGCATCCTCTCAGCACCTGCCTGTGAAAGGCTCCTCCACCCAGAGCAAAATTCAGACAAGGGGGAGGAAGAAAGCAGACACAGGAGGGAAAATGCCACAGACATCTTAAGGGGAGGGCTTGTCGTAATGAATTTCTGTCATTATTGAATTCAGCCATGGGTAGAAGCCAAACTTCCCTAAGACAGCCTGAGAACAAGGAGCTGCCTCTGTTTCAGGACCCACCCATAGGTGCCTTCCCAAGGTGATACCTGCTCTGGGCATTTGGCTCAACAGGAGCTCAGCAGCACTGGCTGCAGGAGGAATTCCTGACCAAGAACATCCCAACTTCTGCCCAGAGCAGCGCCTGGCCCTCGGCACAGCCGGGCCCAGAGAGGCCTCAGAGAGAGAGAGGGGCCTTTGTGCAGCCCTGGGGATGACTGTGGGTGCCAGAAGCCACCTGGCACAGGAGCACAGCTGAGTCACAGCTGCAGCAATTGCACCAATTGTCCCAGGGACACAACAATTGCACTTGTCTGACTGGTCAGGCCATGACGGCAGCACAGCGCAGTTCTCTTTGTGAAAGCATTTCGCCTGCAAGTAAATTTCCAAAACAAAATCTCTTTAACTCCAAGCCTTTCCAGGCTTCTCCCTGGCAAGGGCAGTTTACTGAGAGATATCAGGAGAGAGAACTCTCATTGCTGTTGGATTTCACCTTCACCTGTTAAGGAGGTAACCCTGAATTCCCATTACACTGGGATGGAATTGGGGTCTCGGCTCCAGCCAGCTCCCTGAGAACACCCAAGGTGCAGCCCAAGGTCCCTGTTCCCCACCACAACACAAGCTGTGCAAAAGCTCTCTCAGTGGTTACACTCCCAAGCCAGACCTGGGGAGCAGAATGAGGAGGAGGATGAAGTTTGTACTCACACAATCCACATCTTGCCTTCTGCTCTGTGGGGGGAGTTTGTCTCCCTCTTCTCAGGATGGACACGAAGCAACTGCACAATCTGTAAAAGCACATCAAGAGTAAGCAAATGGATAAGTGCCTGGTGAGAAAATGGGACATTTAATCCCCAAAAAGTGTTCCTGCTGTACTGATTTAAGGGGATGACCATACCCTGCAGCATTTGTGGCTTGATCCACGTCAAAGGAAAAGCCTGTTACTGAGAAATCTGTTTATCAGCAGTACTTTCCCTGCTGCTCTGGGTGGCTGAGTGCTGTGTGCTCATCCCATGCTTCCCATAATTCTTTACAGATCCAAACTGATCCATAGCTTTATCTGATTCTATAGGAATTAAACTCTGAAACAGGCCACAAGATCAGGTACAGCCTGGGTTTGCAGCAGTGATCACTGTGCTTGAGCATCACCTGCACAAGGGAAGGAAAGTGCATCAAGTTCCTTGAGAACACAAACTCCAAAGGGTTAACTCAGAGCCAGCCATAAACATATCTCCTGAGCAAAGGCTGGGTGCACCAGGAAGTTCAAAGGTCCACAAGAAACATGGACTTTAGGGAGTTTATTAAAAAATAATTAGAATCAGATCTACAAAAAA
>VXAX01000727.1:50644-78826 GCA_013399835.1 Leptocoma aspasia
AAGTTATAAAAAAAAAAAAAAAAAAAAAAAAAAAAAAAAAAAAAAAAAAAAAAAAAAAAAAAAAAAAAGCAAGCCCGTGTCAACTAACTAATAAATTGTTTTGAGGAAACCAGAAAACAGGGACAACTTTGTTGGGTTACTGGCACATTTGCCTGCTTCAAGTGAGCTGTGGTCATTTGATAGCTGGCAGTGATAAGGCCACAAATAAGTGTGAGGCCACAGGTAAATGGCTCTCTCCTCCAGTTAGAAAGAAAGGGGAAGCCAGACACCTTTTGCTTTTAGTTCCTGGGGAAAACAGAACCAGTTCTTTCTTTTTAAGGCTCCAAGAAGATATTCCACCCAGGAGGGAATCAAACCTGCTGTAAAGAAAAACCCCAACCCTAATTCCTGCTGGTAGCAGAGACACCCGAGATTGCAGGAGAGGCATTAAAAAAGCAGCTGGCAGCCCAGGGAGGCAGGTGGTGACAGGGGCTCCCTGAAACTTGGGAGGGCTGCAGAGAGGAAATTCAGCTCCATTTCCAGCACAGCCCTTCCCACAGGCCTGGGCCACGACCTCAGCTAAGGACAAGCCCCACTGCCCCCTCAAACAAGTATTAAAAAGCAAACAATCCCCCAAACACCCTCCCATCCTTTTGCTCTCCTAAAAAACCACCAGCAAACCACACAGCTCCACATCTTCCCGTACAAGGAGGGAAAAAAAGGCCAGGCCAGGTGCTGGGTGCAGGATCAGCCCCGTGGGGACACCGGGGATGCTGAGGAGCCCCCAGCGAGGCTGTGCTGGGGCCGGGAAAGGCCAGCGGGAGAAGTGACAAACCCCGCCGTTATGTAACGGGTGACAAATGCCTTTTGTTATGCAAGGCAAGTGGGAGAAAAATCAGCATTTTGCGACTCCCTGCTCGAGCACAAACAGGCTACGGCTCCGGGGGGCAGCGGCACGCTCCGAGCAGCAGAAATAGATGCCTTGGAAACGCCTCCTGATTCGGATGAGTCAACAGAAAAATACAGAATCAATATTTAATTTTAAGGGATTGAGGTTGTCAGCACGGTCATTTGATAATTTTGGGAGTTTTGTTAAGGAGAGAGGCCAGTGGGCAGCCATCCACCAGCCTTGCTCATCAGTCATCTAAAATGAGGGATCTACATCCCCTTTGCTCAGCATTTGGGGTTCTAGGCTTTTTTAAATCACAAATTTAAATCGGTATTAATATAATTTCATAATAAAATGAATAAACCAAAAAGCCACACACATCTGAATTTAAGCGCTGGTCCCAGCTCTGTTTTTACGCTCGGTGAAAATCCCTGATCCAATTCTCAGCTTCGAGCTAGAACAGAGAATCCTCTGCCCTCTCCTGGCTCCTGTACGTGGCTGAAAGCTGCAGAAATCCGCCTCACGTCTCGCTCTGGGAAAGAAATCAGGCTCCTGGGAGAGTTTGGTTAAAAAAATTAAAAATCCAAGCAGCGTGACCCCTGGCATCAGGAAGGTTCTTTTCCCCCAGGGATTGCCCAAGGGATGCGCAGCTCCCCATCCCACCCTGCTCAGCGCAGGGACCCAGCGCCACCCCCGGCGTGCTCCCAGAGCCACACGGCGACAGTGACATCCAGTGGCAGCGCACACCCATCCGCACCCCCCCGCATTTCCCGCGGAGCCCGGAAAATGCCAATTCCCTGTGCCGGGAAAGGTCTGGATTTACAACGCGGGGGAGGTGCGTGGGCACAGAGGGCTGGGTGGCACCCAGGGAGCGGGGACAGCACGGCCACACGGCTGGCACTGGCAGCGGCACTGGCAGCACGGGATGGAGCCCGGGTCCCCTGCAGGGACAAACCCAGCACAAGGACGGGACCCGTCATCCCTCAGCTCATTGCTGCTGCCACCCCACAGCGCCGAGGTTAAGCAAGAGCTATTGCCCAAGCATGAGTCAACCTGTGTTCACATAAACACCTCTAAAAGTGGGTTTGTGTTCCTTTTTTTTCGTTTAAGCAATTCTGCTGTCCTTCAGAAAACCCCGAGTTGGTTCCAGAACTCACAGGAAAGACTCTGAAGCAGCTTTAAATCAGTTGTACCTTCAGGAACAGCCAGGTCAAAGAGACTGTCACCTCCAACACCTGCAAGGTCACCGCCCAGGTGAGGCCCTCACACAGCCACTGTCACACTGTCACCAAACAGGGAGAACATGTTCCTTCTCGGGGACAGGTGAGGCACTCACACAGCCACCGAGCAGGGAGAACGTTCTCCTGCTCACACAGAGCCTTTACACGTGGAATTTTTACAGAAGGATGAGCAGGTGCAGATGTGATCAGTGCTGGAGGAGCTGAGCAGGTTGAGCTGCTGTCCCAGACACGGGAGCAGGGAAATCAGCAGCTGGAGAAGCTCCTCCAGCCGGGGAGGGAGTGAGGAATGAGCCATCGCTTTGTTGTCAGCTGCTGGCAATTAGGGTGTCCCTACCTTGCAATCTGGACGCTCCAACATAGTTGTGGTTTGCTCTGGGCCCACCCCAGCCCAGCCACACGTTTGTCTTCCCGAGCAAAAATGCAGCCCGACCTGTAGCAGGGGTGTTTGTGCCTCCCAGTCCCTGCACTGGTTACTCCAGCACCTGCACACCCCAAAGGTGGAATGAGACAGGGACGGGAGAGGCAACTGCTGACAGCACCGGCTCTGCCACAAACAGGTGCCACAGGCTGCCCGGGAAGGAGGATTTGTCCCGCATAAACCTATTTTCAAGCTGCTAAAACACAGCCACATATCCCGTGGGAGTCCTCAGGCACTCAGAACCAGCTCGTTTCTCATCTCTTTTCTCCCCAGTCTCTCTCTCTTTACCTCTGAAATGTCCAATCTGGTCTGTAACAGCTCGGAGGGAGCGCTTTAACTCTAAATCGGTAAAGTAAAAGTCAAAACCCGAGAGCTGCCAGACAACGTGATCCGGGAGGCTGAGTAGGAGTCCCTCAGTGCCCTGCGCGGCTCCGGGCGATCCGCCCCCGCCTGGCTGCTTCCCGCAGGGCTGCGGACCACACCAGCCGGCCAATTCCTGCGGAGAGAAAGGCACCAGAGACACAAAACGTGTGAAACGCCCCGAATCAGTGCAATTGAAATGCAAGGAACATCCCAAGGGGTTGGGATTGCTCACTGCCCAGAGCTGGGCATGGGCCAGCAGAGCAGCCTGCAGTTCCCGTGTGCTCCTAGTGACAAGGTAGCTGTGGGATGCAGCCACGTACAGAAGCCACCCAGTCAAACCCCCAGGGGACAGACTGGGCTTACCAGGATCGGTTCTGCCTTCCAGTTACTTTAAGGGGTTTTTCAGGTTTCCAGACACCATCAGGGGTCAATGGAAATCGATCAGTGCAGCATCCTCAGCCGAACAAAAGCAGGGAATCCAGACTGTCTCCATGGTTTCCCGGAACCACCAAGTCCTGCAATACTTGCAGTGTCATAGCAACAAGCTCCAGCCCAGTCAAATGAAAATTCTGTTATTTTAAACTATGGGATCATATTTACGATGATCCTGGAGATCCCTAAGAGTTGTGCATCGACACCAAGGCTAGATTAAGGCTGTGGAAGTACCAGACCTACCTTCAGTACACCATTCCTCTTGTATAAACCCCAATCATGGAAGAGCAGTTTTGGAGGAAGCACCAGCTGCTCCTTTCCTTGCTGGGGCAGAAACTCCTCTTCCAGGGAGTTGGCAGGGCTGGATCACCATTGGGGTTGATGATCCCAAAGGTTTTTTCCAACCTGAATGGTTCTGGGATTCTGAATGACCCTGGCTGGGCTTTGGGGTTGGCCACGTTTGATTTACGGTTCAATCCAAGCTTTAAGGAAACATCAGAAATATCAATAACGTGGCCCAGAAATCTTTCAGTCTGACCAGCAAAACCCCAAAGATCCTTCACTCCCACATGCTGGAATGGGACAGCTGGATGGGGTCTCAGTTACTGCCTTCACCTCTGACCCCAAGCAAGAAAAAGCCCTCATAGACCCCTTTGGGGGACCATTCTCAGAATCAGGACAACAGATTTCCTTTTTAAATGCGGATCCCATGCCCAAACCTGGGCAGGGGCCTGGGATTCCTGGCTGTGCTGGCCCTCGACACAGCCCTGTCCTTGAGAGGCTGTGGGAGGATGTTGTCTCACCCTGCCAGGGCAGCAGAACAGACACTTGTGTGCTGCCGACCTGGATCATGAGGAATTTTCTCTGGATAACCAGCTAAAGGTAAACCCAATGTAGGAGTGCCTGTGGCTGCTTTAGGAAAACACTGTCTGCCCTCAAAGTGTCACACTGGTTTAAGAGGCAACTGAGCAAGATTAAAGGCTGCTCAGGACTTGGATTATCCCACAATTTTTCCAGTAGGACTTGAGGTGACTTAGAAGTGACAGGAAAGTTCTCAAGGAAAACTCAGCTCTGCCAGAAATAACCTCAGTTTCCTGACCAGGTGACGTAGGCAAAGAGGAAAGATTTCACCTTCGAGGGTTCCTGCTCCAAGTAGGATCAGAAAATCTTTGGAATAAACTACAGGATGCAATGTTACAGGGATTGCTTTTCCTACTGCTGGTTTTAGAAGATGGCAGAGGCAGCTGGACTTGCTCTCCCCAAAAATCAGCAGAACAGCCTCAGTCATACCTCAGTTTTCCCTTCACCTAGGCAGAAGTTTCAGGGTTGCTGCTGCTAATTCTTCCTTCACACCAGCAAACAGAATTATTTTGGAGTCTCCTGTTGTTGGCTTGTTCTTGGCAGTCTGGATCCAGCACTCCCCATTTGTCATTTCCCTGAGGAAAAGGGGAAGAATTGAGAAAGCTGCAGGAGCACATGCCCAGGGACATCCATTTCCATTGATGGAATTCAGGCTGCAGGAGCAGAGCTGGCACTGCCACAGCCCCAAGGACTCAGGGTCACCACCGTGAGCCTGGCCTCCAGCCTGACCTGAGCCCTCAGAGCCAGGGGAGCGTTCCAGGGCATTTTGCCTTTAAAAAATGGAAATCTAAGCCCTGTGAGACAAGGGGAGGCCTCTGCCTGAGCTCCACGCACAGCTGGGGAGCTGCAGGTCACTCAAATGACACAAACCTGATGGTTTAAAAATAAAAACCCCCAGAAATGCTGACTTTTCACCCACTCTGTGCTTGGGCAGCCACATGAGATGCTTTGGTGCTGCCAGTGCACACTTGGAGGAGAGAATTTGTGTTCCCATAGCTACTTTAGGGGGAAAGAAAGACCAAGAGGTAGGGAAGGATCCAGGAAGGATCCACATCTTTTAAGTACCACAGGCTCCCCCCTCCCACTGTCCACATTGCACAGGTACCAACACAAACCCCATGCAAAAGGATTTACCCCCAAAGGCAGGGATTCACCTTCTCCTGGCAAGGACAGGCACTGTGGGAAGGGAAGTTGTAACCAATTCACTGCAGATACTCCAGGCTGCGGGAACACTCTATTTATTAGGTCAATATTTCATTTGAGCAATACAGTTACAGAATATCACAATGCTGGTTACAAACATAGGATGGCTCCGTGGGCACAAAGGATGGCAGGGAGAAGTGGGGTACCAAACCTTCATCCTGACACGACAGGGAGGAGGGGCTGCAAGGTCTAGTAATGAGCAAGATACTTGTATACAAATGAATGTGGCACTACAGGTGGAGATTCTGGTTTAGAGGTGGGTTTGTGTAAGTAGTTCAATTTATACAGTTATACAGTTCAAGCAACATCTTTTTCTTTTTTTTTTTTTTAAATGCTATTAAATTAAAATCCCCTGTAGTTCAATAAAGTATAAAAATAGTACTGAACCTGGTAATATTCAATAAAATGTAGAATTCACTCACATCATTAAGTAGTAAAGAAATTGTAAAGTTGTAGTTACCATGGCAACATTGCTTTCCAGAAAGGAATATACAGAAAAGAAAAGATACACATATGGTACCTGCGACGAGTATTTAGCGATCCAACACTGAACTTGTGCACCACAAACCAAGTTTCTAAATATCTCTATATATTTATATAGTATATATCTTTTTCATCTTAAAATTTACTTTTGAAAAGAAAAAAAAATGTGCACTTCAACAAACTCACTAAGGCCACTCATGCTATAGATACCGAGGATTGCAAGGAGTAGTGGAATACAAGACCCTAGAGCACACACTTTACACCACCCAGGGACACCTGTGTCACTGCCCAAAACGTTCCTGAGATTTAGGGACAAAAGCATTCCCAGTGCTGCCAATTCTTTGTAGGTATTGGAGTTTATTTCTACATAAAGGAAATTTTCCCCACTTCTCCCCAAAGCCCTCCTGGGCCCCCAGGCCAGGAGTGTCAAACACACCCCACAATGCAGAGGCAGCTTTGAACTGACACTGACCAGGAATTTTCTATAAGGGAATGAGGATTCCAGGTAAAATCAGGTTCTGCACAGGCAGAAGGAAGATCTGCTGAAAGGCTGGTACCAGCAGCACCTGCCCTGCACTGCCTGAGTCCAGCCCATCCACATCACCCCAGGGAGGTTTTGCCAACAGCTTCCCCCCTGTTTGAGGCATGGTGAGTCTTCCTTCCTGTGCTCTCCCACACTTAGGACAGAAAAAGGGAATGAACTTCAATGTGCACTTTGTACCATGAGAAGCAGCAATGGCACCTCAAGCAAACTGCCCCCTCACTGATCCAAACAATTTCACACAAAGTAAAATATTGAGGGTTTAACTTCATCAACAGTGAAAATAATTTACCTTAAGGCGACACCCGTGCTCACCACCTGCACACCCAGTGACTCTGGGGTGATTCCTTTACTCACCTTCAAGGAAAAGATCCATTTCACAGGATTTCCACTCCCAGGTCTGCCCTTTCACTGCCAGCACCAAACAGCCCCTGCATGGGCACGTTGTGCATCTAGAAATGCCCCTCATTCACTCCTGGATCCATGTCCCACCATGCCCCCACCCCAGTACTGACCCAGCTGTGCATGGCAAACCTGCCCGGAGCTATGGCAGGAGGGGAGAGAGGAGCCACAGGGTGCTGGAAAACCCCACAGGAGAACAGAGGGGACTGCAGCCCCTGCTTCCAGCTCTGCCTGGGGCAGCGTGGGGCAGGACTGGAGTCATGCTACAAGATCCACCCCAACGAGTCCTTTACCTGCCTCTGGCACCATCACAGCAGCTTCCCGCTCCTCAAAAGCATCAAACAAACTGCGAGAGCAGAGACAGCAACAGAAACAGCAGCAGCACCCCAGACAGGCTCCAGGTGCAACACAGAACCTTCCAACAGCTCCATCTGGGAGACACAGAACCAAACCCCCACAGGCTCAGTTCTGTGCTGTCCCAGCCACGAATGCAGGTCCTGAGCTGGGGCAGCAGAGCTGGCTCTGCAGCAGCAGAGCTGTCCCTGGCAGCTGCAGCATCATCCTGCCAACCCCCCGTGCTCCAGCAGTGTCAGCGATCAGCTGCAGCCATCCTGCTCCAGAAGGGACCTGCCCTGGCACGATGGAGCTGCAGGGGTGCTGCAGGAGCAGCTCAGCCCCAGCCAGGATTCCCTGCAGGCACAGGAGGAACACACCACAGCCCTCAAGGATCACCACGACAACCCTCGGCCAAGTCCTCTGCCAAAGGGATTCCCAGGCAGCTTTAGGAGCTTCCTTCCTCCCAGCCCAGCTAATGCACGGGGCAGGCAGCAGCTCCAGGGAAGGACAAAGAGGAGCAGCCACCAACAAACTCCTGCAGGGATGTGTTTGGCTCCCTGGGCTCCTCCCCAGGCTGCCCACGCCAGAAGCTGCCCTGCCCTGAAGGCAAACCACGACCAGGGACACAACCAGGGCTGGAACAAGAGCAGTGGTTCATGCAGGCCCCTGAGTGGTGTCAGTCAGATAATGCTCCTCATCCCAAACACACCTTTGGGACTCCTGAGCCAAAAGCTGGAGACCCCAAGACTGGGAACATGGAGTGGATAAATGGTCTCTGGCCCATGTCAGTGTAAACCCACACACCCAGCTGGGAGCTCTAACACTTCTGCAGTACAGAATCACTCAAGTTCCTCAGGACAGCTTTAAGCCACTTTCCTGCCCAAGCTCTGACAGTTACATACTTTGTTTAGCTTTAAATAACTTTTAGTAGGACTTAAGAACTCCTAAAAACTTTATAACCTGTCAGTGCCATGGGCATTCAGGGAAAAGAAGGTTTTGCCTTGTATAGATGAATTTGTCTGTAGCTCCTACACAGTCATAAACAAAAACTGCTATAAATAAATCACATTTTAAATCCACACATAACTAAGTTGGATTTTCACTGAGCAGCTGTTGCAGACATACTGCAGTTAAGTCCTAATACCACAGGGGGTTTTATGCAAATACTTCTTTTCACCTCAGTGAAGATATTCTAAGTATGCAATCATTAATCTGCATTTACTAATTATGTCATTGCATTTTAAAGTTGATATTACCCAGCCTTTTGCCCCAAAAAAACACTTGAAGGCACCAGAATATGAACTATTGGCCTGTAAGATTTCACTTCTTAGAAGAGCCATTAAGCTCCAAGTCATGTCCAAAACCTCTATTTCTTCCCTGAAGATCATCCAGCACCTTTCCCTGCCACAAACCCCATAAACCAATGAAAACCCAGATCCCAAACAGAACATCCAGTCCAGTCCCACAGGAAGAGTCTGCTGAGCCCTGGCTGTGACTGGCCAAGGTACAAACCCTGAAAAGAGAGGGAGAGAAACCCCCAAACTGACAGAATCCACAGAATCCCAGATCCAGGGCACTGCTGGTGCCGCTGGCAGAGCTGAGGTAACAGCAGCAAGTCAGTTCTAGTTTGTGTTACACAGACTTTCAAACATCACCCAACATTAGGAAATAAAACCCAAAACAACACCCAAACCCACACAACCAAGCAGCCCCCAACAGAAGAATTAAGACAAGCCAGTGAGAGAGGCATTCTCAGAGGGTCTGTACAGCCGAGCTTTGCTTCGTAAATTAACGTAAGGAATCGGTTTCTGGTTGTACTCTTGTTTAATGTAGAAATGAAGCATCACAAAAAAAAAAAAGACCTGTTGTGCTTTTTGGCATTTTCAACTGACCCCTGTGAACTGTACAGTAAGTTGTGTTCTCCAGAAACAGAAAATGGAACTGGATTGGAATACAAAACTCTTCACTGGTATAAACAAGGTATGGCCTCTGTTAGCAGAAAAAGAGCCCATGGGAGAGGAAAGGAGGAGTGGCTGCAGCAGAGTGGAGCGTGTGGAGCTGTGGCACTGCCAGGAATGTCTGCAGAAGCTCACTGGGTACAGACAAACCATCAATTCACTTCCTAGCTCTGGATCTATCACATGGATATCATTTGCACAGATCAGACATCTAAATGAGAGAGTTCTACTGTCAGAGTGAATGCAGGGGCAGAAATATTAAATTAAAGCCACTGGTCCAAAACCGGTTTCTAGCAGGCTGGTCCACTGTGGTGTCCTGGTCCTGCTCAGGGGGAGCACTGGTGGTGGCACTGAGGACACTGTGGTTGCTGGTCTATGGGATCTGTACTGGTCCAGTTCAGGGCATCCACAACAGCACAGGTGGCACTCAACGAGCGGATGGTGCTCTCCAGAGTGGGTCTTTGCCACTTTTCTTGGTAAGGCAGCAGCCAAGGCCAGCACATCCTCCCTTTGCTGGCTATTTACCATGAACTTTGCTACAATGATACAGCAGCAAGACCTTTCTCCTACAGCTCCTCAGAGTACAGCTTTTGTTCTCTCTGTGAATCAGCAGAAAGCTCTCGATGAAACCTTCCATCCGTAATAAGAATGCAACTCTTTTGAACTCAAACAGTTTTATTTAATGTTTTCTCGCAGACTTTCTGCAAAGTAGCTTCTTTTGAAAGAAGAGAGAAAGAAGGGGGATTTTTTGGGAATACCAAGTTAAAAATGTGAGCCGAACTAAACATGCCATACACATGCTGAGAGGAATTTAACACACATTCATCCGTATGGGCACTCTTCAGTAGACTGGACCAGTGTTTCAACGCAAATTCCAGCCCCCAGAGAACTACATGGTTTAGATTTCACAGTATGACTTTTCCCCCTGTAACCTGGGGGAAAAAACCTTAACTGGTTAATTGACCAAGTTCTTAGCTGCTCTGTCCGTCGAGGTTCTGAGACATCAGAAAAGACTGGACCACTTCTTCCGTGGACTGGGGGCTGGTGCTGACGTCCTCCAGCGCATCCGTGACCGAGAACTGCCGGTCCCGCAACCGGTTCCAATTGGCCAAAATGTTGTGGTACTCAAACACCTTCTCATAATTGCCAATGGAATTGTACAGTTTAATGAGACCTCTGTAATCGTACTCAAGTCCACTGTATCCTTCACCAAAAAGCTTCTTTCCTAGAGAAACCCAAGAGAAAAACCAAATTGAGAGGTAAAATATCCACGGGCTGCATCTGAGTTCTGAAATTATTTTTACCAACAAAATTTGCCCACATTCTTCACTTATGTTCTAGCCACAGATTGTTGTCTAGAGACTAACAGTCAAGTCATTTTCTAAAAACTTTAACTGGAGTTTCCTGTAGTCACTTACCAATTGCTATGGATCTCAGATAAAGCTTTTCAGCATTTTCATACTGGTTCATGTCATAGTTGTAGAGGGAGGCGAGATGGCCCACGGAGAGGGCAACTTCATAATCCTCCTGCCCTAGGAGCTGCTCCTTGATCTGGATGGCCTTGATGTGCATCTCCTCTGCTTCCTGTCAGGGCCAGATTCACACAGGTTGGTCAGACACCCCTCACCATCCCAGAAAAAGAGGGGAAAGTTAGTTTAAAGAAACTTAACTATGTAGCAGCTCAAACAGTAGCAATTCGTAACAGGCAAAAAGTAACAAAGCCAAACATAAACCAAGTTCTCCAAATTCTTTAGCTAAGTGGATCAGCAGATTGCAGTACCAAGCTTTCTGTCACCCTCTGAGGGCATGATCCATCTCCATGGATTATTTTTGCACATAGCTTTTGGGGCGAACGATAAAGCACAAGTTTTCCAACTGCCAACTGAAAGAATTGTGGGCATTGAAACCCCTCATTTGTAGTGACAGATTTCAGCTATCTTGAAGATTTTAGGTCAGGAGTAAAGTCTTACCTTGAACTTCCTCATGGACTGATACAGTCTGCCCAGGTTGCCGTAGTGTTTGGCTGTTTGCACGTTGAACTCCCCAAAGGCTTTTTTAGCCAACTGGAGTGAGGAGAGGTGCAGGTCATGAGCCTCCTGGAGCAGCCTCTGCTCTGTCTCCTTGTTGTGACAGTCTATGGCAATCTCCTCCAGGATAAGTGCTGGGGGCAGGAGACAGGAACTGTTACTGTGCCCACACCCAGCTCAGAGCCAGGGACCCCAGACACTTGGGACACAGCTCACCAGGCTTTGTGTCTGTCACAAACTGCTGTCACACTGCTGTGTCAAGCTCCCAATACATTTTTATATTCTATAATTTCATCCCCCCATTCCAACTTGTCTGGCTAAGGGGTTTCTTTTGTATTTTACAAGTGTTCTGTAAACACCAAGGACTACAAACACATCCATTGAAAAAGACAACTCAAGCTACATTGCCTGGGAAGGACCAGGATGAGCACATCCAAATGATTCAAACAACAAAGGGAACTACCTTTAACTCTCTTCGAAGAGGCCAAGAGGAGATGGTCTTCTGGGAGAATGTGAGTGATAATGCCAATAGCACGTTCAGCATGGAATCTGAGAGAGTTGAAATAAAAAATTCAGGCTATGTTTATGTACATCAGCAGCTGACTGATAAAAAAAATTAGAAATATTAATGCAATGAACATTTTTCTTCATTTACAGCACTAACTGTGCTGCTGTGTGTTGTACTCACAGTGCATTGTCAAATTTCCCAGAGCTGTACTGGTGAACATATGAGGAATAAGCCAAGTCTTCATGAGCTGTAGCTACGTGGATGTTTTTACCTCCAAATACTGACTGCCGGATATCGAGTGCTGTCTGCAAGGGTTCCAAAACCACAATTTAATCAGTGCAGAAAGAAGCTCCAAATTCATCTCTATAATCAATATACTGGCTCTGAAATTCTCTACATATTTGAGACACTAATTATAGAAAAGACACGAGTCAGAGGAAGACAAAGAAAGCAAAACCCCATAGCTGGTGGTGTTTGGGGTTTTTTATACATCATGATTGCAGTAATTAAATCAACTATTCTTTATCTCCATGAATTAGATACAACATCTGAGAGATGAAAAACATCAAGAGAAACAAGTCCTGCTGCCTACCTGATAGATGGCAACAGATTGGCAGATATTGTCTACGTTGAGCAAGTAAAATCCGTAGTCTAGGAGCGTGTCAGAGTATTTGGGGTGCTTGGCTCCAAAATGCTCCCTGCACAAACACACTTCCATTACAAACTGAGGCAAGCTGAATAAAATTTTAGAAGGGTTTTTTCTGGAATGGCCCTTACCTGGCAAGGTACACAGCGTGCTTTATGAGCTGCTCAGCCTTCTTGAACTCCCGTTTCACCACACAGGCCTGGGCAGGGGAAGGGAAGCACGTGAGCAGCTGTGCACCCCCAGCTCAGCCCCTCCAGACACTGCCACATTTACTGCTGTTTTTAATTTCAAAATGTCATTGTGCTTATCAAAGGACTTTTTGCTTATTTACAAAAAGGAGCACAGCATTAATAAACTTCTGATTTTATCCTGCCTGACTGAAGGGATTGTGCTGTACCTAGTCCAGATCCAAGAGGGATCAGAGCCCTTCCAGGGAAGCTCACAGGTTAACATTGTCACTTGTGCAGCTCTAACTCAGTTTCAGAAAGACACAAATAGAAACAAACCCCTGCACCCATTCTGAGACAAACACAAACAACATTTCTTAGGGCCCCTGAGGAGAATTCTGGAGGTAACAACCTCTCCTCAGGCATTCATGGCAGCAATTTAGTACCCAAAGCAACAGGGAGATTTCAGATTCACCTTTGATGCTTGTCGTAGCACATCCACCACCACTTTCACAGGCAGCCCAACTGTGATCTCCTTCATGGCTTCTATGCACCACTTATAGGCCTGTGGGACAGAGAGGCACCAACACCATGGAAGCTGGAACTTTACAACATCGTAACATTCAGAAAAAAATATTACCTGCCTCTGAAAAGCTGGTAATTTACATTCCAAAATTTAAAATATACAGTTTGATTGCTTATGTGTAATGAATTGTCCAGTTATGTCTTAAAAGACAGACTTAAAAACCACTTTTAAGGTTAATAGTGAATATATAAGTATTTTATACTAATCTAAGGTTTATAATATTACAATTACTTTTACAGACAGAACAGGGTATTGTATAACCTTTAAGCAATTCTCACAATTCCCATTGTGCAGGACAACACCCTGTCAGTGAACTTAGGAGTTAAAGGAAAACCAGTTTATGGAGTAGTTACACTTCAGACAGAGTATAACAAGCCAGGTGCAAAGACTGTGTTCTGCTATTCATTTTCAATTATTAAAATAAGCTTCTATAATATTCCATTTACAGCTGACCAACACATATGGGCAAGGTACCACACATCTTCCCGTTGGTCCACGTGCTGTGAGGAGCTTATAGACCAACACAGAACAATACACGGAAACACGAGTGGATAAATGAATTATTGCTCTGGCAGTGCCACACAGTCCCAAGGAGAGCAGAAGCAGGACTAGTGAGGCACAGCCAGGAGGTGGCAGTGCCAGGAGAGCCCCCCAAGCCCTCACCTCGTCGTAGTGGCTCTTGGCGAAGAGCAGGGCGCAGAGCTCCCCGTAGAGCGCCGCCTTGTTGGCCTGCTGCCCGTGCTTGGCCAGCTTGTCCATGTAGGACTGGGCCAGCTTGAAGGTCTCCTCTCCCAGGTGGTACTTGCAGTTCCCGTTCCGAACGTGCAGCAACCTTGGGGGATGCAGAGAGAGCTGCTGAGGGGGCTGGAGAAGCCCCTGCCTGCAGCAGCACCGGGGATCTCTCAGGGGACACTCTTGGGGTGGAGCTCTGCCCGCCCAGCAGAACTGCCCTGGCCTGGGGTCAGTCACACACCGCTGGGCACAGGGCAGCAATTTTTCCTGCTGGAAATGTCATAGGATTTTTATCTATTGATACACTTTTGCACTGAACCACTCTGGTGTGGTGCCTTTGTGTGCTGTTTCCCATAAAATCCATTCTCCCCAATACGGAAGCAATTCCTCTCCCAAGCCCTGCCCTACACAGTCTGAAATCCCTTCCACCTCCTTCCCAAAGGCTGGAACCTCAAGCAGCCACTGTAAGTACACCACAGCTCATTTTCCTGCATCCCTATGCTTTCCCCCCAAACACCAAGTGGGTATTTTTGTGCTTTGGGGAGGTCTTCACACAAGATTTAGTCACATCCATTCCACATGAGATCCAGCTCCCCCAGGAGAGACCATTTTACTGATGACAATAACTCAAACATCCCCTGCTCTGTCCCCATCCTGCTGCCTTCCCATCTGAAGGACCGACGCCCAAACGCAGCCAGTAACACCCAGCACTGGTGAAACCTACTCCTGTTTCTCCAGAGAAGTAACAGTTCCAGCTTGTGGCACTTATTAGAAATAAAAGTAAAGAATTTGTGCATTAGTGCAGGCTGAGGTTCACTGCCTTTAACGAGGTGCATTTGGAATGGGTGTGTTTTGATATTCCAAGCCCCAAGGGCAGAGCTGGATTCCCAGCCAGGGCAGCTGCTCCTGCTCCGTGGCAAACACCTGCCAGTGAGCAGACATGGAATTCTGGGGGATTAACCTCCACTGTCCCTGCTGGAGATGTGTCATTAGACAGTGAGTAACAGAGACTGAAAACACCAGGCAAGGCTTGGGAAATCAGGGCACCACAGCACAGGGAGAGAGCTGCACAGAGGGAAGGGAAGCACAATGTGAAGCTGCATTGCAAAGAGGCTCAAACTCTGACTCTGTGGGTTAATGTACAGGAACAGCATTTTAGTCCTGATCTCATACATTAGGATAAAATTTCCAATCAGTTGTTAAAGGGGAAGGAATGAACAGTGACATCTTTGCTCAATTTCTTTTCTAAACCTGTTTCTACTAGCTCCAAGCAGAGATTTAAGCTACTGCAGCCATTCCCCCAGTAATACAACCCAGCTCAAAAACTCAGCCTGTTCAACACTGTCCCTCTGTTTCCCACCCAAACGCATCACCAAACTCAAACAGTAACAAGAAAGGAAATAAAGTTTCCATTTTCCTAAGCAGGGTGTGAAGGCACATGACAGATGTGTATTTGCTGCACAAAGAGAACATCAAAAGAAAAGCCCTTCAAAACCTTGCAAAAGCTACACCAACTCCAGCTCTCCAGTGGGAAACAGCACCGTGGCTCAACAACAGACAGCAAAAAGCAACACCCACATTTTTCCTTAAATAAAGCCTCAGAACCAAACACGATGTACAAGTGCATTGTGTGCCTGGTCACAGGAACATTCCAGCAACAAGAGACAGAAATTATAAAGAAACGAGAGAAGAATTAAGTAAACAGTTTTCCTAAAGAGAAAAAAGACATTTTGCCAACACCATTCAGTTGGGAGCTGCTCTGCAACATCAAAACCACAGAGCCCAAATCCCATGTAATGGAATAAGCCAGTGGGGATAGCACTGCAATTTAGATAAGCTCCTGGGAAAGATCATATCCCGTGTCTGGATGCTTCAGTGATAGTGTCTAGAAACAAAGAAATCTCCCCAAAACCCAAGCTAAACCTAAGCCAATCCTCTAGGATAAGCAGAGTTTATGTGATCTAGTTCTGAGTAACAAAAAATCCTTTATTAATCCAAAGGAATCTTAGGAGATAAAGCCAAGAGGAGGAGAAAAGGCCTCAGGACGTTTATGCTAATGGCTCTGAACCTCCTTTGATGTCTGCAATAACAGCTTTTGGGGACTAACCTCCCCCAACAAACCCAGTCTCGCAGAGCCAACACAGCAGCTTAGGAAGTCTAAAACCGCCAGAAGAAAACAATCCGAGAATCAGCCAAATGTGCAACAATGAAGTGGGAGAACCACGTATTTGTGTTATGCATTTGTACCTTACTGTTTAACACAGAATAATGAGAGAAGGCAAACCAAAAGGAGCACCACGCTCCCAGGAATGCAGGGTGCAAGCTCAAGAGAAATCTCACACCTTCCCAGTTTCTCTGCAGAATTTACTACTGCCAGCACAAGGAAACACTAAGTTGTGCTTAAATAACACAAAACTTCACATGTTTTTAAACTGTGTTCTATTAATACTCCAATATATAAATTCAACTCCCAGAGATTTGACTTGTTAGCTTTATAGCAAGAGCTGGCATTTTAAAAAAGTGTCATACTTTCAGAAGTTCGACTTAAATTTTGTTTCCTTAAAACTCCCCCCAACTCCAGTGCAAGCCCAGTGCGAGAGCCCCCTGCAGTGGGATCAGGTGGTAACAACACAGTTTATTCTCAAGCTAAAAGGCAGAAAGCTGAGGATAATGACTGCTCTCTACCACACAAAGGTGTTTAGATTTTACAGATTTAGCCCTTCTCAAAGTGTCTGACATTTTTTCATGTTGATACAACTCCAAACCAGCTATGCTGAGTGTTTGGGAGATGCCAGAACATTCCCACTCCCACTGGTGCCCAGAGGGTGATGTCCCAGCAGAGCTCCCTGGGGAACAATGGATGTCTCTACCGAACAGAGCCAACACCCCAGGTCAGAAGGGCTCACTCTAACACAGGATGCTTTCTTCTAGCACAGAATGAAAATCTCCATTCCACACTATTGTCCAGCAGAGACAGTTCCCTTTTTCCCCCTCCCTTTCTTTCCCTTCTTTTCATTTCTATTTGGAGAAGGTGACAAGAGTTATTTTTAAGCAACTTCTCCAGCTTGCCAAAGAGCCTGACACAACGAGAAAACTTTTTTTAGATTAATTAGAAGGCAAAGGACCAAGCAGTAACTGTGGCTCTATGTCCATCACTCCCCAGTTCTAGGAAGCTGGATATGTGTGCCCAGGCTCCTGGCATCATTTCTGGAATGCCAGCCAGCAGAAGCAGGCAGAGCAGCGTTGCCATGGCCCTGGGGCTGGCACAGGACATCAGCAGCTCTTGGCAAAGCCTCTTTACTCTTCGTGTTTGCCAAACCATAAACAAGATGCAGGGCTTTTTTTGGAGCAGCTTTCCAAACAAGTTTTGCTCTAGATTCAGATAAATACAGCACATGCTTTGTTCTTTGTTACAACAGCTAAAAAAAAAAAAACAAGCCTACTTTAACTCTGCCCAGCAGTCTCCAGGTACCCATGGGCACATCTGGAGTGTGCAAAACCAGGCTGGTCATGGTGAGAGCAACAAAACCCAGCCAGCTCCTGCCTACAGTTCATCACACCTCGACACACAGGGGGAACAGCAACAGAGGCCTCTGTCAATGAAATGTGAACCTCTGCAGGCCCTGAGGAACAAGGCAACTCCAAAACTCTAACAGAAAAAAAAACCAACTCTTTTCCAAATGTTTTCAGCTGTGGCTGGAGGTGCTCACAAGAATTGGACATCCAGGTCTTTACCCAGGCTCAGAACTAAGCACTCAGCATGGAGCAAGAGAACTTGCTGGATCTGGAATCAGGAAAGGTAAGTTTTGCCTTTATTTCTGCTCAATTGAATCTACATTGTTTGCATTTGGATTTGGCAAATTCTCTTTGTATTAAATAGAACTTCAGCAAAATCCAACACAGAACATTCCTTCACATGCAAAAATCCTTGGGAATACAAGAACTGCTGAACCACTCTTATTATCCAGCAGTGTTACCCATGAGAGATTACACAGGACAGCAAAACATTGGGTTTTTTAATCCATTGTACTGTGCTGCCAACTTAGAAGCTGAAAATCCAGGGATTAGTGTAAAACAAGCACCTCCTGATTTCCAGTTCTAGCCAGGAAAGTGGTTTGGTGCAGCAGAACACTAAAGGAGCATGTGGAGCTGGATGGCTCCAAGGTCTCTTGGGAATTCCAGGTGAGCTCACCTCACACAACACTCCACAGCACGGAACCAGTGAAGGATTTCATCGTGGAGGGTGCACAGCTGAAGGCAGGAAAGGAAAACCTTCTCAGCATCACTGTACCAGCCTGCATCTGACAGGAACCCCCCTGGAAAAATCAGCAACAAACAGCAATTTGAAGAGCAAAACACGTTTTTAAGAGAAAAAGGGTTTGCTCAGGTCTTGCAAGATGATTACTTATTTCACAGACCTGCTTCTACAGACAGAAATCCTGTCAAGGTCAAACCCTCCTGACCTGGAAAGGATGAAATATAAAAGGAGAATTCTCCTGCAGCTGAAGGAAATAATACTTTGGTTTAGGATGGTTTTTGGTATTACAGAAGTTTCCTACAGATTTCTGTCAAAAAAACCCAAAACTTACCTACACTAAAATCATGCAAATTCCTCATCACATCTGCAAACCAATTTTAAACCTAAACTGTTTGAACTAAAAAGTCTATACATTCTTAGATATTAAAATCCAATATATTTCTTTTAAGACACCAAGTAGCATTCCAAAACACACAGTTCTTTAAAAGGCCTGTCTTTAACAGGAAAAAAATTAATATTAGCTTAACTGAAGCAAGTTAAGCTTGCAAGAGAGAAAGCAAAGAGCCCATGAGCAGCAGTTACCTAAAACAAAGCCAATCTGGATTGCTTTTTCTTTCACAGCAGCATCTGACTCTGCAATGTAGGAGCACCTTCTGCTGAAGGAATAGGCCAGGACAGAAGCAACCTTGACTCCATGGTCCATCAGAGCCTGGAAACAGTGATGGAGGAGATGTCTGCAACAAAGAGAAGCAGAATTTGGTTACACCCGAAGGTTTGAAAGCAGTCAGTCAGCTCCCATGAACTCGAAGGAGAGAAATCAAGGCCAAGCCTCCCTCAGACCCAAGGCAGATGAGTGCAAGCCCCTGCGAGGCTGCAGCTGATGGATCCCAGGTGCTGGGTGATCCAAGAGGGCACACGAGCTCTTCACAGGGACACCCTCCGGTGGAAGCCAAACACAAGCTGCCCACGCAGGATTCAAACTTGGAGACAGCAGCTCCAACTCACCAGGGAGGAGGCCCCAAATCCCCCGACCCTGCACAAAGGAGCGCTGATGGTTCCATTAACATCACACTCGCTCATCCCGGTTACAAAGAACCTGATCTGAAACAGTCAAGTTCTGTAACACCACAAATTGGAATAGTTAATGACAGGAAAACTCTTCAAACTGGGGCAATCCTACCAGCTTCCCTCAGGATTTGCTAAATCAGCAGGAAACGGGTGCTGTGACTGCCATTCCCAGGGACTCTGGGCACCGACCTCCCGTGTTGAGCAACTGGGGGGGGTTTGCATCATTTGTTTTTCTTGTTTGTGCCTTTTTTTAACATCTCTCCCTAGATGGAGAGATGAAGAGTTGAAACAAGAATTACTGATCTATTAAGATACTCACCTTTTATCTAAAGCTCGTAGCACCTTTGCAAAAACTTCTAGTTCACAAAATTCACTACCCAGCTGGCACAAGCGGCCCTGTTGGTAAAGCTGAAAAAAAAACCAGGTAAATTCATCTTAAAATACAAGATTGAGTTTTTCTGGGAAATTCAGCTTGCTAGCAGAGATAACTTATGATGAAATCTAGACTTTCACCTCAGGAGCACAATTTCAGTGTTAAAAACTGAGCTATGAGAGGTCCATAGGTGGTTTCAATGGTTTTTTTTAAATCTATGGATGTATTTCCAGGTGTTTGTGCCCTCCTGCAACAGCAAAACACTGCCACATGTAAGCTACAAACCCAAGACAAAACCAAGAAACAACAAAGTCAGCAAAAAATATGATTGACAGTTTTGATACCAAATGCTTACAAAACATGTTTAAATGACACATAATCTAGGTTGCAGCAATGCAGATCTATCAGATGTAAATAAACCCAAACCCACAAGTTCTGCAAGGGGTCACTCAGCACTAGACAGGCCCCAGTCCCATCCCCATTGACACCTGAGCTTCCACAGGTGATTCCCCCACCAGAAAATGGGAAAACTGGAGCCTGTTCATGCATCTATTAAAAGCACTGGCTTGTTTTATGCCCACACTGATTTGTGCCTGCAGATAAGCAAATTTATCAGCTGAGTTACTCACAACAAACCACAGACAGTTGTCCATGCAGTGCATGGCCAAGTTCTGCCACATCAGGCTATAAATGCTATGGATTTACACAGGTACAAAAGGACCGTGCAAATAAATGCCAGAGAAATCCACTGTGAACTATTCTTTCCCTGACCCACAGATGAGCACAGGAGGGTAGATGACCTAAGGAAGCACCACTCCACACCTGCCACAGGCACCATCAGTGCTTAACCAGAACATTAACTCCTCCCAGTTTTAATAATGCCTTAAAATGCTTCCAGTGATGAGCATCTGGTGCCTGGTTCACCTTTTTCTCCACAAACACTGGGAGCTGATGAATTAATATTCCAAACACAGCATGTGAGAGTATCTCCAGCCAGAAATTTGGTTCTAGTCAACTCTTTTTATAAAAGCACACGACACTGGCTCTAGAGCACAGCAAATTTGTTATTTTAACAACACAACCTACAAAAAAAACTTCAAAAATACTCTGACCTAATAATGTCAATTGCCAGAAATGAATGTTTTCCTTTTCGTTATCTCTTTTGCTGAGGGAACATAAAAAAAAAAAGGAAGTCTTTTAAAAAGCAGAGCAAGTTTGCATGCAAAGTTACTGCTCAGATAAAGCAGCGTGTCCCTGCACTTCAAAGGGATCAGAGCTCCTGCTGGAGCTGGATTCTCTCTGGCACTGAAGGAACAGCCAGTCTGCTGTAGTTAAAAGCTACAGTCATGGTTAAATGTTCTCATTCCTTCAGCACAGCTGTCTCATAGTGAATGTTCTATAAAACCTAAAATGTATTTTCTGCAGTTAAAAAAAAAAAAAGCAGCTGTTTAAATTGCCTGGTATTCTGTGCCCAAAGTGAAGGTGGGCATCCATCAATAATTGATGAGATCGTTTCTGGAGGAAGCCTAAGACACATCCCCAAAGCATTGTAGCAGGATTTAAGGCAACCAAAAATACTATCACGTTTTCTCAAGTACAGGATCACTCCCTCCTCTCACCTTGCAGTACCATCCCAAAATCCCAGAGACTCCCGGTTTATCAAAAATTAACCATAGTAAGACTTTAAAAAATTTATATATTTATGAGGTTACATAAACACTTCTCGTAAGGAGAGGATCCCTCTTACAAGAGATTCTGAACTGCCAAGGAGTAGATGGCCTGGTGGGGTGGGAGGGAGGGGGAAGGTCCCACAGGACCCTCTGCTTTGGAACATCAATAATTTCAGACACATGTCCAGTTTGGCTCAGGCCCCAAAGTCCAAACTGCAATTTTTCACTGCTCTAACTTGAAATACAACACATCTTTGGGACTTTTACTATCCCTGTAACCCCTTCCCTCGACATACTGGCAAACATTTTGAGGAATTAACTCAGCTGGAAGCCTCTTGGAACTGTTGTGGCTGTTACAGCAATATTTTCAAACGAAATTTGACATGGAAACAGTGAGTATACGTCAAACTGTGAAGTAATTCCAGGAGATCCAGTAACACTCATTGAGAAGCAGTTGGGAGGACTGAAGAAATGATTCTCTTGTTAAAGCTCCAGAGAGACAAAATTCCTGACCACAGCCTTGCTACATAACACGAAAACAAAACAAAACAGTGATTCAAGAAAAACATGCCCTGACACGAACACAGAGCTTTGGACTTCTCTAAAGAACTATTCTGTTCTGAAGAGAGAAATGTCTTTTAGACACCAGCTTAACCTATTTGGAGCCTACCAGGGATTAATTTTTCCTGAACTATGAAAAAATGACTCAAAGCCTGCAAGACGACTCCCAACTCCATCAGCTCACACATGAGTTCTGGCACTGAGGACAGGTATAAATTTAATATACAGCTGGATTGTTACACCCATGCCCAATCCAGCTGTTGTGCACAGCTGTGAGAAACTCACCACGACCCTTCTTAGGATCTAAGGCTGAATGCTGAACTGCATGTCCAGGTGGGTGTGTTACAAAAGCTGCACATTGTGGTGTCCCCAATTGAACATATTAACATGTAACTTTATTATTATACCATAATTCTATTAAAGTTCTTGTCTTTCTCTCCCTGGGTAGATTAAGCTAAAAAAACCCAACCAACCAAACTTCCTGTAAACATAATGAAAATATTTTTAAAAATCATTTTTAAAGCAGATGGGGGGTGATTCCAGCCAGCTGTACAAGAATCCTCTTGAAGAGGAACTGAAGAAGACGCAATTTGAAAAATATGCTCCTGTTGCTCCAGTTTGGAAGAGGATTGAAAAACATGGATATTTCAGTAAGAATTGCAGAGGAAATCCAACAAGCTCCCCAGCATGTTTTGTAATGCCTAATAATGTAACATGGAGTATCAGATCAGACTGGGGAAGGACAGTGTACTTAGACAGCAGAACTGGGGAAAAAAGTTGGGCTGAAACCACCATCTTCCTTCCCCACTCAACAAGGAAGGAAAAAGTTTTCCTGACTCAACAGTTCACTGAATCAATCTGTTGACAAATGACTCATTACCAAAAAAAATCAGTTCGAAATGTAGGTACATTCCATGCTTTTAAACCGATTTCAAAATCATCTACAAACCCTCTGGACAAGCACTGCTTCTACTGGATATTGTTCAAGGCATTAAAAAAAAAAAGAAAATCCAGGTCTCCTTGGAAAGCACAATGCCAGCTACCAGGCTGATCTGTACAAACCTCAATCAAATAAATAACCAAGGAAAAAAACCAACGTTACTGAACTAGCATGAATTCAGAGACAACTGGTTTTTTCCTAGAGCCCAATGCCTGCATACCCCAAACGTTCCCACCTGCTCTGCTCTCCGGGCCAGAGCAGCAGAGTTGGTGTTCCACAGAGTCCAGCACAAGGGATACAAAGTCTGAGCCTCACACATGTGTGATTCTCCTCAGGAACTGGGAAAACCCAGCCTGCTTGGAGCTCAGTCAGCCCAGAGGAAATGAAGTGGGAATAGGAATTATTGTTCAGCAGGAGCTCAACACCTCTGTTCATGATGTGACCTCATTATCTCAATTATGATGAGTTCTGCTGTCTCAGATTCAACAAGGATACCAAAATGGTAGGGAAGCTGGAAGATATCAGGATAAGGAAACATAACCCATAGTTAGAGGTTTAAAAAAAAAAAAAAGAAAGCAATCTGAGTAGCACAAGTTAGAAGACAAGAAGATTCAAACCAGTAAAGACATAACAAGGAAAGACAGTTCAGTTCACATCTAAATTTAGACTGCAGAAATAAGGCATGTGTTAATAATAATAACTGGCAAAGACTCATGAGGTAATGAGTCTCCTTCACTGCGAGGCTTTAATTTGAAGAGGTGCTAGAAGGATCTGATTTAAGCCCAGCAGCATTCAGTGCACACTCTGCTCCTGCCAGGTGACAGAGAGGTTATACCCGTGTGTGAAATCATCGCTGCTTCCCACACACACATTTCATTTCTGACCCCAAAACCAGAGCAGAACAAGGGGAGTTCAGACTCCGTGAGCTCACCCTGGGGGGCACAGCAGAAGCCCCTCAGGAAGCTCTGGGATGCTCTGCCTCCCTCCCACTCTGTGTGTGTGACCTTGGCTGTACTTCCCAGGCAGGGAAGCTCACAACTGAAGCAGCAGCACAGCCACACTTCATTTCAGGAGGAGTTCATCCTCCTCACTCTCATCAAATCCCCTGGAGAGCAAAGCCTTGGGACAAGCTTGTTACATTCTAATGGACAGAAATGATGTTTATAATGATTCTCCATCAGTAAACTGAACCTTTGCTGCAATGCAGAGAACGGACGTTCTGCTGCTTGTTGTCAGCAGTCAGCAAATTCCCCTTTGCTCATTTTCTTTGGTTCAAAGAATACCTAAACGTGACAGAAACCAAATTAATGTCATCTCCAACTGCTCCTGTGGTTAATGATCTCACCAGAAAACGTTCCAAGAACAAATTATTTTCAAGAAAAATCAATTGGAAGAAAAGAGAAACACACAATCCAGAAAAGACATTCCAAAAGGAAAATGAACGTGGGATGGAAGTCCTTGTTAACCAACAAGTGCAAGATGAGGCTGGCACTGTGTAACTGCAACAAATACCTGGGACAGAGAACACTAAAGCACCAGAGCACCTTGGGAACCAAAGTCATGAGATAATTATGCAAAATAGAGTATAAAGCAGAGGCACAAGGGGAAAGAACTGAAATCTGCACAAGACACTGACCAGAGAGTTCAAAGCCTCACTCATGCCAACAAACTTGATTCCTTACAGGAATACCCTCCCTCAAAATATTATCCTCACCCCAACAAACTACAGAATATAAGAAGTTGATTTTTTCAGAGTTTTTTTTTTTGGTTGGTTGGGGTTTTTTTTGGACATGTAGTTTATTCCAGCTGTCACTACTTTTTAATACACAATTTTGGCATTTTGCTCATATGCTGAATCTCAGTTATATGAGCTCCAGCATATTTCTTTCTTTGGCTTCTAAAACATACACACCCTCTCTCTCATCCTCCCCCCCAAAAAACCAGCAAGAGAACCTAACTAGTTTAACTAGGAAGAAACCCAACCAGGATATACACAAACCTGGCAAACACCCAAAGGAAACAAAGTATATGTGTGCACATTTTTATTTTTTCCCCCCAGAGGCAGGTGTTACTTGTAACAATACCAGTTACGAAGCGCCTCAAAATACAGCTGTGATTACTAAAAAATTTAAATATTTTGTAGCTCAAATGTAGGCTCAGAAATTTCCAGGATATCCTCAGAAGCATCCTGCTCTGCCTCTTATTTTTCTAATGGTTGTAAGGAAAAGTGAAACAGTGCTTGAAAAAAGAGAGATGCAGTGATACCCTGCTGAAGCAGAGCAGGTTTGTTGTTTTACCACAATCATGATTATTTGATAGTGCCTTGTTTGGAGCCCTAGTCACTGTTTGAGAATGCTGCAGAAAGATAAATATGCTCAGTATGAGGAACCTGCCTGTTCCTGTCACCTTGCAGCAGAACCCACAAGAGCATCCTGCAGCTATCCCAGATCCATTCCCCACTCAGGTTTATGAGGCATGTCCCAGAAATTAACAATTCCAGGAGACGTAGAGGTAAAACAAACTGGATTTGTTAAGGAGTGGGAAATAAAGGCAGTAAGTTATGGCAATAGAGCCAAACCCTGGACTAGAGGGTGCCCTGGGGAACAACACCAAGACACTGCTGGCATTTTCTTCCTTTTAAATAGCAGCACATTGACTGTGTCTGCTGCTGTGTCTCACCTCCAGCTTCTGAATCAACCTAGGCACGTTGGTAAGCCTGGCAAATGCTGAGCGTCAATACCATTGAATATGATAAAAACATTTTTGTGTAGCCACAGACAATTAACATCCACAGATCAAAACAAAATCTGACTGCTACCACTTTTTATTTTTTTGCAAAAACCAGTGGCAGTTTCTCAAGTACCACAAACCATGACTAATACCTAGATAAAAAACTATTACTTACAAGTTATATGTAAAAGGCTAGAAACATTTTTTATTCCTTTCAATCATCAGAGAATGAAAGTAATACACGATACTAACTAACAATTGACACCCTCCAACACAGCAGCAACACACACCATGTAGTCAAACAAATATTTAGAAGTCTTCTAGCCTGTCTTACTCCAAAGACTGTTAATAGCTTTGGAAATTCTACTTTTGCTTTAAGGAACTCAACAGTCAGGACACATGGAACATGGCTCACCATGATGAACTGGGATTGAATACCCACCTGATACCCAAACTAACTACCAGAACCAAACCAGCAAAACAAGCAGCACACACACCATGAGAGGGATGCTGTCCCCAGCCTAACCCCACTCAGCTACCCCTGAACGATACTTCTGATGCTGCTGGCATCCAAACAGAGACTCAAGAACCAGGTACCAAGTGTTCTGTAGGTGCACAGAGAACCACAGGATGGTTTGGGAGGGAAGGGACACTGAAGCAGGGATGCCATTCTCCAGACCAGGTCACTCCAGGCCCCATCCAAGCTGGCTGTCCTACACAGAAAAGATGACACTGAGGCCATGGAAGCCCAGCCTGCTCTTACAGCCATGGAACACTCACTGCAGGCATGGCCCAGCTTGGTTTATCCTGTATGAGGATATGCCCACAGGTGTGGGTTGGTAAGAGGAATATCAGTGCACCTTACACAGTTCAAAAACTCCTGTTGTGAAGCACAGAAATTACAGAAAAGCAAGGGGGAATGGCTTCAAACTGGCAGAGAGCAGGTTTAGATTAGGTGTTAGAACAAGATGTCTGAGGTGGGTGAGGCCCTGGCACAGGTGCCCAGAGCAGCTGTGGCAGCCCCTGGAAGTGTCCAAGGCCCGGCTGGACAGGGCTTGGAGAGCCTGGGACAGTGGAAGGTGAGAATGGAATGAGATGTTCTTTAAGGTTCCTTCTAACCCAAACCAGCCTGTGATTCCATGCCATCGCTGTCATTAACAACAGCTGTACTGTCTGTACAACACAAACACTGGTTTGGGGACAGGCACTTATCACCTTTATTATCATCTGCCCAGCAAGATGACAAACCCAGGTACCCAAGCAGCAGGAACATGCTAGAGTCTCCTCAGAAACCAGATGTGCTGCTGGATCTTCTTCAGCATGGAACAACTCCACATGAACCCGATTCAAAGCAACCACTGAAGAGTGCTAATAAAAGCATAAAAACTGAGTGATCTATTAGGCTCACCTACAGATAAGTTTTAAAACAGCTGGGAATAACACATCTTTGCACATTTCTACCATGAGAAGGAGGTTTTGTTTCATGCTTTTAAAAGCCACAGAGCACCATCCTCTCACCTGAATGAACACGAGGACAAGCAATGCCAAGGAAGTTTATTTGTCAACAGTCATGCTTATTAATAGCTGAAAGTAACCCCCAAAATATTCTTCCACATTGTGATTTTCATATCTTTAGCCTTTAGCTGATGTGTCAATCACATCATTATCTGTGAGCATGCTCATATGTCATAAAAATGGGTTTCCATCCTTCTTAGCACCTAAGGCAGACATGAAATAACCAGGACACAGAAAATGTACACATCTGTTTCAATGCTAGAAAAGCAATTTCCCTATCTCCAGTAAATACTGCTACTCTCCATGTATATGATGGGTCATTACCCCTGGTTCATAAAGATTAGCCTAAAGAATTACTTCATGTAAAAACTCCTAAATTTTTAGAAAATTGCTGGCAGAGGAAAGGAGGGTTATTCCTCATCTTAGATTTTTGGGGGTTTTTATAGACATTGCTTCTCCCCTGATGAATGCTCTTTTCCAGCTGTTCCTGCACACGAATGAAATGCCTGTTTAGTGGACAATAAGAAATTAATGGACCATCTCAGTGCACCTTTTACACCAAATCCGTATATTCCAGGGGCAGCTGAACAAGGAACAGCCCTTTCACCAAGGAATAATTCAATGCTAATAAACTAGAGCATTAAACAACTGTCAGTTCTTTCCATCTGGTTCCTACCAGCTCATTTACACTAGACCACGGCAAACTACTCCCTCAACCACCGACATCACCGTGTCCAATTCATTATTACAAAAAAAAAGTAGAAAAGATAAAAACATATTCCAGCACAGCCAGCTTGGCCTCATCCCGCCCGCAGGGCTCCCCAAAGGCGAGAGGCACCTTCCCCCCACGACCCCCAAGGCCAGGCTCCGTCTCTCGCGTCCCCCCGAGGGCTCCCAGCCCCTCACCGCGGCCTCGGGGCGGCTCCCGGGGGCAGCCACAAGGCCCCGGCACGGCCCGAGCCCGGAGCCGCTTCTCCTCCAGCCGCAGCTCGGGCGGCCGCACAGGCCCTGAGCCCCCGGGCCGTCCTTCGGGCCGTGCCCCGCACCGGCGAGACCCCGCAGCCCCTCAGCTCCGCGGCCAGGCTGGGCCCGGGCCGCCCCTCCTTCCACGTCCCGCAGGCCCGGCCAGGCCCGGCCCCGCTCGGCCGCCGCCGTACCTTGTAGTACACGTCGAACTGGATGTTCTCGGGCAGCGAGCGGATGTCGCGGCGCCGCGCCCGCCCGTAGCTGTCCACGACGGCCGAGATGGCCGTGTTGTAGAGCGTCTCGGGCACCCACTCCAGCTCCACCGCCGC
>VXAX01000728.1:0-190414 GCA_013399835.1 Leptocoma aspasia
ATATATTAATATAGTGTATATTAATACACTATCAAAAGAAAGGGACAGCTACAGGAAGTAGCTATCCCCCACAGGAAAAGAAATATGGCTTTCAAATAAATTCCTACTTTTTGTAGCTTATTTATGAGTTCATCAGTAAAAATATATAAGCTTTCAAAATACAATAAAATAGATTCAGGGAAGAATATTTTGTTATTTTCCAAATTCATACCATTTTCAACATATATTTATTTTGTAAAAGCCACCTCATTTTGTTTTTTCTAATTCTGTACAAACACTTCAGCACATTCACCATCTCTTGGGGTCATTAATACATTACATAAATGAAAAACACAGAGTTCAACTCTGATTTTTTTTGACAAATCTCAGATATAAACTAGTATAATTCTGTTTCCTTTAAGCATGGACATATGGCTTCAGTCTAAGAGTCCATCTGTAACATTTTATATAACTAGTAGGGGATTCTTAATAAAACAATAAGAAAAAGTATGTGGAGTGATTCTCTTATAAAACCCTCCCAGACTTATACAGCTCAGGATTTCTTTGTGCTTAAGAAGAATTAATGGATTTTTTTTTCCCTATGAGTAATTGATTTTTAAACATATGCAAACCTTTGGCACCCTCAATCTCTTATGCCAATGAATTCCAAAATTTAATTATGCCTTGTGTGAAAAGCTCTTCTGGGGTCTTAAATACGTTACTTCATTTTATTTCAAGCTTCTAATTCTACTACTGTGATTAAAAACAAACACTGAGTGCACCTTCACCATGTCTGAGTGTGCCACCAGCCATGGTGGGACAGGGCCCTGTCCTGTTCCTCTGCCAGGATGAACACTCCCATTCATTCCTTGTGCAGATGTGATTCCAGCCCTTGGAGCACATTTCCCATCTCTCTCATCACCCTTTCAGCTGAAAGGGAAGGGACAGGTACCCAAGAAAGGTACACAAGGGCACTGTTTCCTGGTTTATTCTGTGTTTTTTCAATTTAGTTACCATTTTTGGCACTACTGAACAGAAATTTTCAGCAAACTGAGCACAGTGGCTCCAAGATCTCCTTCCTGAATACACTCTAACCTATTATCCATTCTTATCTTAGGACTGTTTCTCCCTATGTGCATTACTTTATGTTCACCTGCACTGATTTTCTGCTGCTGCTTCACCATCAAGTCAACTGTTGAGACAGGAATCTTTTCCTGTAATTCTTCCCATGCTCCTTTTCACTGCCCTGGCTAATTAGCAAACTCATCCACCTCATTCCCTTCCCCAATTTCCAAGATCATCTTAACAACGTAGGTCCCAGCATAGATCCCTATGGGACTCAGAAATTAATTTCTACATTCTGAAAGTGGCATTTCTTTCCTATCCTTTCACCAGTTTTTAAACTCCTGAAATAAATTTCCTTTTTATTCAGGACAATTCCGCTTCCTTGAGAGTTTTTGTGAAATGACCTCAAGAAGAATTTGCTGAAATCCAAGTATAGGAAATTCATGAACCTCCCTTGATCAAGTGCTCAATAAGCCCTTCAGAGAATTCCCAACTGATTTCTGAGGCTTAATTTCCAAAGCCATGCTCACAGTTCCCAGGGCTTCACTCTCATAAATGTATCCATGTATCCTGTAATTTGGCTCTTTAATATACTTCCTATCAAGATATGAAAATCAGATCAATCCATTTAGAATGCCTTCATCCCAAAATCTTTTATGGAAAAAAGTTAATGCAGCCCTCCCAGGAATAATGAAGGTTTTCACTTTCTAAGCAAAAATTAGTTCCAATTGTTCTCATACTAAACAAAAACAAGAAACCAGGAAAAAATGTTTGGGGATAATACACAAAAATACAGGTCAGAATTAGTTAAGCTGTAGGTTTTCAGACCAATTTCTGCTGTTATCTGAGCAGCATCAATAAGGTGACCTTGCCCTTAGGATCTAATAAAATCTTTTATTTGAATAATGGCAAAGGTCCTATCTCAGGCAGTAGAAATCCTTTTTCCAAATCTCTGGATATAAAATTGTGGCAACTGAAAACAGCTCAAGGGTTGATCCTAAGCACTACTGTAAAACTCTGAGTAAGAATACACTCAGAGATATTTAATTCACTACTGCAGTTTACTTTAAAAAAAAAGGTCTAGGACCTGTGGTGTCAACCGTTTATGTTGTATTCTCCCTTTCCTCCTTTTCCAATAGATGTCCACTGAATCACCTGGTAAAAGTAGCTGCTATGACAGCTTGAAATATGTGCATCATTTACCTGATAGATCTTAAGGGGGAACTTGCCACTATGAAAGATCACCTACCCAAGATTTTAACTATTTTTAACACTTGCGGTTTAGGTTGCTATTTTTTGTGAAAATATCATTATAATATTCATTAAGGCAGTTACACCCCCATGCCTAAGACAAAGCTCTGAGAGATTAATCTCTCAGCACTTTTTTATAACGTTGCACAGGAATAGTCCTGAAGCTTTTGTCACATGTACCAGAGCATAAAGGCTTGAAGTCTGAGTAGGGGGTTTGGAGGAGACCCTAATTTTGTGGAGCTGTCAGGAATAAATGTGCTTTTGTTAACGAAACACTTTCAGTTTTAATAAGCCAGATCTCGGTTCTGGAGATAGATAAAATTAGAGAAATGACAAATGATCATAGCCTTTATACATTTATAAAATAAGAGCTTAAAACAAATTCCGAGTCAGGTATAAAGTGGGACTGATGAAAGCTGCAATTGATTCAGAGGGAAACATCCACTGCCACTGTTGTGAATCACAAAAAGAGATTTATGGTTTATGCATTTTTTAATATATAATCCCTACATTTGAAGAACTGGTTCCTTGGGCTGAATTTCAAGAATGCACCATCCAGGCAGTGATGAAAATCTTTCAGAAAACAGATGTGAGCAGGAAGATAGTTCAAATGGATTCAATTTGGCAATCTGCAGCACGGGAAGGAGCTACAAGTGAGGTTTAGCACTCCTTACAGATCAAAAGAGAAAAAATAGTGGAGATTGGAAACAAAAGTACAGCAGGAAGCAGTTTTGAGGGACAGACTGACAGTGGAAGTGAGGGCAAAAATACTCAGGAACAGAGGGACCCAGTACCCCAACCCCCTGCAACACAAGTTCCCCAATATTCCCTGTGCATAAAAAAGCATCAGGTCATTAAAGGATGGGGATCTGGGATTATCCATGTAGGAATTTAATGCCAGCATTTCTGGGAAGCACAAAGGGTGCTGGTGGGAATGACAGCTGTCAGGGCTGCTCCAGCACAGGAGCTGAGAAGACTCTGTGGTCAGGAAACCCTCAGCACGCTCCAGGATTCAGACCAGACACACGCACAATGAACAGCAAAGTGCTGCGTCAAGCCAAGTCAGACATCTAAATCAAGATGCTGCTATTACGAAAAAGCCCTATCCACTTAATAGCTGATCAATAATGACACACTTTCTCTGATTTGCAGCATTTTTCAGTCCTGGGAGATAAAAAGACACTCTCCAAATTCTGAGGTAATGTTCTGTTACCCACAGCTGCAACATTTTTGTACCGTGCTATTTTTCCTTAAAAGAGCATGGGGGGAGAAGAAACAAATGTGTCAGGAAAAGCAGCTGGTTTTTATGATTTAGGCTGTCAGTTTACCCATGCAAGGTAGTCACACAGTCCTCTATCATATGACTGATTTTCAAAAAAAAAAAAGCATGCAGATTTTGATATTAAAAACATATGAAAATATGACATTAGAACCTCAGCCTGAATTCTCAGCAGCTATATACATAAACTGTATTTGAATCTAAGACTGATCACTAATAGGGAAAACTCCAAAAAATCCTGTGCAGTGTGCATATATCTAACTCAGAGGAGAGTTAGGCAAGATATTAGAAGACAAGAAAAAGGTAAATCCTATCTTGTTCTGTCACTTCAAACACTTTCACATATATGCAAATAACTTTGCCAACCTTTAGAAATGTGGTGTTTTTGTAAAGAAGCAGCACCTTTCTGCATGGTGCTCTGTGGATCTCAAACAGTTGGGTTTGTATGGTCCTGTGTGGCTTGGTTTTGGGGTTTTCTGTTACTGTATACTTTCTAGCAGACCAAAGGACTATATGGATGAAACATACCTGCGTTGATTAAAGTATTCGTATAGAAGAATCTTTCCAGAACTCTAGACAACGGAGAGCCCATGGCACCCATAACCCTGTCTTGCCTCTATGGATAGGCCATTTTTAAAAACATGAAATGCACATAAAGTTCTACCTTTGAGCTGATATCTGGTATTCCTAACTGATACTGTAAACCTGCCCTTCCAGAGACAATTAGAGTGGAAAAAACTTTGGAAACATTAATTCCACCTTCCACAAAAAGGGATGGAACATTAACTTCTCAAGCCTTAAATCTTTCCTCCACCATATATTCTAAACACACACACACATACACACTTCCTTTCATTACACATTCCTGCTCCTTCCAGCTTCACTGTTCTCACTACACAGACACCTCTCCATTAACACTTCCCAAGTTGTAGACACATTAATAATTAAGAGTCATATTCAGCAACAACATGAGCCTTTGGCACAGAGTCACTTTACAGCATTTCAGGAAGCTGGCTGCCTCTCTGGAATGCCAGTCAAGTGAAGGCAATAGCTACACCAAGAGTGCTCCCCTGTGAATGTGTCACTCCTAATGCCATCAGTCGAAGTTCAAATACTGCTCCTGCTTCAAATAGTTCTGGACAATGGACTTGGACCTGGACCTCAGGCTGCTCCAGGGGATTGCTCAGGTTCCCTCTGAAGACCCTGTGGCCAACAACAGTTCTCAAAGCAAAACTAAGCCAAACACAACTTGTGTTGAAGTTTTTTGTCCTAAAAAAGCTACAGCAAGAGGCAGCATCTGACTGGAGCTTAAACAATGCAAGCATCAGCAACACAACAGCAAATCTTAAACATACAGTCCAAAACATTAAAGGGGTAAGGGACTTTCACCATGACAGTTGAAAAACACTTCAAAATCAATATTCCAATCAGTTAATTGGAAAAATGATGTCTCTTTTATTTACCTCTGTTCATGCAATTATTCTAAAGCAAAATTCTAAAAGCCTCCATGTTATTTGCAATATCAGCACATGTTGACAGTAGGCACAGTAAAGTACAAGGGAAGAACTGCAAATACTGCTAAAGTTTACTTGAATTTTGGTGACATTTTCTGCTAGGTC
Organism: Leptocoma aspasia; assembly: GCA_013399835.1. Classification (NCBI taxonomy): domain Eukaryota; kingdom Metazoa; phylum Chordata; class Aves; order Passeriformes; family Nectariniidae; genus Leptocoma; species Leptocoma aspasia. Next base: position 5,194 of record VXAX01000728.1, read on the forward strand.
AAAGAGGAAAGATAGAGAAAGAAAATGGCTAAGAAAAAAAGTTATTCCATGAAGAACAGAACTAATCAACACTGAATGCCTATGGAAGCATCTTTTGCCTGCTTCTTTCATCATCTTAGCTGTTAATTAAATAAATATATCAAGAGTTGATTGATCCTTTAGACTTCTGTCTCCCAATTTTTGCCAGAATTACCCTGCAGCTTAAAAGTTACCAGAGAGAGTTGAAGAGAGCATAAGGAACATGTCCAAGGGGGCTGGGAGAAATACATGCCTAATTTATTTGAAAACAAGGTTAAAACCAGGGATCCAGACAACTACACTCAGCAAAGTAGACATCTACTAATGGAGTCCCACCTTTGGTTACGAAAGCTGTATTTAAACACCCCGTTTTCCAGTTGCTGCTGAAAACAATGTAATGGATGGAAATGCCAAACATCAGTTCAGCTCTGCAGTCATTGCAATTCTTTATTCTCCTACTTTGATACTGCCCCTCATTTTCCTCTCACCAGAAAGAAAATGCCTAAGAAAAAAAGTTCTCACCAGAGAAGGCAAAAACTGGGATGAATTTAAAAAATGTTGGAGTCAAATTACTATTTAAAAAGTTCCCATTAAAATGATTGAAAAGAGAAGGAGTGATTTTCTGCCTCACCAGGCAGGATGCTTGCACAGCTCCTCTATAAAGGATGATGTGGATCCAACTCTCCACGGGTCCAAAGGAAGATGGGACAAAGATTTGGAAGAGGAATACACCAAGGACTACATGGAAACAGCATCTGGCTCAAGATACTTGGAAATAAGAAGTAGAGTCCAGGGCAGTACTAAGACCAAACCTGACAAATGCCTTTCCTATTCTTAGCCATTCTGAGGCATCCCCTGGTACTCACCGCTGGGAACTGGATGATGGTCCAGAGAAATCTGGCATGGGGAGCCATCCTTATGTTCTTAGTCTGTGTTTGAACAAAACACTCAGCAGCAAGGATTTTGTTTCTAAGATTTTGTAACCTTGAAACAGACTTGAGATATAGCTCACTTTTTTGTTGCTGGAGTTCTGAGACTCATTAATTATTTACAGTGACACTTCTTATTAAGAACACCTAGGTTTTTTTTGGATCTGTGGTCCATTTTGGGTGTTGCTTTAATTATCCTGGTGGTCCATGTGTCTAAGACACATTTTATCTAGTAATTGTAATATGTTTCATCCTTCAGAATGATCTTAAGCCCAATTTTACTCACTTTATTAATAGACATGAAATGTCATTTTTACAGAAGGTGAATGCCAGAATACTCAGCAGCAGAAATACAAAAATACCTTTTCTTTTCTCATTTATCATCAAAGGTGAGGAGAAAAAAAAAGTTAAATTTCAAAAATACAAAATCAATTATAAACTGACATTCTAAAAGCCAAGGAAACCATTCCAAAGGCAGGAAGCATGGCAGTAACCAGCAGATGGTGGATGGCACATGGGCACACGGCTTTTTGTTGGGGAAGAAAAACACAACCACCCTGCAAAATCCTTTGCCATAAGGCTATTGGCTGGAAATCCTCAGAATCCTGTCAATGTCTACCACGCCAAGTGCAAAACTTGAGGCAAATTTTCACTCTCCATTACCTAATTGGGAGATTTTTCTGTGCTATTTCCTGTTCATACCAGGGAGATCTTTCTGTGCTATTTCCTGCTCATACCTGCGTGTGCCAGGAGAAGTGTTTCCCCTCGTGCTGCCTGGCTGGCAGCTGGCTGTGACAGCAAGGGCAAACAGGAAAGCAAGGTTTTGGCACCAAACTGCTTCTGGACAGACAGACACCAGGACAAGCCATCACAAAAGTAGCAGACTTTCATTTTAATGAAGATCACCTTCTCCATGAAAACTTCCTTGAGGCTACTTCCCACTTGAAGAGCGACAGTTTCACATCTGCAAACATTTAAATACAACATGCTCCTAAATACCACAAAGAGTCCTGGTATGGCATGCATGAACTCCAAGGTAACAAATTCAAGCCATTTATTAACAAGTTTCAACTTAGCAAGTCCTCCATACTTTAAACCATCTTTCCTTTCTGAACTGAGTACTGGTACCAGAAGCTGCCATGTCTGAGCACACACACCCACAGGGAAATCCTGTTTCACCTGAGGCCTTTCCCACTGCTCTTACCTGCACATATTCTTGTGCCCAAGTACCCCTTTCTTCCAAGGTGTTGGTCCACTCTAAACACAGCCTATAGTTCTACATTCAAGATCATTATAATGATTTTTAGTCATTTTGTTAGCATGACTTTTTGTTACAATAATTTGTTATTTTCCAGATTGCTCCAATGAAGATTACAAACCACACAGACCCAACTCAGGCCTGCCCCATTCCAATCCAGTAGCTGAGCTTGGTACCCCCCAAAAATATTGAGTGGTCCCATCCACTACAGGCTAGACTCTTTGATGTATTAAAAATGGCTTAGCTGCCACCAAACATCATGTAATTACAGGTGGTTAAATGAGAATCTAAAATAATTTAGGTGCCTGGTAGAAGGCAGCTTTTAGTACATGTAAAATTGGCTTTTAGGAGGCTTGGGAAGCACACCAGGTAAGGAATAAAAATAAAAAAGATAAAAGTTAAACTGGTTACAATACTTGGAGATTAGATGTAGAAAAATATGTGTCAACAAGACAGCAGGGACTACACAATGCAGGCCTCTAGGCAAAAATTAGACAGCAATGAATTGCCTTTTTACAATTATTTTGCATTTAAAGAAAGATGCCTTTTCTAAAAGCTTCCTGCCAATGCACATCTAGCACCCCACAGCAAAATCAGACACCTATTTAGCAAGGGGTAGGAGAATCCTGGCCTCCAGCTGGAAGCAGGGAGCCTGTGGGAGCCTGGCCAGTGAAATCTCCAACAATTATGAAGGTTTCTTATGCTGAAGGCAAACAGTGTTCCTGGGTCCAGTTGTGCCACCTTTCTGTAGCCTACTGCCAAGTAAATTTTCCTCCATTAACTTCAAGAGAAATAACTATTTTACCTGAAATCAAATATAATGAGTAAACACTGCAAAACTACCACATTTTCCAGAAATTAGATCTATTGTGTACCATTCCAACATTTCTCTTAAACAATCCAGTGTAAGTTAAAGTCTTTCTGTACACCGTTAAATTTTTAAAATAATGTATTTAGCCCACATAAAATCATGCATAGTACCAATCAATATCCATGACATACATTAAACAGTGTGCCATTACACTGTGATACTTATCTCAACACCCATCCCATCCAGTTTGGTCATTTTTCCTCCATTGGAATGACTCCAAATCCTCAAATTGTAATGAAGGGCTGTTGAAGTAGGGAAAAATGTAGTTTGGAAGGAGTTCAGATACATGAATTCCATGTACAGAACAGATTTATGACCTATATTAACAGCAATAATCCTGTGTCTCGGTTTCTCTGAAATGCAAAGTTATGGCTTGGTCGTTTTAAATCCATTATCATCCCCCAATGGTGGTCCAGTGATGTCTAATCACAATCAATAGCCAGTAATGAACCACAGTCATTAATCCCATTTGCATGTTTGTATAAAGCATCGTTTTACAGCTGCATATTCATATGCAGAGAGAGTTCAGTGAGTGCACAGAGATTTCACAGCCAGTGGAAAGTTCTGCACTGGGATTTGCACATTGCCAGGCCCCTGGAAGGATATTTAATTCACTCTGTGTAATGATCCTGACAGTGAAGGCCAAGAAAACACACAGGACAGTGCATGAGCCCTGTGTTTGCACTTGGGGCAGGTGATGATCTCTCTGAGCCATGCCCTGGGGATACAGGGACATAGCTTGAGGATGAGGAGTGAGTTAATGGAGACAGTGATCAATAACAATCTAACTCTGAGAGTGGAGGAGGAATGGAAATGCTGAACATGAGCAGAATCCTGGGCTGATACAAGAGAAAGCAGAATAGCAAAGTGAATATAAATTCCCACCCTTTCTCTGAAAGGCTTTGCACGAGAACTGAACTTTGATCCACGAGGCCATGCAGCCCAAACACTGACTGCTCTAGAGAGGGGACACCAGAAAACCCTTCAAACACAGCAACTCTCACAGGTAATCTAAGCCACAGACACAAACACTGACCTTCTCCCTCTGTTCCCCATTTGCTTTATATACACTCTCCTCAGACAGAAAGGCAACAACTACCACAAAATAAGAACTTGGTTCCACATCCACGTCCCTCAGCAGTCAAACAAGTCCTGATGCTCATTCCCAGCTGAGCAACTTCTCCTGCTACCTGTGCTACTGCAACTGTTTTCTGCCTGGAATTCCCCAAATTACTGCAGCCACACAGTTTAAGGGGAAACACAGGAACACAATAAATGACTGTGCAATTCATACCTGGGGTTTGTGCTCCGGACAAAATCTTGTAAACACTCGGAATATTTGGGGGTTATTTCCAATTCAAATATCTTAGATATTGCCTCAATTGAATTGCCATTCTCTAGCCAACTCTAACACTAATGTTTGTTATTTTAACAGCTGCACTTTAGGAAAGGCTCATTTTAACAATATAACAAACACAGATATCTCCTTAGCCACTCCACTAGAGCCCTTGCATCAGACCTGAGGGAAAATACAATTGCCTTTATTGCACAGAAGAAAGCAATAATGAACCGGGGATGTTAAAGGCACCGAGATTATAATTGCACTCAGAGAAACATAACACAAGAGATTCTATTAAGAGAGATGTTTTGACGTGTATAACGACTCTGAACAGAGTGAGAGCAACACAGCCAGGATCAGAGCAGTGAACTGAGACACCCCAGCCCTGGAGAGATGGCAGCTCCCTCTGCAACTCCAGCTCCCCAGCACAAAATGCTGAGGAAGCCAGAAGAAACACTAAACTACTCAAAATCTGAACCCACCGAAGTGAACAACAGTTTTTTCTCACAGCCTAAATAAATGAACAGCAAAACTGAACTGCTTCTGGAGACTCACAGGCAGCAAGAGCTGCACGAACAGAAAATCAGGCAGATGTGCAGAAAAAACCAAGAGCTCCTTGTAGAGCAGGCAAATTTCTGCAAAACTTTCAGAGAACACATTCATGGCTTCATTGAAGCTGAACTAATAGTTTTAGAAATATCCTATTTTATTGATTCTCTATAAAGAGATTTCAACTGCCTGTTCATCCACCTTTTCTCTATCAAAGTGGTTATCATACAGAAATTACTTTCTTTCAAGTAAACACCAAATCTAATTACCCTCACAGCTGATCAGAAAGTTTCCTTGCAATTTCTAAGTCAAAACAATTACATCAAAAGGGTGATTCTCAATAACTAAATAAAGTTTTGTCAGAAAGACTAAACTTGACACCTGTTTTGTGAAATTGATAATCACAGTGTCTTTTCAACCTAATATCAGATTGGTTTAAAGCCCCCCAAATTAAATACATCTGTTTTCAGGTCTAAAATTCAGATAATGGGAGAATGTAGCACACAAGATCATCACTTAAGAAAAATAACATAATTTCTGTGTAAGCTAAGCATTCAGAACATTTGAAAACTATTTACCTTATGGGCACGCATAACATCTAAATGATATATTATGAAGATAAGGTAATTAAATAGGAAATTAAATAATACTACACAAAGACTAGCTAACTTTTTATCCCCATTAGGGTTTCTAATGTATCCAAGATGTATCCAAGGTGTGGATTGTGGGTGTGAAGATTTTTAAACAGCCTTTAAAGAGATGTTTTGCATCTGTGATGGAGGGGCTGCAAATTATTCAGTGGAAATGGCATTAGTTTATCAACAGGTTTTCAATCACTGCTGTTGAAGTTCAGCATGTGTGCGAAGCCACCTCTGAAAGCAACCACAGAGTGCTTTCAGCAGAGGACAGCATTTCTGACAATGGGGTTTCTTCCTGTAGTTATTTCAAATATACATCTGAATTGCTCAGTGGGAGGACTGCTGCTTCTGCCAACCATTTCCTCCCCCTCCTGTCTCCAACTGTCCTCAGCACTTCTCTCTCCTGCCGCTCCCTGAGTTATTGTAATGGGGATATTATGAGTGAATCACTAACTCGGAGTGGTCAGTATTTCCATTTCTTGTATAAGAAATACAAGCCAAAGGTAGTTTTTCATGCAAGCCTGGTCATTCTGGATGAAAAGTGAAGCCTATTCAGTAACCACACTATGGAATTGCACACTGTTTGCTTTCTAAAATCAATATAATGATAGACTCTTCAGGTTCCATGCAATAGGAACATTCTTTGGTCTTTCTATTTATGGGGAAAACTACTTCTTTAAAGCAGAGGTAACATCTTTGGAGAACATTAATGGCCTAATTATGAATGTTTCTGAAGGCATATCTTCCAGATGGCACATGGGCTGCCACTACAACCACCACAGAAGAACTGGGGTAAAGCAGACAACTGAGGATTTGGCAACAAAGAAAATCTCCAGAAGTTTGGACATCTGCTGGGAACCCCGGCCTGTGTGAGGAAATTCTCCTCAGTGTGGCAGGAATAGCAGAAAAAAGCCAGCTTCTGAACAACAAATCAGAATCTAAATCTGTAGCAAAGTTACAGTTGTTATCAGTCCATGTTTTCCAAAAGTGCATTGCAGAACTGAGCTCCCTAAAGAAAATAAAAATGAGATACAAACACTGTTTTTTCTTGAAATAGATACTCACCAACAGTTAACAGAGTTCTTCGAAATGAAAACATACTTAATGTATATATTTACATCTGAAAACCCCACAGAGAATAACCAACAGTTCCACGTGCCAGAAGAGATTAGTATGGGTAGAAACATTTGGCTTGTGGGAGTGGGTGGAAGGGGAAAAATTTTAATCAAATCCATTACCTGGTTATTGATTTCTCTTTGCCAGACTGATCCTGTAGAATACTTATAAAGCCTCTGACATTGAGACATTTGGCCAAAGATATTGGATTAGACTAAGCAAAAGCTGAGTTTCTCATGTAATCTCTCATATTTCATTTATATGTGATTTATTCCTTTGTCCAGCAGAGGCTTTTTATTGATAAAAATAATGAGATTGGGAATCCCAAAGGAAATCTAATGCCCACCCAAACATGTTTGTGAGGTAAAAATAGTAGGCTTTGTAAGCTTGAGAGAGAATGACATGTTAAGGTTGTTTCCTTCTATAAAAAGTATGAAGCCTATCAAAGATTTTGAAATAAATAAAGCTACTCTTGAAATTAAAATTTTGCTATACTTGAAAACACCAAGCACACAGTGAATACTGTACACTGGGGAACTGAATGAAAGACTTCTGAAATAGTTTTTTTCCTTGCAGAATAAATGAATACAACTTTTTTTTCTTTTGACTCCTGTATTAGCTCAGTTTGATAAAACACCTTAACAGATGTCTCAACTGCTAAATATGATGTGTTACATAAAGCCAGTCAAATGACTGAAAATTAATCGTGCCACTCAAAAGAAGTTTCATACCACTGGCAAATTTAATATGTAATCTGGTAACTAAAGGCTTTATTGAACTATGCAGGAATTCAACATCCTCTAAAAAATTAAATCATTATGCCTTTCCATTAAATAAGTGTTCAAAAGTCCTAAGTAGAAAATACAGACTATCTCATGTTTCTTTCATAGCTCTCAATAGTAGTAAAAGGATAAATAAAACCCATCTGTTTCTTCAATGAGACCTGAATTAGGTTTTAAAGACTATTTCAAAGCAGAAATCAAAATAATTCGATTCCACTGATAGCCAACAGAGACCTTTGTGATTAACCAAAGTCTTACAACTCTTTTTTATGCTAATGCTTGGAGGGGAGTTGATGGCTTTCAAGTCTCAGCCTTGTTCAATGTATAGTGTGAAACTCAGCATTTACAACTCCAAAGCCAGAGCAGAAAGTGTTCTGTAGCTCACTGTCCATGGACCTTTTATTGCCAGTAACCTCCAAATCCCTTCCCTGGGAGGACTGTCACTCTGGCTGGCTCAGTGGCCAGGCAGGAAAATGAAGGCTGACATTTCCCTCCTCCTCCTCTTCCTCCTCCTCCCTGGCTCCCAGGTGTGCACAGCAGCTCCTGTCTTGCTTCAGTTCCTCACTCTCCAGCTAAAAGGTGCAATTAATGGAACCCTGTAATCTAAACACTGACTGATCATGAAAACACTTCCAAGATTTCTGTGTTGCTCACAATGAATCCAGCAGCAGCTCCCTGAAAGTGCAGACAGAACATATCCCTGGGATGTGCTGCACATCTCCTGCCCACCCAGGCAGCTCATGGTCAGTACTCAATCCCTCCAGAAGTACCTGACCAGCTGGAAGTGCATTGCAGAGCCATACAGTGCCTGCACAGGGAATTATCTGGGAGGCCCAGGGCCTGTGTAAATTTTGTGGGATTGGACAGTAATCCCACAAAAACACACACAACTCTTAACACCCTGGAAAAGCTATCTGGAGCATGACAAACAGGAGGGTCTCTGAGCATATCGCTGCTGAAGCTATTCCATAACAGAGTTTGAAACGGTCCCTGATGAAGCTGAATTTCCAGCCTGTTCCTGTTTCAGCATCTCCGGGAGCTTCCTTTGGTTCTGCTGGCTTACATGAACAGTGTCACCTTGGTGTGACTGCTGACCCAGCCTGGGTAGTGGGTCTGAAGGATGGGTGATGAAAACCAACACTTTAAAATCACTGACTCCAAACCTTTCTTAATTTCTTCCTGGGGACAGATGTTTTGCAGAGCACAAAAGAATATGTGAAGGTCTCTCATAAGAAAGAGCCTGCAGTAGCATAGTCAAATCCCACTGCTTAATGTTAAATTACAGTTTCCATGCAGACAAAGGCTGCTGCATTTCACTAAAACAAACATTAGATTGTAGCAACATCTTGTAGAGCCTGGAATCATAGCTTCAGCAGTGACTGTTTGTTCTGTAAGTCCCCCTAGTTCCACCAAATAACTACAGCAACAAATCTTGGAAGCCAGTACATTAAACAAAATAGCATAATAGATAATTCCTGCTTCTTCTCATAGAAATAAAAATGAATTGAAGAATGACATTAGGAATTACTAAAGTACAAGGAGAAATATGACGTTAGTAGAATTTTTTAAATGATCTTGCTACTGTGACTAAAGAACCTACTCTTCTCTGTATGTCATCAAGTGTTTTTCATTTGCTTCGTGGGCTCTGTACCATCTTAGCTATTTAAAAGATATTATTTGCAATTTGTAACTAAAAATCAGTCATTTATCTTGAGTACCAGATTTTGTGTGACTCTCCATACCCTGCAGATGTTTCTCACCACACACTGAGGATATTATGATTGTCAAGAAGATTGGTGTGGATGGATGCATCAGCACCTCCCAGGACTGGGACACTCCTCAGCAGCACAGTCTGTGGGGAGCCAAGAGCAGCAGAGGTGGGGGATGAATAAAGACACACACCTTGTAATTCACCTTGATAATCAAAGCACTCTGGGCTCCCAAACTACAAAGGCATGTCCACTGAGAAATTCACAAGTGGTGCCTGGACCTGCCAAGCTGTCAAGTCTGATTTTTGCTCCTCAGTGTTTCCCTCCAAGCACAGAGTCCCGTGAGATGCAGTGAGCAAGGAGCAGTGTCAGCCTGTGCCTGCTGCCTCAGAACATCTGAGCCTGGCTGGATCAAACCCAGCTGCTTCTCCTTTCTGGGACTGCCCTCTCTCCTGAATTTTGGCCCTTGCTCCCATCACTCCTCAGAGGTTTCTCCACACCCTCCCTCCCTCCCTCCCTTCCTCCATTACTGTTCTGCTGGGCTTTTCAGTCTATCCTTTTTCCACACAAAGTCATCTCAGGATAGCTTCTTCACAAATGAAAAGATAAAAAAAGAAATTAAAATAATGTAAAAAATTAAATTAGAGGCTTACCTGAGTAAGAATTAATTTCCTTTTCAAAGTTTATTCTGACTTCAATTATGCTCAGGAATTTGCTTTTTAAGAAGTTTTTATAAAAACTCTTCTGAGAATTTTTGTATGATGAGAAAATAGAGTTTTACATAACACAATTTCATATTTATCAGACACTGCTCCTGAAAACTTTGAGGAAATATCATTATCCTGGTCCTTTTTCCCCACTCTGGATTGTCAGCAACGTTTTGGACTTGGTCTTGAGAGGCCACCACAGTGCTCAGTTACCCACAGCCTGCTCCCATGTGCTACAGAATTCCCCTAAAAGCTTCTTGTGTGAAGTCAAGCCCACCTGGAGTTGCATTCCTGCCACAGCTCACTCAACCTCTCTCCAATTCCTCACATCCATCCTCCATATATTCTGCTAATTCTCTCTCTACAGGGTTGTCTTTCTCCTCTATCCATGCACAGGTTTCCATCTGAGTAACATCAGCTCCTCCAGCTGCGACAAAAACCACCCAGAGCTACCTCTGTTCTGGAAGAACATTGGTTGTTCTTTCAGCCCAGCACCTCATCTTTCTCTTGCTTGCCATCATTGGCACCTTCTTCTAGGGTAACAAACATTACATGCCTTTATTTGCATGTTTGATGCATGAACATACTTATTCTATCTTTTCTTTAGTTTTTTTATTAATTACCAAGGAGGCAATACCTGCCTCCAGGTTTTCCAATAGCAATAGAACTTATGGAAAATCCACACAGGTAAAAGTAAGTGCTGTAGCAATTTTTATATAATAATAATAAATTGATAACACTTTTGATTTCTTTCCTCAGTAACTGAGGAACACCAGAAACTCTGCTTCTTTCTTAGGGGAACAAGACATTACAAAGGCATTGACAATCTGACAACTTTCAATGCAAATTTTAAATAGCTTCAAGAACCTACAGTTTGTACGTCAATTCAGAAATTCATTGTATTCCACAGAACCAGACAATGTTTGCATGAAAAGGGTTACAAACATTTTAGAAGAGTTGACTTGATTAATATTTATGAATATATTAAGGACATTACATACTATACCACATGCAGGGCAAGACTGTTCACTGGGATTTTATCAGACATTAACACACACCTCTGCTATGCTGCAGAGCTTGATTCTTTAGCCACCCAGGAAGCTTATTAACAAAGATAAATAAATCTAGTACATGCCATGAAATATCTTCGTGTAATTAGAGTATGGTCTTTAAAGGTACAGCATTACTATCCTCAGCTTATTCTGGAAACTGGCAGGAAATGCAGATTTTTGTCTGGTATTTCAAATATTTGAGTCACCTGGCACCCACAGGTGCACTACACAGCTCTTCCCCAGCTCTCCAGATTCTCACCATGAAGCCTCTGTCTATGACTGTGACAGGAGACATTCTGACTCCCTCATTCCCACACATCTAGAAAAGGCAAGCTAAAAACCATTAAATTTTTCAAAAGTGACAGGAGCTTGAAGCAGCTAATTCATTTGCAAAGCAGTGTTCAGCCAGACCAGTGTAAAAACACTGGTTTTTTTTGAAGTTTGACCAGGTGTCACCCGAGTTTCAAAGAAGGAAGCACTGTTCTCCTCCCTCCTCCCAGCTCCCGCACGCTGCAGATGACAGAGCCCGTTTGAAGTTTCACTTTTATTTTAAAAGCTTAAGGCAATGCTTTACTCTCAGATCTGCAGGGAGCTGCTCTGCTCTCCTCACATGCACAAAGCCAGGCTGCTGCCCTTCATCCCCTGTCCTGGGAGCCACTGCAGGGAGAACACATGGGGCACCCAGACCCTTTGTGCTGACCCAGGAGTGACACAGCGGCAGCCTGGGAGCCCCAGCACAGTCTCACCTCACCCTGCTTTGATCACAAGTGAGAGAGAGAGGTTTTCAGCAAAAAATCATTGTGGAATACAGCACATTGTCAGTGGGGGCATGGGGGGGAAGACTCCTCCATCCAACAACTCTTTGCCACTAAGGCTCTGTGATGATGCTTAAGGTCACTGTGGTACATCAGTTCTGGGAAAGCTCCTAAGGAGGAGGAAAGCTCCTCATTTCTGTAATGCCTGGTCCAGAGCCTAAAACACATCTTTACCTTGTTATTGCTACTTCCTAGAGCCAGTTCTCTCATGGCTCTTGGGGACACCTAGGATATATAAACCCAGCAGCACTTTAGCTTCCAGTATCTACATCTTCCCAGCCACCAATGATACTGGCAGCTTTACCCCTATTTCCACGGTGGTGGCACAGAGACAACCATGAGAAAGACCCTTGCTCAGGTAATACTCTGTGAGCACATACGCCCCCAGATTTCTGGAATTTTAAGTCATTTGTATGTGCAGAAGCATCAGTTAAGTGCCCATCACAGCTCTCCTCAAATCATTAGTGCCTGGGTGTCAGGTGTGGGTTACTGCAGGATGCTGTACCAGATGATCTGACAGCGAACTCATGTGTGGCTGCACACAGGGCGCTTCTCACACCAGAGCTGGAGGTTGTTCTAAACCTGATTTTACAGAGAGAGAAGAAACACAGAGGAGAAGTGATCTCACGGAGGACAAACAGGAAAGACTATAGAACTATGGAAATTCTATCCAGGTCACCATTTAATAGCCCAGTGGCACAAAAATATTTTTCTTTTCCACTTCTGGGGTGAACATAATTTCAAATCCTTAAACTAGGAACGAAGCTAGAAGTTATCTACATTTGATTCCGGAAAAAGAAAAAAAAAAGAACTCTTCATTTCTACTTAATTGGTTTTACTTCCAGGAAAAACAGATATATAAAAGTCTCCTATCTAAAAAAAAAATTAAAATATGATTAAATGTATTCTGCCACATTATACATTTTATGCAATAACAGAAGACAATATTTTAACCGCACTGCTTTTGAATCACTCCAGAGCATTCAGCAGGAGTCAATTTATACTGCAAGAGAATAATGATGTACCTCAACTCATTTTAATTTCAATAATTGAATGAGAAATAGGAAAGCCTATTGAAAGGACTGTACTCTGGTCAAAGACTAATGAGAAAATAGTTTTGAGTCTCTGAGTCAGCGGGTGTCATGGTAACAATGTATTAGCGAAATCTGATTAGTATGGCCAGCAGCTTTATAAATGATAACGTGCTCTTCTAATTGTATTTCCCTTTCTTCCCCTGTGCTAAGTTTTATATTCACAGCAGGTAAGAGGAAAAGGCAGCATTTTGTTTATCTGCAAGTTTAAACCATGTCCAGCAGTTACAAACTCTGAAATCTGTCATGCAGCAATAGACAAATTTTCCTACCACCTTAAAACAAGAAGCTGAGCCTTCCATCTCTCTCCTCCTGGATTATATGCAATTATTTAAGTTAAATATTATCCTCTTCTTTTAAATGTAATTACTTCTAAGGATATACACACATGAAAAAGAGAACACGGTGAAAACACAAGCATCTTAAGAAAAAGTCTGTTTTTCTTGGGAGAAAGTGATGCAAGAGAAGAGTAAGTGCATGTTTAATTCATCCCAGAAAGCGTGACTCCTGGTTCTTGAGGTTTTGAAAAGAGGGAGGGGATTTTCTTGTGTTTAGAGGACTGTGTGTGCCTTTGGTAGCTCATTACAAACTCAGAAATCAGGAGGAACCATGAAATTAAATAGGATACATTTCCTCCTCATGAAGAAGAGAGCTAATATTGCTTCATAAAATAAACACAATGAAAATACAAGGTTGAAGGCTTAATAATGCTCCTTTTATACCTGAGCCTCAGGTGAATAGCCTGGCAGACCCTTATTATATTAACAGTAAAGAACTCTATTTAAACTGCTGCATCACAAATCTGATGCAAAGTAATTTCAACATACAGAAGCTCAGCCTTATCAAATGCATTTTAGTTTTGAGAGTAAAATCGTGTCCTATTTTTCAACAGAAAGACTAAAAAATTGACTTCATGTTTGCCCTATTTCCGTGACCCTTGTAACTTAAATATTTAATTTTTATTTTCAGTGTTCACTTTCATTTATTAATTCAACTTCAAATCCGTAAGATGAAAGGGCAGGAAAGCTCATATTCTTATTCTCTAGGCAAACCCAAATACTCTTTGCCATATGACAAATAAGGCATAATACAAGAAGCCAACTTTTACAGTATTATTAATAATGGGACTGTGTTTGCTATAGTGCACAAACAGGGAGAAAATGAATACAGCAAGACCTGAAAAGCTTATTACTCCTTGTTACGGGCACTGCCACAGGGACAGAGTTTAAGATGTACAAAATACTAAAAGCAATCAGTCTTAAGTCAACACTGTGAAAGGCAGAGGAACATTTTATCTACATGTTTGGGAATTCAGCAGGGAGTGCAGGGTCACCCTGAGAACAGAGAGGCAGCAAAGCAGGCCAGTGAATGAAGGAGCTCCAGGAGGGAGCAGGACCAGTTCAGAGACCCTGGGCACTGACCTGGGCCTGAAGCAGCAGCCTGAGAGCCAATCTGTGTGACCTTCCCCTGTCAGGAGGATGTTCCCATCAGGGAAGCCCCACGTCTTCCACAGGTGGTCATCGCCGCCGGTGAGCACGATGTTTTTTCGGGGGTGTAAAGCCAAGCTGCAGGAGAAAAGAAAGGCAGGTTATGTTTTGTACCAGTTCCATTTTCTGTGAAATACCTAAGATCCATTAAACTCAGGGTAATAGCCCCAGAAGTCTGATTCTAGGTGGACTGAGCAAACAGTGATGCTTTCTAAGCTCATGAGAATTCAAAATACATGCTGTGGAGACGAGCTTCTGCTGCTGCTGAAGAATAAAGAACAGGACTGATTTCTGTGAAATCAGAATTGTTTTCACACTCTCTTGACGTTCCACTTAACACTCAAACAATGCTTTGAAACCTAACTTTGTTAGGTTATGTTCTAACAAACATGCAAGAGGGTAACAAGCTGCACCAACATGATTAACTTTCCCACTTATCCAAAATAACTAAAAAAGCACCGATGTCAGCCTGCCCCCATTTGTGCCCACAGGTGTAAAGTCTCCTACCACTGTGAAATAACTCACATGATAATTACAGTCCAGGAACTACAGTCATTGCCAGCACTTTAGAGCCCAATCACTGGGACTAGGTCAGAAAATTCATTTCAATTCTGTACTCAAAATGTATTCCATGTTTTCATTTTTAATATGTAGCACGCTGCGATGTAATGGAAATCATACACTTAACACGCCCCTAGACTGAAAACTCAGTTTATTTTTGATTTAGCAACTGCAGTGCAGCTTAAAATGGATCCAGGGAAGAAAATCAATCTGTTGGAAAGATAACAAGTAGTGTATTTCATATGGATTTGGTTATTTGATTTAAATCATTGTAATGCCTTACTATTTGTTGAACATCAAAAAGTTCTAGTAGTTGACTTTAGTCCCAGGAGTGTCTTATTTAGACAGATTAAATCTGGAGTTCAGAATCAAACTGCAATAATGGGGGGAGGAATCACAACCTGTGTGTGCACCTATTTTAGCTGTGCATCAGGGCCAACAGCTTGGAGAGAAAAATGCTTATTAAAGCAGAATGAGAGGAGAGAGAGACAATGACAAGCACCCAAATGGGAAGAAAAGAGAGGACTTAGAAATCACAATGTCATAAAAACCTCTTTTTTATTAGTACCTTTCTCCTGCACTCAAATTATTTCATAAAATTCCTAAACCAGAACCACAGCATCTAGTATACTGGGAAAAATAATTCCCTCTATCAAATCCATGCTAAAAATATATTTATGTCAACTAGAATTTCATCAAAAAACATCTATTCTTGTAGTTTAATGCCCAGCCTAGGAAGATTCCTACAGTCTCATCAGTGGAATCCATCTGCTCGAGCGAGGAGCCTGGGATTTACTAATTCACCAGCTTCTCAGAAGAAAATGTTTTCTATCTTTTCCTAAAGAGGATAAACTTCCTCTGCATTTATAGGAAAAAAAAGAGAAGGAGGGAATGATGCTATTTAGATTCTCCAGAGATGCACAGAGAGCAGTTGTATCACTTAGACTGGCCACAACAGATATCTAGAAGAGCAAGGGGGGAATAGAGATAAAAGGAGAGAATTAAAGGCTGAGAGAAGGCACCAGTGGCCTGCAAATTACAGGACAAGAAGAGCTGTTCCAGAATCCCTGTACTACAGAGACCTCTGAAGCACCAACAGCCCCATTGCTGCTATCTGCATGTGCATACAGCTGACATTCTTCTCTTAACCTGCTTCAGACACTTCAGATCCCCTCCAGTTTTTCCCTCCAGATATTTCTGCCCTTAGTGGGGGCTGCTGTGAAGCCTTCCCATCAGCTCTCTTACATTCTCCCTAAAGATCTGCATTCTCAGTTCCCAAGGTGCATTACACAGCCTTAGATCACCTTCAGTTCACCTTTCATGCAGAGAAAATTTTACCTGGTGTCTTCCTCTAGACCCTGACTCTCCTCCTGAACAATCCTTACGCCCTGGCCAGGCTGCAGCTGTGCTCTCACCCATCCTGCCTCAGCTCCCAGGAACATTCTGCCTACCCTCAACCCTCCCACCATGCTTCCAGTCCAACTTCTGAAATGCTCAAACTTCTGCAGTGACCAGATATTCCTATGGAGCTTTGGGAAAATCCATAAAGTGAATTTCATATGGAAGAAAATATCTTGCTGGCTGTACAAAGGCTGCAAATTTGTTTTTCACAGTCTTTCCTTTAAACTGCAGAGCTTTTGTAAAATGCTGCTGCTGTCCAATGTTTTTCTTCCTCCATGTCATTTTTACAGGCACACAGTGAACACCATTTAATTAACAGCAAATTTGTGACACAACTGCTGTTGAGCTGCTTCTGAGAAAGGGAAGCCCATTCATCCAAAAGGCATTCTATATGCAGCATTAATTAGGCACCCTTGTCTTCATTTCTGGCAATCCAGCATCGTATAGATTTTTGCTTCATCTCTGTTCACAGGGTCTAATTATTTCCAGCACAGAAGACTTAGGGTGGATTGGAATGGAAATCAATAATGGAACATGTGTGATAGGAACATTAGTTTTCTCCTCCTCCTCTGGGATAAAATGGGATCAGCGGAGACTCGGCCAAGAAAAAAAACAAACCCAACAAAAAACCCTCTTGGAGATTTGCTGCTGTTGAGTATATAAATACCCTTGTTTACACAACTCACCCTGGCATTATAAGACATTCTCATCTCTGCAGCACTTGCCATGGTAGATATATAATACTTCCAGTAATTTGCTTTCAAAACAATCATCGATTATTTTAATTTATTTTGACTGAGCCATAAATAAAAATACAGTTTCTTCAGATGCAAAATACTTTCAGTCTTCACACCACTTCACACACAAAATCAACCTTCACGTCAAAAAATGCTGCACCCGGAGCTGCCTGGGGAACATCAGCTGGGTGTTTAATACAGCCACAAACTTGAGGGAGGGCAGATCTCAGATCCATGTGGAGGAAAACTTCCTGGCACCAGGGTTTCTGAAACACTGGGACCAACATGCCATCATCAGCCTGTTCTCCCAGCTCTCAGAACACCCCCAGGTATTACCTAGGTTAGGAGAGGGACTGGTCATTCCACACACAAAACTGACAACTGCTTGTATGTGAAATTAAAACCTAACCTAAATTGTCTCAAAATTAGGCACTCAGAGAATGAAAAATGGAAAATTACGGACCAACTTAGTACTCCTAAGTGACCTACCAGCCTCACCCAGTTTCTCTGTGGCAAAAACAAGGACAAAATCCAGTTTGCTATGGTTTCACGTACAGGATTTATATGGAAAAATATGTTCTCAATATAGGCAGCATTCAGCTGCCAAATTCTAATACAGCATTGTACTGAATATTGCTTGTGATACGCAATTTTTAGAATTTCATTATTTGATCAAATTTATTTGCATTCCCGGGTACTGGCAAAGAGGTTTCTTGTTAATGCCAGTAGCTGCTTTCAGACCAGAAAGCTCTTCTGCTGCATTTCTTGGTCCAAACTATGAGAGCAGCACAGTTCCAGCAAGATTGAAAAAAACCTCAAATGCATATTTCCTAGTGACAGAAAGATTTTAGCCAACATTTTCTTACACAAAAAATCTCAGGCTTGCTCACCATACCTAGCACAGGAAATTTTGGGCTGAGCAGTTATATTTGGGTGAAGTTACAACTGGCTGAAAACCTTGGTTTTAGAGTGGAAGCTGTTGGGAAATTGCTGATATTTCTTTCTCTGCCATCAAGGTGTGTTTTGGAGGCAAGGACATGACAGGCACTGAATTCCAGAGGATGGATACTGGTTACAGCCTCAGACAAGAATAAATATATATAAACAAGAGGGCATCAACAGCCCTACTGAAATCAGTGATACTGTTCACATGCACATGCTTAGTTATATTGCTGGATTGCGCCCTAAAAATCTACAGAGTTCGTAAAAGCCGAAATTTTATTCCAGGCCTGATTTTGCTGGACATGAGCCAGTTGTGCTGAGACAAAGGACAAACTAACCAGAGCATTGGGAACAGTTTCTGTGGCAATGGATGTGTGAAATGCACAGCCTAACCACATTCTCCCACCTCTGAGCTGCCACCAAGCTCTGAGTTGCCACTCAGCCCCTGCCACCCAGCTTGGGCCCAGGAACAGCTGCTGGGTGTGTGTGGGATTGATGCCTTAAGTTTCAGCTTTCATATTTTCCAGATTCTGTACTGCATTAGTGCATAATATGAAGTTCATAACTCTGAACTTCATATAAAGTGCTGGCAAGTTCTCCTCACAGTTTAGTTTAGTTTGACAAAACAATCCTTTTCCAGCCCCAGAACCAAGGACACTGTTGCAGCTTTAGGCCCAAAAAGTGCAAACAACAGCAAATTGAGGAGAACAAACTGGGAGGATGGGACTGCATGACCTGGAGCTGGAATTGGACAATTAACCCCAATATGGAAATGAACCAAAATTTATAGAAGTGTGAAAACTCACGACTCCATCTTGGGTCCATCTTGGGCGGAGCCATGGCCAGCCTCTTGTGCTGCCCAAGCCTTTGAAGGCCTTTTAATAAATACCTACTTTATTCTTTAACTCCATCTAGCCTCTGTTCCAGGGAGCCTCTTTAGGCATCAGGATGGCCACTGCTCCCTCATACCCTGCTCCTGGGATCTCACTGCAAACAGGGCCAGCCTCCACATTTATCCCAGTGAGCGAGTAGGGCCCACACAACATGGAGCAGATCAAGGCAAGGCCCATTTTCACCTCACGGCAGACTGAGGGCTGGCAGCGGCGCTCATGGAAATTCCCTCGCTTCCAGAGGGGAAAGGGAGTGACAGAAAACACAGAGATCACCCTTTTGCTGCAGCACATCCCTTATTTCCCTCCTTACCTACGTGATGGTGGCTGGGGAGGAGGAAAGCCAAGGTGAGCAGCAGCATTCCGAGGGCAGCAGGGGCAGCTCCGGCCGCTGCCCCCGCAGACCCGCGGAGCCCCTCGGCCACAGCTCGGGGCAAACGGGCCAAAGAAAGGGGACAAACTGCCAGACAAATGCTCTCAGCTAAGATTAACCTGCCGAGAAATTAAAACTAAACACATCACAACAGCCTAATCAATCATTTTGCCTGTTGCAAGTCATCGTAACGTGCCTTGTTTGAACATCATCTCTCTAATACAGTCATTTCTACCACCTTTTTTATCTTAGCTTGAGTTACCTGATCTCACCTGACAGCATTCTTCAGTAATAATTATAACTCTGACATTTAATTCAGGGGTTTATTATGCAAGTGTAGCATAACTGAATAGCTTGCATTCCTGTTTGAGGTCTTAAAATTTATCTTTTCTTGACAAAATGAATAGGGGAAAAATGCTTTCAATAGAGAAAATAAGAGCTAAAACAAACAAAAAAAAAGGATAAAGAAAAAAAACCATAAAAGAATATAAGAAGGGGGAAATACTCAGAGCACAAAGCTCCTATCTTTTGTTTCATTTATGTAAATGCCCATCTGGAAGTCAGTGATAGATCTCAGTCACAGCAATGCCTAAAAAACCCTGTCCTGTCTGGTGAAATTCCTGGCTGCTTCCCAAGCTCCTATGACTCAGGATTTGGGAGGGAGAAAATTTGCTAGAATTTCAACATACCTGAAGTCAACCTTCTAGACTGCCCAGCAGACCTTGGTACACCCTAGAAAATAATGAGAAAACAGTCTTCCAGAGACTTGAACTTGTATCTCTAGAGGCCAAGCAACTTCCTAATCCACAGTCGAGTTTATGTACTTATTCTAGTCCCCACACACACAGAATCTTCACTCTCTGCTGTAGAGCAGCAGCAAAAATTTATTCCTCTGAAGTGGAATAAATTGACACACTTTCTAACCTGGCAAACCCAGTTCTTCTCTCAAAATGAAACAACTTCAGGAAGTGGACTCTCCCTACAATATAAAGAGCCTCCAAAAATAACTGTATTAAACACATCACTGTAAGTCCCTGATACAGACACAGTTGTGATAAATTCAGAACATCCATTTTGTGGTGTTCTCTGATCACTTTCTGTTTATCCACTCCATGTGCAATTATCAAAATGTATCAATTTGTATTAACTGAGTGTTGCAACCTACCCAGTTTTTACTGCATTAGGTCTGACTGTGTACATGCCGTGCTAATATAAAATCATCTTCTTCTTAACAACAAAGTTTGGCCCTGGATCAAATCTGAGAAAAAGTCAAAACTATGCTATTGATCTGCACGTGTTTTCAGAGGTCTCATCCTTTAAAGACACATGCATATTTCTGAATTGTGCAGTACCAGGAGTACTGCCCCTTTCACAGCATATTAACTTAAAAACATTCATAATGCTGTTCAAGATTGAGTCCTTAATAACATCAGGGCAAAAGGATTTTTCTAGAACCCATGTAATAACATGCAAAGTGTTTATGTCATTACAGTCTCAGGTACTGTACACCTCTGCACTCTAACATTAAGCTTTTTATCTAGAATGTCTGTAAATAATAACAGGCATGAATCTAAATTACTTCTTAGAGAATCTTTACTTATTCATTGCTTTGATTGTGCTTACAAGGTTGTTGATAATTACTGCTGGCCACAGGAAAAAAAATCATTTAGTCTACAGCATCAGCTGTTACACATTACAGAAACAGCTCCCTTCTAACCTGCCTTAAACCAGAACAGCAGGCAAGGAACAAACTGCGTTCCTCCACACAGTGAACCACTGTTTATTTTCAGTGCAAAATCTAGGGGTGGGGTTTGGCTTGATTTTTAATTTATTTAAACTGTCATGAAGTTTACATGCTGAGAAAGCTGTGAACAGAACAAGAGACAGATCAAATAGTTGCGTTATTTTTGGTAAGACTGAGGGTGCTATTAAAGAAACCAACTAACTCAGGAGTTGCTTGCTGTAACTGTAGCTCACAAGCTCTTATTTAATATGTATTTGAATCAATTTTTCAAGCTTAGTCAACTTATTAGGTAAGCAGCATACTTTAGGGAGAAATAATTAAGCCAAAAGCAAAAAGAATGAGAGTAGCAACAAACAAGTAGATGCAATTAGAAAGTTAAAACATTGACATCCTTTCCTAATAGCTTTCCTCTGGAGTGAAAGCTGCACTTCCGTGCCTGAAATGATTTATGCCATGATTCACACTACCCGTCACTCACCTTTCACTATCCCTTTATGAAAAATGCTATATCACTTATTTTAGCAAAAGGCAGCCCCCTAGGAGTTTTAAATCACAGCATCCAAAATAGCACTGTAACAAGATTAGCTTGGCTCTGCAGCCTCTGGAAGCCAGCTCCAGAAAGGATCACAGCTCCCAGGAAAACCCTCCAGAGCAGCAGGGAGAGACACAGAAGACCAGGGTCACACCATGGCAAAGCTTGGCAAAGGAAGTGCTCCTGTGGGTTTTCACACTGCACCTCTGCTTGTGAACCACTTCACGGGCAGAGAAGCAAAGGGAAAGGTAATGTTGGCAAACTTGGCTAAAACTTTCCCTGTTCAATGCATCCCTGTTGCTTCCTTTTTTGTCCTGTGCATTAGATACTTGTTGGGGAGAGAGATAATGGCTGGGCTTCCTTTGGAATGAAAGAGACTGCTTTTCTAAAAGGCTGTTCTAGCTTGACCAGCTTGAAAAGATGCAGATTGCTTTCACACAGGCTTCTACCTGTGGCCTGGTTTGAATTAGTTTCCATCATTACTGTTAGCAATTCCGAGTCTTCTGTTGCATGGCAGCTTTTTCACAGATGATTAGGAGCAGTGTTGTGGTATAAAAGAGTTTGGAAGAAAACGTACTTGAAACTTGCCAGTTGGTAAATTCTGTTAAATTATCAAGGTTGATAAAGGAAAATATATAAAAATATAATTTGCAATTAGAGCATCAAACTAACTCAGATTTCTAAATTAGTAAGAAACCAAAGCATTACCTTTTCAAGGTCAGTTTCCTGCCAATGTTTCTTTCTCACTTTTGGAGGCAGAGAAGGCTTTAAGGCTCTGTGCTTTATTTCAGTATTGTAATGTTGAAAAATACTTCCATCAACAGAATTAATGGAAACTCTTGTGGGAAGAAAGTTACATAGATAAATAGTTTGTTCACCGTTAGGACTAAGAGGCAGTGTCAGCAGCTATGAATCGTGTTCTTCCTCTTGTGATCTCCATAACCAGGTGTATGTGTATGATAGAGAAATGGATTTGGGGTTCAGAAATTCTCTAGTCCCATGATCCCAAGTAGCTGCAGCCCCACAAGGCTGTGCTGAGTCTGCCCCACAGGGTGGGAAGCTTTTCCCACTAAAATCAGCCATTCCACTTTTTCAGGACATTTCAAGAGAAAAAAATTTCAAGCTGTTTATTCTACTCTCATCTCCTGCACAGAGTTACAGACATATGCGCTGGAAGGCATTGCCTCATCCACCTTGGGCTGAAGAAGGTACACCCAGCACAGATTTGTGTAAGTTCTCCTTGAAAAGTAGCTTCTACAACAGCTCTAGGTGGCTTTTTCTGGGGTTCAGGCTTCAAAAAGTGCTTTGTAAAACACCACCCTCACCACTGTGAGTGCAAATTGAAAAAAATTCCCTTAATTTTTCACTCAGGAATATGGAGAAAGTTTCCCTCTCCCTTTTGTCTTAAAATCTTTATATATCAGATGGTTGTTACTAACATTGTCTTAACTTAGGCAAACTTCAATTCTCTAAGCAATGCAGTTTTCCAAAAGCTTTTCAGAAGTCATAACCAAACATGGATACAGCATGTCAACTTAGACCCCATCAGCCCTAATTTGGAGTAATTACCCAACATTGCAGACACAGCATCCCTCTTCACACATTCCAGAATTACAAAATTAATTTCCTTAGTTTGCAACAGCAGTGTAATGTAGACCTTGTTACCTGTTTTTCCTCTTAACAAGTATTGCCTATCTTGAATTTGTGTATCTAAATTCTTTTTCCTAAATATGTCATGTAGCACTTCACTTAATTCGAGTTCATCTTGCTGATTTCAGACCATCTCTGCAATTTGCCAAGTTTATTTTGAATTCTGATCTGATACAGAAAAGCATTTTCAGATCCTCACAGCTTGGTGTCATCTGCATACTTTATAAGCTACTCTGTATTCCATCCTCCTCACTGCTAATGAAAACACTGAATGGAACTGATTTCCTAAGCAAATTCCCAAACTGAAACACAGCCTGTGGAGTTCAACCAAGAGGTTCCTGGCCCAAGCCACTACATTGGTTTGTACTAAAACTCACCCTTTAGAAAGGAACACAATACATTTTAAAACCCTAAATACAGGAAAAGCCACCATTTCCTTTACTAAATTGTTGAGACAGGTAATTATCCTGGTTTAGTTTTGTAGAATTTTACTTTAAAATCTCAGGCCAGCTGCATATTAAACTCAAGTTACCACACCAGAGAAAATATCCATAGATAACACTGACTTAAGAGAATTATAGCATGACTCTTCCATATTCTGCCATAATTTCTCAGAATTCCTATGGATTAATCTTCACAGGCAAGAGGTTAAGGATTCTTCACAAGGTTAACCTCTTCACAAGTAAGAGGTTAAGGATTTCTGAATATTTAGTGAGACTTGAACAAAGCAATGCTGTTTTAGGAGACTCAAGTAATAATTTTGTTTGCAGTTCCTGGCTCTGCTATGGGATTATGTACACTCACAGAAAATTATTACCCTCTTGGGCAAAGCCAAGCCCTTGGAGACCATGAAATTTCTGGAATGTTTGCTACACAATATTTGGCAAATTCTCTTCCCATTTTTCCTCCCCATTTGCTGTCCATAGGCATTACAGGGAAGAAAGTAGAAAGCAAAGCTCTTCAAAACTGGTAAACAACCTTAGAGAGGCCCAGACTCGGATAACTCTATGAAAACTAGAAATAGGTCTCAGAATTTCCTTCAACTTCCAGCATGCACAGAGAAAAAGAAGTTGCAATAGAAGAAATAAGAGACTCATTTTGGGGGACACTCCCAGAGGGGAAAAAATAGCTGAAGACATATTCCAAGTATTGTCACTTAGAGATTTACATTTTGACAAAGCCCTGAAAATATTCCTTGTAATGAACACAGACCACACATAGAACAATCTTCATGGTTGACTCTCCCAGGTGCTACATATTCCTTTACCTCTTCCTAGACCCAAAAATTGTAACATGCCAGCCCCTAGAAATGCTTTAAGTAAGATAGTTCTAGCCTTTATAAAGATGCATTAAAAAACACTGACAGAACAGTCTGGAATAATAAAAACACTTACATATAAAAATGACTTCTGGTACTCATGAGTTTCTCTGATACCTATGGGAGCCTTACAGCCAAGTTGCAGGAGTTCTCTAAAAGGAGTTACCTGAAAGATGTCTTCATTCTGTTTAAAATGTAATGTTTTTCATGACTTACTGATATCTACAAAACAAACCCCTGAAGACTCAAAGTCATGCAAGCTACAAATTTTCAATTCAAAGCGTATTTGGAATAAAACACCTTTTCCTGAGTCATATCCAAATAGAAACGCTGGGACTCCAGATTTCAGTTTTTAACCTTTGTTAGCATTTTTACCATCTGCTGCCATTGGCACCACCTCCTGCCATTTACAGACCCCAGATTCATGTTCCAAAGTGGTTCTAAATTCTAGAATGGTCCCACTACCTAAACATTCTGCTGTGCCATGGATTTAGCCTATAGAGCAGCTGGCTGCTGTCAGCCAAGAATCAGAGAGTATCTGGAGCTGGCACCCACCAGGATGATGGAGTGAACCCCTCACCCTGCCCAGGACACCCCAACAATCCCACCTGTGCCTGACAGCTTGTCCAGATGCTCCTGGAGCTCTCGCAGCTGTAGGGTTGTGATCATTCCCTGGGGAACCTATCCAGTGCCTGACCACCCACCCCTTCCCAACATCCAGCCTAAACTTCCCTTGGCAGAGCTTCATAAACCTCCTGGAACACACTACCACACTGTACCAAGACTTTCCAACCCTCCACATGACCATTTGGTTGGGTGAACAAAACATCCCAACTCCTGCAAAGACGATGTTTATGAAAACCACAGAACCATGCACACAACTGAGAAGCTGCAGCAACATTAACCTCAAGGGCTGCCATTTATCTTGCTTCCAAATTAGTCTTCATTCCCTTCACACTAGGCTATAGCAAGGGATATCAGTCTCAACAAATATATAATTTTAGATCAAAATGCAGTCCTGCTTCCAGAGCAGGAAAAAGAAGGACAAAATTACTGGGAGACTTCAAGTCATCACTGCCATGGAAAGAAACGTAGAGCCCATTTATAAATAGATGTATGGTTTTTTCATATCCCGTGTGAGACTCAAAAAAGCTGAAAACATCTCAGTTTCATTTTGCCACAACCACTTTGTGTCCCACATGCCTGTTTATGAAAGAGAAAAAGCCCATATTTCTACACTTTGGCCTGGAGACAAATACTAGTCCACTGAAAGCGAAGGACCTCTGAGAATCTGACCAAATACTACCAAAACCCCAGAGATTAACATGTCAAAGTAATTTTTTACACATTTAAACATTAGTGTTTCATTTAAGATGTCAGAGAACTATGAATGAGGAGAGGAGTGCCTGCTTATTTTTGACATGAGAGAGATCAGACTCACAGGAAATGTTATCATGCCATCTATTCTGTAAAAAGCTAATGATGTCTTAGAGAAAGTGCTGGATGAACTGGGGCACTGCAGCTTGCATCAATCAGTCAGCAAAGCCTCACAGACCTGCAAGACTTGGCTCTGATGAAGCACAACTCAAATAAGAGTTTCCTTTTGAGAATAAGCACATCTGCATTGCTGCATGTCTCTGCCAAGGCAGTGGCTATTTAGTGACCAGGATCTGGCATGCTGGGGATGGTAGGTTGCCAAAAGCTGCTGCAGAGATGAAATCTCTGGATGAAATGTTGGGATACTCATTGATTACCTGCACAGGTGATAACAAACCCATGAACTTTCTAGCAGTAGCTCTATGTGTGACACCTGCATAATATCACCAGAAAGACCATACAAGTTGTTTGTTGGGTTTTTTTCTCCTTAAGTACAAGCTCAAGTTCCTCTAAACTCAGGAGATCAGAATATTTTGTACCACTAAAAATAACCCTTTTGTACTAACTAAAACCCAGCAACCTGAAAGGCAATCCTTAATCAGCTTTACCAAAACAGCTGATCAAGTGTAGCTGCACATGGCTCTCTCACACATTCTAATTTTAACATCTATGTAATACCATTTACATTTGACCAACATACACTGCAGACCAAACCCTCATCATGCCTAAGAGAGCTCACTATTGCTGCAAATTTAAGAACTGCTAGGAAGTCCAGAGTGCAACAGAACTCCATAGTCTATTTGTCATAGGAAAAACAATCATCAATATGGTAATTGCAGAAGTGCAAAATGCACTTTAAAGACCAATGCTGGCAATTTTTTTATTGCGTGGAGTAGGAAAACTAATGAGCCACATCTTAGATTAGTTTAGGGTAATCCTAAAAGCAGTAAATAATGCTTACTATGTAAGTACTTTAAAGTAGATTGCTTAAGTGAAAACCAGACAAGATTCCACTCTAATGTTACAGATGCAGAAACAGAGGAATTTAAATCACCATTAAATTGACTATTTTTATTACCATCAATTACTCAAATTTGGCAAAATACTTCACATCACATTAACTCCAATTTTAATATGATCCATTTTCTAATTAAAAAAAATCTATGGCTTTAGTGTTTTTTTTTTTATCACAAATAATAATGTCCACTTGACAGAAACACAGAGTTTTAGGGAGCCACTCTATAAAGCTGTAGTCATCTAAAAGGAGGCTTGTCTGTTCCCCTGCCATATGGGGTTAAAAAGGCAGCAATCTCAGCATGAACAGCTTAAGGTCTGTATCCTGAAGTGGCATCAGTACAGACAAGAAGTCCCCAGAGGGCTGAAGTAGAGTCTGGGGCAATCCATGGGGTACCAGGGCTCTCCTGCTTGGCTCCCAAAGCACAGGGAGAGGCACTTGAGCTCTCCCCAGAATTCGTAACACCAGAAAGGACACACTGAACTCCTTTCTTCCACAGGCCACACCAAAAACATACAAAGGAACATCCAGAGCAACTCCAGGGTTCAGTTCTGCAAAATTACGTGGCTAGGAAAAAGAACCAATTCCTGTAGTGCTGTGCTGTCACACAGCCACACTTTTAATGTTCAGCACCTGCCCTGGAACAGGCTCCTCTCCAGGTCTGCTCCAACACACTCAATTTTATCCACCACAATCATTTACTAATGATCTTTAAGGTCCCCTCCAACCCTAACCTTTCTCTGACTCTCTGATTCCAGCTCCAAAGTGGCCAGCAAGAGGCATGCTTTCAAAGGGCTGTTTGGGATTTCTCTACCACCAAGGGATTTCTCCACATCCCAACATATTATTTTCCTTTGCATGTAATGTGGATAGAGTTTTGCAGTGCTCACACTTGAATCCTCCCAGCCAGGTGTTAAAGTTAACGTTATCAACAGAAATCCTTTCTTCATTTAATGAGGCTTGTACAGAGAATTGCTTAGAAGAAAAAAAAATACCATTAAAGTTCATGGGAATTTGGACTGACTTAGTATTTCAGCATATAGCTCTGTGCAAACAGTTGCTTAATGTGCTTGATTCTCCCTCTGTAAATGCCACTGATCAGCTATGTGTGTCTTCCAGCAGGGAAAAAGGAAACAATACCCCATGTCCTATTCCATGAAATAGCTGCACTTGCAGTAATAAAATAGGGATTTATAGAAACATCTACTTTAAACTGTTTCTAAAGCTTCTGAAATATATCTGGTCTGGTTTATTTTACCCCTGCAAACCTGTACAAATAAATGCACTCTGGCCATTAAGGCTTTACAAGTAAGAAAATGCAGAAGGCAGCTGTACCAAAATATGTCAGTCTGTTAAACCACACCTAAAATCTCTCTTAAAAATCATAAATAAAGCAGATACTATGTTTGTACATGCGTATAAAACAGCAGAGCTTTATAATGCTCTATTTAATACTTAATCCTGCACATATAACAAGCAGAATAGAGGTATTTGAGCTCTTTCCACAAATGCTAGTGTTCCAAATAAGAGCAAATATGGAAGAACATGGATAATTGAGGGGGATACAGAAATGGAGTGTCACTATGCTGCTTTAAAATACGATCCTGAATTGTGCTTTAGGTTCTGACTGTAAAGAAGTCAAAAGCTTAACTTACATGCATAACTTCATACACACAATTAGCCCCACAAAGCAGAGCTGGACATTGAACTACACAGATTTATTTTGGTGTTGGTAGGATTAATTACATCCTTCAGCTTAACTACTGCCTTGTGTACTTCTGCCACTTGTGCAGAGAGCAGCTGATATCAACCCCAGCACTCAAGAGCCCCCATTCCCAGCTCCCTCCTATCTAGTGAGAAGATATTCCAGGTGCTGAGTTGCACATGGTGAAGAAAAAAGAGAGACATTTTATGAACCTGGAAAATCATTCATCTTGCCCTTGTTATTGTGTGTGTTTTTATATTAGCAGAGCTTGCTATTGCAGCTGGCCTTTGTGTTTCTATATAATAAAGGAGAATATTGAGAACAAGTATCTGCATAATTAGCACATCAATCATGTTGCTCTTTAATATAAACCAAGTATTAAGTCATGTCTCCACAGATCCCCTCACTGTAACTAACACAAATTATTAATTAGCTAACCACAAGAAAAAACAAAAAACAAAAAACAAAAAACCCCGAAACAAACAACAAAAAAAACCACACCAGGAAACCACTGGAGGTACAGAAATAACCCGTGGAGGTACAGAAATTCCAGCAGTTACAGCTCAGGAAGCACCCACAGGAGTGCCCCACCAGCCCAGGTGTGGCAGGGAATTTGCCTAGCATTTCTCAGAGACACACTACTCAAAAATCTCTTTGTTCATATCCACACTGCACACAAACTGTATAAATGCATTTTTCATAATACTTATAGCAAGAGACAGCAAGAGAAGACCATCCTTCCAGTTTTCCCCACACTATGTAGTGACCTTATTTAGAGGCCATAAGAACCTCAAGAGATTATTACAGAACTGAAAACTGGATAGCATGCTGAGACATATCCCTCTGAACAATACAGCACAGAGATCTCTTCCCTAAGGGACATTACAATTTTAAATGTCATTTTCTTACTTTTGTTTCCAAAAAGAACCATCTTCCTCTTTCTGTATCCATTACAGCAAATCAAAATTTGAATTTCCAGGAAACTGAGCAGCCAGCTCATGAGAAACCACACAACTTTTCCTCCTGGATCAGAGTATGATCAACTCACCAAATGTCCCTGTCACATGGTGGTGACATAGCTCATCCTACAGGATTCAAGCAAGTTTACTGACCCACTCCCCTCTATATTTTTGAAACAGCTTTCTATTCCATTCAACTTTTAACTCTAAATAAAACACTTTCTAAAATTTTCCAAAGGTTTTTAGCTCTTAGAAAGTTTTATGCCTACATCTGACTCAAAGGACACACTGGACATGTCTTTCTTTTCTTTTTATACCTGTTACCATCCCCTGGTCCCTAAGCAATGGAAACATATTTTTCTTCTTAAAATATATTGTAAGCCAGACCAAAAAACCAGAGCCACGCAGTCAGCTATACAGAAAAATAATGGAAAAATTCTGTTTTCTAAGAAAAGCAACGGCATAAACACTTCTTTGAGGGAAGGAAGGTGAAATAATTTCTATTGATTTACCCAGCACAATTTAGCCAAATACTCTTCCAAAACTTATTTATATTAGGAAGATGACAAGTGGTACAACTCTCCCCTTTGAAGCATTCCATTAAAGCTCGGTGGGTCTGAGTTCACAGGCACAGAATCCCTTCCTTCCCCTTCCATGTGCCATGGCAGAGCCCTGGAGCTGCTGTGGCCCTGGCATGTGCAGGTGAATTTGGGGCTCCAGGCCTTTTCCAAGTGCAGGCACCTGGTTTGGTTCACTCCACAGGGGAAAGTCAGGATCATTCTTGCCATTTTGCTCCATCGCCCTTGCTGTTTAATTAAGCAGTTACTTCTCTGCCTGAGAGATGTTGAAGTCACCCTGGGGTTCAAGGAAAGTGATTCCAGCTTACCTGAGCTTCCTGCTCCTTGTGTCATTTCCCAAAACCAAAAAAAACAAATGACTGCAGCTGAGCACACTGAGCACTTCACAGAATCACTGGGTTGGAAGAGACCTCTGAGATCATCGACTCCAACCCAGCCCTCACACCTCAGCTAAACCATGGCACTGAGTGCCACATCCAGTCTGTTTTTTAAACACATCCAGAGATGATGACTCCACCACCTCCCCAGGCAGACCATTCCAATACTTTATCACCCTGTCTGTAAAAAACTTTTTCCTAATATCCAACCTATATTTCCCTTGGTGCAGCTTGAGGCTGTGTCCTCTGGTTCTGTCAGTGCTGCCTGGAGAAAGAGCCCAACCCCACCTGAACACAGCCAGCCTTCAGGGATTGTAGAGAGTGATAAGGTCACCCCTGAGTCTCCTTTTCTCCAGGCTGAACACCCCCAGCTCCCTCAGTGGTTCCTCACAGGGTTTGTGTTCCCAGCCCCTCACCAGCCTCGTTGTCTCCTCTGGACGTGCTCAAGTGTCTCAACGTCCTTCCCAAACTGAGGGGCCAGGACTGGACACAGTTCCAGGGGCACTGGAGACATGAGCTATCCCTGCTGGCTCTCTGGGCTTAACTCAGACTTCCAGAGCCCTACATGGCACACATGAAGGCAGGGAGACACAAGGAGGAGCAGGAATACTTGTGGAGAAGCAGTGGTAAAAGGCTGCTTGGCTTAAGGAATCCTTATCTACCATTGTACAGGAAAAAATAGTATTGATTTGCATTCATCAGGAATCCTACCCTGGATCAAACATTCCTGGCAGTCAGGAGCAACTGCAGTGCAGGTCCCATGCCAGTGCAGTCCAAGGAAGCTGGCTGAGGGCAAGGGGAGGTGGCCACAGCAGGAGGGGCACCAGGAGTGGCATTTGTGTGGGCACAGGAGAGCGAAACTGTATTTGTGTGGAGAGAGAAAAAGGAACCAGGGAGGGAAGGGATGAGGAGGGAGCAGCAAGTTTTCACTGCAATGAGACTACAAGGCTGTGAGCCCAGGGGCTGCAGTTTACAGGCACCACATATATTCACTGGGAGCAAAGGATGAGCTGTAAGGACCTGGCAGGGCTCGTCCCGAGGCTCCTCCCTGTCTTTGCAGGTGTTGAAGCTGCTGTGAGGCATGAGGTGCCTTCACCAGCTTCCTCAAGGAAGTGTCCAAAAGCAAATCAATAACTGCAGGATAATGTACAAAGAAGGTCCTACCACTGGGAAAAGGAGCACAGGTAAAGCAGCAGTAGGAAATTCCCTTTCAAAGGGCCAAGTTTCACCCAAGCAACAGCCCCACAGGTGCATGAGCAATCACCAGATGGCAGGATTTGCCTACTGAACTCAGAACTAGTCCCACACCTCCCAAAAGCAGCAGGGGAGTGGGTAACACCCAGCTTGCTCACCTGCCTACCACAGTTAATAAGCAGGGACAGAAGAGAGGCCAGAAAGGAATGAACTAGAGATGCAGCCTGTGCTACCATTGCTGTCAACACACCTCTAGCTCAGTAACTTTTGTCTATTGATCTTCATTTTTCTCCTCCCTGAGGGCTTCTAGGTCATGCTTCCACAGAAAGAGTGAAGCAGAAATACATAACATATATCACACAAATCAATTTCCAAAATACTTATATTTTTTATCCTTTTCAGATGTGCAAAGAAATCAGTAGCGAAATATTTTATATTTTTACCTCAGTTTGGTTGTCAGAGATTCTAAAAAGCCTCCTAATGCAGTTTTGCAAGCCAGGTATTTTCTGCTGTTTGCCTTCAAATTATCAAATGATAAATGATCAAATGATGAAGGGGTTGGTTGGTTGGTTTACAATTCCCTTTGAAGTGAAAAAGCTCAGCTTAAAGAATCCTGTGAGTAACAAATGCTGCTGTTTCCCTCTGCCATTTTACTGGGTGGATCACACGTTTTTCACATTTTCCCGTGTCCTAATGGCTAAGGCTGGAAGAAACGTTGGAGAGCAAGAGTTTTCTGCACCATAGCCCAAAGGGTGAGGATAAGAGTGGTAAAACATTCTTTTTGCAATGACTCCATGATGCAGAAGTGGCAGCTCCAACACACACATCGGGGTAGAGAAGACAAAGCACATTTCAAATCCAGAACGAAATCTGTGTGCAATCAATGCAGAAAGAACACACTGACAGATGCCCAAGCACAGAGTCTCTGTAAGATAAGGAATATGAAAAGGGCATTTTTTCAAATAAACAAAACCGTGGCAGCTTTTTTTTTAACAAGAAAGAATTGAGGAAAAGGTAGGCCTAACAGAAAAACATTGGAAAGATGGAATCATGTTTCACAGCAATTGACACGGGTGATAAATGAGCCCAGGAGGGAATGAGAGATGCAACAGGGCTCTGTCTGCTGTGCTCTAACACTGCTGTAACAGCTCACAACTCTGATTAAATGATCTGGTAAGTATATGCATATATACACACCATACACACACAAGGAACAATCTATTTTCTAGCAAGCCTTGCCTGAATTCAGGCAAAGCACAGCACCACTGTTCAGCTCAGCCCATCAACACCAGACTCAGCAACCCCAAAGAGCTGCCCTCCTCTTGTCTCAGCTCTACACTTGTTCTGACATGTCCTTCAGGGGAGAGAAGTAAGAAATGTTAGTTGTGCATATAGTGCAGATTGTTAGAATCTCATCATTCTAAACACATGAATACTCTTAAAATTGACATGTTTCTGCCAGAGAAAAAGAGATAGAAATGTGAAGTTTTGAATTCTGCAAGGCATTTTTTTTTTTAGCAAGGTGCATACACACATAAGGGTCATTTCCAGCCCCTAAAAGGCCTCTTGGGCATTTTTTCCTCATCATTTCTTGATTCCTGATACCTGATAACTAACATATTTAAGCCAGTGCTTGACAAAGGTGTCACAGAGATCCTGGCACACAAACTCCCTCGATACTACTTAGAGGTAGTTTGACTACACATGACATGCTGGGAGAGCATTCCCTGCAGGCTGGAGACGAGGAAGAGGATGCAGAAGGTTTTGTAACCACGCAGCACAGTGGCACAGAACTCTGCAGGGCAAGAAACCTGCTGTGTCACTAAATCCCCTGGCAAGGGCTGACTAGAGAACATCCTTGTATTTCACACCAGTTGGACTCAGTCTCTTCTGACCAGTGCTTGGGGATTTTCCAGTGCCAGGCTATGGCAACTGGCTATGGCAGAAGAGTACAGACACTCCCAGCAGAACTTCCAATTTCTTGTTCATCTGTATACTTTAAAAAAAAATTCAATTGCAAGTTGGACAGGAAACGTTTAACATAGAGAAATTTGTGTTTTCAAACTTCCCCAGTGCCTACAGCTATGGGCTGGTGTCCTAAATATTCAATAAATATATAAAAAACCTTAAATGCTTAATTTCCAGAAAACTTATTTCTCAGCTTAACACAGTAAATTTTCATTAATTTCTTCCCTTAGGTTAATAGGAAACAAATTACATATCAGAAAATGTTAATGGAATTTCCCTACAGTTTCTCTCTTATGTACTTATACCTGCAAATGTTTAAGTATTATAAAAATATAGAAGTAGGGCGAGACAATAGACAATTTATTCTATTGTAAGCACAGTACCGCATTGGATGGATTGAAAACACGAGAGGAAAAAGAAAAGAATCTCTATCTGAAAGGTCTGGCTGCAACAGTTTGTTCTGTCCTTAAAAGAATCCTGAGAGTAATGAAACATTACATGGTGCCTGGCAGCACTAGGGAACAAATGGGTGGGGATGCAAGGTTCAGTGGAGAGGAACAAGTGGTATCAGGTAGAGAAATCAGGTCAGGAAGACAAGAAAAATGAAGTTTGGGGTGATTCATCTATGGCAGAGTAGGCAGAGAATGTCAGTGACAGCAAATCAAGAAGCCCAGCTGACGTTCACTGCCACAGAGGGGTAACAGTAAATGATTTCACATTACACTTACACAGGATCTGCTGCTGTTCTCCCAAACATTAGGATAAACACTACAGAGTCAAGGCACCACCCTTCCAAATCATCTCTGTGTGTTGTAACCATACTGTGATGCATTTTTAAATATTTCTGTTTTGACACATCCACCCACAAGGACCATTCCTAACAGACAGTTTAAATGAAATAGTAACACAAGTAATTCCAAATGCACATTGTGTTCCTTTCTGACACTGCTCCCAAAAGGTAAAACCTCCCCACTGGTGATTCCATTGGTGATTCCCACAGGACTGTCAGCAGCACAGCTGCCTCAGCCATTCCCCCAATCCACCCCCCAAGTGCAAAGCTGCAGATGAAATTTACGCTGGTGTCAGGCTTCCAGAAAGATTCTGCCCTGCATGCATCAGTGGCAGAGGATCCAGCAGCACTTCGCATGGCCAGGATGTGGAGTCTCCTGCTAAAGGGGTAGATCCCAAGGGAACATATGGAATTCTGTGTAAATGGCACCTACTTTCCCTGGTATTGTAAGAGACAGAATTTCCTGTAAGGATCCCTAAGGGGCAGCACAGCTCCATGAAAGTGCAACCCATGTTTTACAGGGATCACACACCTTTCATTCTGTACCTTCAAGTGCCAGGCAATTCCTAGAAAGCTGCTGCTATGGTTCCCATAGACTAAGTAAGGTTTGAGAATCTCCACATGTTTCCACACTCAGAGAGGGAGGAGTTTGTAAATTCAGTGTCAGCCTAGGCTTTTACAGTAAGTGACAATCATTTTTTCCATCTCAGCCTCTGTAGTTCAGGGCAAAACTCCTGTATTTCTACAGCAAGAAGTGAGAGATACGGTCAATAAGGCAGGATGAACAATTACATGGTCCAAGGGTTCTCCCAAGTTCCAGGGGGGGGGATCAGCAGCATCAAGTCCAGCTGGCATTGAGTTAGAAGGGTGCTCCCAGGCTCAGTGTTGGGGCTGAGGCTGTTTACCATCTTTTAGGAAAGATAATAATATGATTAATATCTGGAAAAACAGTACTAAGAATGAACTAGAACATTTCTGTAAGTTTTCTGCTAATTAAAATGGGAATTCTGAAAATCCAATTCTCACTTCATTACAAAGCAGAAGGCACTTCACTGGTTTTAGAAGTATTCTGATGCCAGTACTCATAAAAGGAAAGCTCCATCAATTTAAGAACTGTTACCTTCCAGAAACACAAAGCTTCTAAAAACCTTTTCAGGGTGTACAGTATGATGATGACTCCAGTGTTTTCTTGATGGCCAAACTGCAGTCTCCCTTAGGAAACACTTGAGACCATTTCCTCAAACTCACCTAGAGCAACATATAGGACAGGACATGGTTATCACTGCTCTTCACTTTCCCTGCCACCCCATATCCCCTCGTGTTGGTGTACTGTTAATGACCTGGGCAAAGGAACTGCAGCCATTCCCTGTGTAAAAATGGCATTTCTAGCTCACTTAGAAACCACCCCATTGCTCTAAAACATAGGTTTCATCTTGGCTGATGATTGCTTGACAGGTGGTTTGCCTTACAAAAATCTATGTCCCTCCTGCTCGCAGTTTTACTCAGAATAGAATGT
Organism: Leptocoma aspasia; assembly: GCA_013399835.1. Lineage (NCBI taxonomy): Eukaryota > Metazoa > Chordata > Aves > Passeriformes > Nectariniidae > Leptocoma > Leptocoma aspasia. The sequence goes on from VXAX01000728.1 coordinate 41,182, forward strand.
TCTTGGTCCCCCAGACTCCACCGAGGGAGGGTCTCCTGCAAAGTGATGAACAAGGTGCAAAACTACTCAGGGCTGTTGGTGGATCTGTTCACTGATGTTTGCACACACAGCCACATTCATTGCTTTCAGAACCAGCACTGGTCCTGTACCACAACAAAATAAAACCAGACTCAGAAAGCAGAATTCTCCCTGGAGTTTTATTTTCAGTTCTGATATTCTGGTTCCCTCTACAAGCACCCACATTTCAATAGTGAATGTAAAGCAGGCAGGACACATTTTACACTTCAAAGAGGTGGGCCTGGAACCTGTTTCCATTTCAAAGAAAAAAGGTACAAGTTAATTGATTGTCACCCATAATCATTGTTACTGCTGTAGAAAACAAAAGTACTTTAATTTGTATTTCCTTTTTATATGGTCTGTAAAGAGAATCCATGGAAGAGAAAGGTATTTTAAGAGAGAATGAATTACCATAGTTTATAAAAGCCAATTAAACTATTGAAGAAACACTCAGCATGCCACATTTTAAAGAAACTGTATTGATTAATTAAGAGAAAACTATTAAGAGAAAACCATAAATATACTTATTTATGGTTAAATTCCCTTCTCATTATACTGGGGTATTTTCTGTCTTTCTTAATAGTGACATATAAATGACATGAGGTTTTTTCTGATCTAAAATAATATAACTCAAGTAGAACACTGCACTTTTGTGTGGTAGAAAAGAAAAGCACAAAAAATTTCACACTGACAAATGTTAACATTTCTTCGCCAACTTCTACAAATAGAATTTTATTACAAACGCTACAGTCTGTTTCATTGATACTAAAGCTCAGCTAAATTCATCAGACTTTCTGAGATATCTCAAAATTGTAAATAAAAATTATATTCTATCCTAATGGAAATAACTTGCAAGATATATTTATACAGGACAAACTGCAGGAAAAGAAGGGATGGAGTACAGAAATATACCATGCCATGGGCAGGGATGCCACTCAGTGATTAGCATTAGGAAGACTTTGTGCTGCTTTCAACCAGCACCCTTACAATAGTGTGACTGAGCCTTGGCTAAATCTAAATAAAAAATCTTTGGACATAATTTTGTGAGTCTTCTCAAATGACTGTAAAGAAATGCAGGGTGTGAAATTGTGCCCCAGCTCTCACTGACTTCACTGCAATCAGAATTTCCCTCCAACTACATCTGGTTAGGGACTGGGTAGTCCTGATTTTTTAAAACTTTGAAATAAAGCCTAATCCTTTAAGAACCTGATCCATAAAGGTGATGATTTTGCTCCTACAAATATTTATTAGCACAAATCTTTCTGCTCACACAGATAATCCCCTCAGGTTCAAAACCAGAAACAAATATGCTGTACTATGGGAAAAAAGAGGGGAAAAGTCTGCAAAAAGGAGGAACAGCAGATGGTCACAAATACTGACAGACGCAATGGGAACAGAGCAGAGCTTGGAGAAAGCAAAAGAGCAGAACACTGAAGTGCTGGAGGGAAGAGATGAAGGCCTGGCATCCCTGGAGAATAGGTGACATAGGCCCAAGAGTGGGACAGAAAGGCACCTCTGACAGCAGCGATTTCCTGAAACAGCAAACTGTGAGGGTGTGAATGAGAAGAAGGGGAATCAGGAAGGCAGTGGTTTAAATCTGGGCTAGTCTGAGTACTGGAGATTCCTAAACACTGAAAACCATCAGCAACCCTTTGTCAGTAAAGAGGAAAGAGGACAGAATAAAATGAACACAATATGAAACACAAGATAACAAGGCTAGAAGTAAAACTGGAAGAGTAATGTAAGATTAACTAAAAAAAAAGACAAAACCAAGCTTATATTTCATATAATAAAAAAAACCTGATTATTTTCTTATAGCTACAGGCTCTTTATCTCAGTCTATGAAAGCTAAAACAATCCACATCAGAATGCCAGTACCACAAGGAGCAATCTTAAACTGGGATGAGCAAAGCCATACACTGTCATTTCCACCTCTAATTTCTCAGTTTGCCAACATACTTATTAAACCCCTGAAACCCTACTTAGGTTCTGGCCACGTGTATGACAAAGCACAAAATAGACATGAATCCTGTTCTGAGGTCCTGCATTGCCACCAGGCAGGTATCAAACAGACATACATGGAAGAAGTGATTTTGTTTTAAGCTATTTATGTCCTATGGATGGTATTTCAGAAAAAATCTCAGTAACAAAAATACATAAAAGGATGGGCTCAGTAAGACTCGGAGTATTTGGTTATCATGAGAAATGCAAGGTTATATGTTACAGTTCAACACACTGCAAGGAAAACATGAAAATTACCAAAAGGCAACCAAATGCTACAGTATAGGCTATCTATATTTAAATCCTTGTCTAATACAGATTGAAGACAACAAGAAATTAAGACTTTCTAGTCAATGCTTAAGTGTTTCAGTCAATCAGGTTAAAACTGGAGTCTTGTTCTTTCTCCCCTGTGACTCCTAAGCATCTTGTTAGATGCCATTACCAGGTAGTTAACAGCAGCAGCTTAAGTGGACAACAGAATTAATTCTTGGTAGAATGAAAAATGGCAGCTATTTCATTATAAAATGTACAAGCAGCGTCACATCCAAGCATAAACCTTCTGGATGATCAGGATGTTCAGATCCTGACCCACCTCTGGGTGGCTGGACCAACTCTACATCTCTGCCCTGCCAGCAGCACAACACCCCTGGGACAAATCAGTGCCTGGGGGTACTCGGTTAGCAGCTACTGAACCCATTACTCTGTAACAAAACAGGTTGGTCATTGTGCTGTGTGTTCAGCACATCCAACTGAGTCCTGCCCTGTTCCACACCATTCCTGGCATTCCCAGTCAAGCACCATATGAACACATATAAACCATCTAAGTATGTTTTTATTTTGAGGAGTATGCCAGAAATGTAAACATTTCTGTTCAAACTTGTCTTCTAGAAGTGCCAAGGCAAAGAGAGATGCAGCTACATTTGCAGCCTTGGTGGAGAGCACCTTGCTGTGGTGGGCATGGACCTCCCAAGTGGAAAAGGGTGATAATGATCAACAGTGGGATGGGCAGGAGAAGTGGGAACTGGTTGCTTAAAAAGCACAAAGTATGAGCTACCCATGTCCCCTCTGACACCCAGGGTGAATTAAAACAGGGGCACAGAGCTGGTACTGGGACATGCAGCTTCTACAGTGTGACTGCTGAACTGTGAGCTCCAGCTTGATTGCACAGACTGATTTCACAGACACTCATAGTCTGAGTTGAAGGGACCCCCAAGGATCATCAAGTCCCATCCAGGGATTGCAGCCACAACCCTGGTGTTATTAGCACCAGGTGCCAACCAACTGAGCCAATCTCAGTTTCTGCACCTGGAAAATAGTCATCAGAACTGTCTCTATTTTTTTAAAGTTCCATGAGCTCCATGATGAGAGCTAAGAAAGCTCAGTGAGATCTGGGTCTCAACCAATTTATTCTGAAAAATATATACACGTATATTAAATCCTACAGTGGTTGTATCTCCTCCTTCAGAGTGCAAAGTTATTGTTGAAATCTTGTTATTCCAAATTGACTTTGCAAGCACAAAATTTGACAATTCTTCCTCGTATATCCAGGGGGCACAAGAGATAATCTCAAAGCAAAACTTTTGAAGGAGGTTTATCAAGATGGTACTTATTCCAACTGCTAATGAGCTAATGAGAAAAAAAAAATTAAAAATATTTTTTCTGTAGCAGAAATTAGTGATAAAAATGCCCAAAGGAACAACATCACATTCATCACGATGCAACAACAGCCACACACTGAGATGAACATGGCTTGGAGGCTCAAGTGTTTATAGGGCTGCGTGTCGATTGAGGAAGGGCTTCTGAATGCAATCTCCTTCCCACAACATAGGCAGGGTTACAGCTTTGCTTAGAGCCAAACTGCCATAAAATAGCTTATCCTAACACACAACCATTTGGCAAGAGAATTACGGCTTGTTCCAGACCACAGCATAACAAAAGAGCATCAACTTCTCACCGAGACACTGCTGAATCAATCTTACATTTTACACCTGAGCTGTCTGGGTTTAATTAGAGCCTTGCAGTATCTCAACGTTGCTCCTAGTAGCAATATCACTAGCAAATAGATACTGGTATTACAGGGCCTGGGAAAATCCCACTATTTACTCTTCCTAACTCATCCTGATGCAGGACATACACACGTGATTTAATCAGCGTGGAAGAGACAGCTTTCACTGAGAAACAGCAATGAGTTACTGCTCACTCAGACAGAGAATGTCACAGGCCTGAGTTTGTTCCCAACTTTTTATTCTTCCCTGAAGAGTTGTAAGAGATTTGTGCTTTTCAAAGAAAGATCATTATTTCTTTATAAAATAATTACAAACAACTCCTTACAGGATAATTACCGTCTCAATTATCTCCTTGGTGCTTTCAGCAATACTTACTTTCTGAAATGCATGTTCTAAAGGTGACTGGTGTTGAGGGATGACATTTCTGAGGGGCCTATCCTCAAACACCTTCAGTGGTTTAATTTGCAAAATCATGGCTTTCAAATCCTCTCCCAGCTGTCACTACCTCAAACCTGATATTAATCACCAGCTTTAAAAAGAAAACATGTCATTCATCTAAATAACGCAGCATTTTGTAAATAATTAATAAGGAAATTAATACCAGAGTGCCACAGTAGCAGAGAACTTCCTGATTTATTTTCCTTCAAACCCATCCGCCTTTCAAGCAAAGCCTAAGTAGCAATGCCATGCTATTAGCTTAATAATACTTAGCTTAATAATTGTACTAAGCCTCAGAATGTGCCACTGTAAACATGGCTTTGCCTAAATCTGCAACAAGTTCATAATCTCCTCTTGATAAACCTGACTTCTTATTCAGACTCTATTACACATTTCTTTTGATTACTGTGCCTACTCAAAAAAATCCAGGTCCAATCTCCCCTTTCTCCAAGTATTTTTTGTGTAAATGGTTAATGTAAAGGAACCCTTTAAAGCCAGCACCATTTACTGATAATTTTTAACACAGCCTGATTAACTTTAGCACAGCTGACACCATTCATCTGTCAATAACAGAATATTAACCAGGGTGGAAGGCGTGTAATTGAAAGGAAAGGGAGCACACCTGCTGTAACACCCAAATATTGCTGGCTACACATCAGAATTTCAATGTACTCATCACTCCAAGTCTGTAAGGTCAATTTTATATAAGATGGGCTTCAAGTTCCTTTGCCACTCATGACAACCACAATTAAATATTCACACCAAACACTCCTCAAGGTGTGAAGTACTCCTCAAGGTAAACTTTCTCTAGGTTTATGGTCAAAGCAGGTCAATCACATCCCTGTTTTGTAGACAAGTTGTTGTCCTGAATAACCATTAATTTTTGAACATTAAAAACAAGGTTTTCTTGGGTCTTCTGTTTTGCTGACATAAGAGAACCAAAGCCAGAAGTCTCAATCATACACCTGGATGCCATTCTGCCTTTTTTATATGAAAAATACTACTGTAAAGATGGTCCCACTGCTGCTGGCTTCGGGCTGAGCCACAGCAAAGCCCTTTTTGTGTGGATAAGCTGCTTTTTGTCTGCTTCCACAGACAGGAACAGAACAAGGAAGTCTTGTGTCAAGCGGGAATGATGACAGAACAGAAAGAAAAATCTTTTGGTTTTAAGGGAAAACCTGGGGAGATGGTGGAGGAAAGTTCTTTAGGCTTTTACATAGGTATAAAGAAAAATACATTTTTTTGGTGGAAACTGAACATAGTCTATTCATCTTGACAGCTCATTCCAGCCCACATTTACAACAGTATCAGACTGCAGGAAGCAGGCACTCATGGAATTGAAAATTTAAATGAGTGGGATCCAGTAAAGGGCTAAAGACAAAGTTGTGAAATAATGTTACTGTTCTTTATCATAAAACCCTCACTATTTCACCAGACTCAAAGCATGCACTCCTGCAGGAAAGAGATACATAAACAGTGAGACAATGTGGAAATATTCTAAATTAATGTTCCACTCAGCTCTCACTCTTACTTAGGAGAGTCCAAATGCTGGGTTTTTAAAGGATGTCAAATAAAAAAAGGTCACAGGTAAAAATCATTCCACTCATATCTCAATATACCGTGAGAAATTCAGGCTTTTTGTTGTTTAGAGAACATTCTGAATTTCTCAGGGATAACGGCTAACAAATTTTAGTCAGACAAACTACAGTAAACTTTCAGGAAGAACTGCAATTTGCACAGCAAAAAACTCCCAAAACAACAATCTAAATTTTCTTCCTTTAGGAAGAAACCTTTAGGTTTCAAACAATAATAATTATAATGATTTATTGCTGAATATTAAACCCTTGTACCTCTTGTGCTGCAACATATACTTAAATTAATATGAAACCTTCCTTCACCTTTCCCTTTTTCTGCCCTTCTCATTTAAAAAGCAAAGATAGTGTTTGAAATCCATCTTAATAATGACACGTTAATTATCACATCAAGAATCTCATTTTGGCCCCAGAATGACTGATTTTGTGCAGATCACAAATTAACACTCCCAGATTACAATTTCTCATCTACCAGCCTGTCCTCTGTGTACATAATTTTAAATCAAGACCAAATTCAACTGTGTAACTTTTGCCACACAGGAATATAGAAACTGAAGGAGATGGAAACAACTGACTGTCACTTAGCAGCCAACAATTCACCAGCTCAATAGTCTGGTTTGCAAATGAGCAAAAACCAGCACATAAAAATCAGAGTAAGCTTTTGGATTGAGAGACAGTTGCTTTCATCCTTTCTGATACAAATTAAGGGAATCATGGAATGGTTTGGCCTGAGAGGGAACTTAAAGCCCATCCCATCCCCTGCCATGTGCAGGGACACCTTCCACTATCCCAGGTTGCTCCAAGCCTCATTCAACCTGGCCTCGGACATTTCAAGGGATGGGGCATCCACAGCTTCTCTGGGCAACCTGTGCCAGGGCCTCCCCACCCTCACAGGGAAGAATGCCATCTTTATATCCCATCTAACCCTGCCCTCTGGCAGTGGGAAGCCATTCCCCTTGTTGTGTCCCTCCACCCCTTGTCCCAAGTCCCTCTCCAGCTTTCCTGGAGCCCCTTTAGGCACTGGAAGGGCTCTGAGGTGTCCCTGGAGCCTTCTCTCCTCCAGGTGAACACCCCCAGCTCTCCCAGCCTGGCTCCAGAGCACAGGGGCTCCAGCCACTGTCAAATTCTACATCCTCACGTTGGGAGCCCCAGGGCTGGAGGCAGCTCTGCAGGTGGTGTCTCACCTGAGGGGGGCAGAGGGGCAGAATCTCCCCTCCCCTGCTGCCCACACTGTGGGGTCAGCCCAGGACACGTTTGGTTTCTGGGCTGTGAGTGCACGAGGCTGGCTCATGTCCAGCCTCTCACCCTCCACACCCCAAAGTCCTTCTCAGATGCAAACACTATTTATGGGACAGGCCAAAGTCAGTCCTCAATCAAATCAACTAATAATTTGCTTATATTCTATAAGTGATACTTACAACTATTACCAGTATATGGTAGTAATACTATTATTACACTAAGATTGCTTCTGAATTGCTAGTTGCAAGTAATAACAAAATTATTCCAGGAGGAGCAACTCCATTCTGGGAGTAAGTCCTTGGCTTGTATACAGACCAAAGCTGGATCTCCTTGACTGAATTATAAGAACACCAGTACCACCCTGCAGCTCTGAGAGGTGTTTTTGCTGCTTTCCTGCTGCTGAGGGAACGCTCCATCAGATGCTCTGAGGCATACAAATTGCTACACGCTGCAGCAAATGGACCTCCTTCAAAACCTGCCACTGAAGGAATCACTCCGGAGCAGAATGGAAAAATTTAGCTTTGATCAAAGCCTTTAACAGACATCATCTTTAATGTGGTCACTCAGGTGAGCAGAGCTTTCCCTGGTGCTCATCCTACCATGTATTTGTGCATACCCTGCTCACACCTGTGAGCCTTGGGTCTTGGAAAGAGAAGAGCACTTCTCTTTCTCCCCTTGCAATTTCAGTCTTAATTTCCTAATCTTCCCTCTTTTTTAAAGAGCACACAAACTGCTTCTCAATTATGTTTTTCCTTTTATTGGAGGGGTATGATTATTTTATATTTTTTAGGGGTATTATTATTATTGTTATTATTATTATTATTCTCTCTCTCCAGAGAGGATCACAAACATTACCTAGTGTGGATCTCTCCCCGGTGTACAGCTTACAACAGTACTAAGCGTGTAAACAGAAATATTTGACTTCTTCTCACACTGAGAGGAGCCAGCAGTTTTCTGTTCTGGCCTGTTTTATTTGAAAAGAAAAACATTGCTTAGAAGTCCAACTCCTTCTTGCTTACTCTAATGGCTCTCAGTTCCTACCTGTGTCAGATCCCATCACACCAAGGAACACTCCTGGGCAGGGATATCTTTTACACATATTTATTTCTTCTTCTTTTCTAACTCTGTATAGCTTTTTCATTAAGTTTCAGAAAATACATCATTTCTATTCTGATGTTTTTAGGGGGACAATATGAATGTAAACAACACATATTCTTAATGACACCAAAAGTTATCTAAAACTCTCAGGAAAAATCTTTCTAGCCAGGACTAGAGGAAGCCTGTTATGTGCTGACCTTCACTGATATCCTTTTGAAATCTCCAAATGGTTGCAGCTGCCGTGGTTTCTTTTATGAGTCAATAACCTTGTCTGATTAAGTGTTAAAAGAACCCTTCTCATTACTGTTGGAAGGCAGGATTTCTCCAAGAGTTGTTAATTTAAATGAACATTCGAGTTTCTGTCTTTTAAAGGCTGTTATTTGCTATATCCATTTTCTGAACTTAGAACAGAAGATCCCTTTAACTCCTCTAATCTCCTTGTTAGCCATACCCATCTGTCCTTGTAAGACTCTCACAGGGCAGCAAGGTACACAGTTGGCAATTGGAAACCAACATGCAATCATTAGTTTCAAAGTCACATTTTAGCATCCTCAGCTTGAGACAAAACACAGCTTTTCACCACTGACTTTTGAAACTTACTTTAACTCTGACAACACTGGAAACTGTGATTATACTAAAAGACATTTTAAAACTTGAAATTGATTTTCAGGTATGTATTAACAGGGGTGCTAGCCCAAAGAGAATCCCCAATTACAAGTGAGTTTCTGAAGGGAACACACAGTCATGGGTGGACAACATGAGGCAGGACCACATTACACAGGCAAACTCAAACCAGCAGCAGTTTTCCTGGTATTCATCTGACTACAAAGAAGGAAAAAATAAAGTGTCCTGGCATAACACCCACTGCTTAATTTAGCAACATCAACACTTTCAGATTCATTCCTACTGACCCACAAAACTTGCTAATGTAAGACACAGGCACTGAAACTGAGTTGAACCCACAGGCTTTGCTTGTAGTTGAGTATCCTCATCTGCACTACAGCTTATCTTTTTAAAATAAAAGATGGTACATCTCATCAGGCCACATCAGTCACAAGGGCTGAGCAAGCTCCATGCTGGTAAAAAGAAAGCAGAAAAAACAAAGCAGCACAGAACCCCTTTGCATTTGTGACAGTCAGTGCTCCTGACAGGGCTCAAGCCACTGAGGGGCAGGTATTTATCAGGCAGCAGAGAAGTTAAACACCAAGGAAAGAGCCTTTTTTCCCCAAGAAGTCTGTGATTCAGGAGGCTGAACTGAGTGAAGGACTCGGTGCATAATCCAGGCAATGGGACAGAGATTGGAATTTACTAATTAGGGAGCAGCTGATGCAGTTGGATCCCCAGAGCGCCAGCCCGGACCAGAGCACCAGGAGCCACCGTGGGTGGCCAGGGCTGGCAAAGGCACCAGCACAGCTCAGGATCCTGCTCTCCTGTGAGAGGGCAAACCCAGGCAGCCAAGTGTGAGAAAACAGGAATAATGTGCAGGCATTTCCAGCACATACAGCACCGCTCCGTGTGCTTGAGTTTGTGTTTGCAGCATGTTTGGGTCTAAGAACCTGCACCCGAGGGATTTTTATCCTAAACAATGAGACTGTGATGTTTTGTCTTGATGTTTTCTTAATAAACTATGACTAGGTGAAGCACACTACTGATTACACTGTTCCAACACAGCAGCAACTTCCCTGGAAACTGATGAATCCCCAATAATGAGAGAAGTTTGCCTTCACTTTTCCACTGCCTCACAAGAATCAAGCTGTCAAACAAAGATCAAACCCGATGTGCAACTTCCAAGTCAGTCAGGCAGCCAGTTGTATTTTGGCTTAAGACAAGCCAGCACAAACTCTGGGATGGTTTACAATCAACACAACTATATGAACATGTGTGAAAAACTATTTAACATGATGCTTATCTAGCAATTACTTCTCTTCCAACCTTGGAGTGAAAGTGATAGTAAAACTAAAATATCTTCAATTCCTCCTATTCCTTCCCCAGGATTACTCAAAAAGCTGTTGAGCACATTGTATGAATTCTACAGAATTTAATTTAACTAAACAATAAAATAAAGCAAGATGTGAAGTAAAAAACAGGCACAGAGATGCAAAACAAGAAGTAGTAATGTACACAGGTGAAGAAATTACACCAGAAAGTACTATGGGCTTGCTAGTGGGACACTTGGCTTGCACTACAACATCCCAAATCTGATGGTGCAGACACTGAAAGATCTGAATGATGATGGTGCTACTTCAAACCCACCTACACAGAAATAATTCTGAAAGCAGAAGTACTGATAGCACTTGTACTTGGAGAAACTCACTGAAGCCAAACAGCTGTGCTACTTGGAAAATATTCTCCCTTCACTGAGGTACACTGAAATATTCAGAACTGCACAAATTAAATTACAAAATTAATTGAAGTACAAATGCAAATGAAGGAATAATATGCTGATACAGTTACCAGCAATTTGCAAAGCTTCAGCTGTGAGCTGTATACATAGAGCAAAGATGTTCTTTGCCTTGTTTTTCTGTTGATGCTCTTACTGAGATTTGTCCTTATATACACATTGTTAAATTTCATCAGTTGCTAAGTAATAAAATAAATTTCACTTTTTTTTTTCTTAGCATCACAGAAAGGTTTTAGAAACATACCTTGTAACAGCACCACTGTGGCCAGCAGGAGCAGGGCAGTGCCCATGGTGTGTCCAGTTTTGGACCCCTGCATTCAGGAAGGACACTGAGGGGCTGGAGCATGTCCAGGGAAGGATCTCTGGAAGGGGCTGGAGCACCAGGAGCAGCTGGGGGGGCTCAGAAAAGGAGGCTCAGAGGGGGCCTTCTCCCTCTCTATAACTCCTTGACAGGAGGGTACAGCCAGCTGGGGGGTCAGCTGGGGTCTGCTCCCAAATAACAAGCAACAGGATGAGAGGAAATGGCCTCTTTCCTATCTTAGGGAAAATTTCTTCACTGAAAGGTGCCAGGCAAGGGGTGGAATTGCCATCCCTGGAAGTCTTTAAAAAAAGATGAGCAGATTGCAACTCCTCTGTCCCATGCCATTCCATCACAAGTTCTTTTCAACAGCCTCAACTGCAAATTCACAGCTGAGTAACTTTGTACATCCAGAAAGATGATGGAATGCATTGAGCCAGGCAAGGAATCAGTTTGTAGCTTCAGGTGTCTCTGAACACTGGAATTCCTGACTCCATAAAAGTGAGAGTTGGTGTATATTCATCATACAAGTTACCTGGAAACTGTCACTGATCACTTCAGGAGCTTGTTCTACCTGCCCAAGCCAGCACTGAAACACTGACTGATGGGTCAGTGAATGCTTTTTATTGACTACTACTATTGTACATTCTTCCCCTGACCCCGAGCTCTAAAGTAACTCTATGGAATATAAAATAGTGTCTTTTGTCAATATTTCAATTGATTAAAAGCATGTCTTCATCAAAACTAAAAAAAACCAAACCAAAAATCTAAAACAGATTGCTAGAAGGATATTTAGGATAACAAGGCAGAAATCTAAAGATAGTATATTAAAAAAAAAAAAAAGAAAAAAAGAGTTCCATATTTCTTACTCTACTGGTTTTTGGGCTTTCCATTTCAGGATCCAAAATCAATAGTCCAATAATCATCACAAAACCTGTGAGACTGAAGTCATTATCCTATGGCCCCAGCATAGATTTTGTTTTGTAATTTCATAGATGCTTTGCAACTTGCTAAGAGGTTCATATCCTTATCACGAAAGAAATAAATGCATCCAGTTAGCTGAATTTCCATCACAGTATCTGGATGAAGTAGTATTAAATCTGAGCTCAAGAGAAAGGTAATGATTATTTGTAGGACACTAGGCCGGCGATCACCTTCACTAAGCAAAGCAGGCAGGTCAGAAGTATGTCCTGAAATGGGGGGAGGGAAAGAAGCAGATCTTGTATTCAAGCTGCAATTCACCTTTGCACAGGACTCACCACTCTGAGACAAGGCACTGGAGCTTTTTGATGCTGAGCAGGTTCCAGTATCCAAGTGCATTTCCTAATGGCCTTTCTGGCTGTCCATCACTGCAGCTGGCTGGAACAGTGGAGCTAGGCAGCAGCAAACAGGCTGTCACCCACTGTGGTGCATTCCATGATCCCAGCTTCCCAAGGGACCTGCATGGCCCCTGCTGACCTTGCAGGGTTTCAAAGAGCTATTGATGCCCACAGAAGCACCTGCAAGAGCAGCATGATTTATACGGAGAACACTGGTGGGTGAGGGGTCCAAGAGACACTGATGCTGCACTTGGAGTGGCCTCCATTGATGAGCTTTTGCAAGATTAGTTATTCCTCACTGGTATTCCACGTTGGAAGTTTTGTTAGTTTGGTTTCCCCAGTTTCTTTAGTGCTTCTGCTTTTTGCAGTTTTAGGAAATGTATCCTCCCTTCTCTCCCTATCCCTCTCAGACTACAGAGCCAACCCTTTTCACAGAATCATGGAATGGGTCAGGCTGGAAGAGACCCCATGGGCTGCTCTGGCCCTACCTCCCTGCTCAGGTAGGGCCATCCCAGAGCACAGGGCACAGGATTGTGTCCAGACAGGTCTGGAATATGCCCAGTGAGGCACTCCACGGCCTCTCTGTTCACTGCTTGGTCACTGCACAGCAAGAAGTTGTCTCATGTTCAGCTGGAACTCCTGGGCACCAGCTCTCACGTGCCATTTTCAACATAGGCACTGACAGCAGCATTGCTTCCCTCCCAAGGGGAAAGGGCTCTGAAGGAAAAGCTTCAAAGGTTCCTATAATGCCTCCTGCATGTAAAGATTCACTGGGATAAATTATGCTGTTTTATAGCACAGAGTAGAAGTCTGGAGAAACGACAACTAACCAAAATGCCCAGAGAGTCTAGAAATATCATTTAACTAAGATACCTCAATTTATTGTACGACTGTTTTAAGCATCACTGGGAAAATTTAATAACATCTTACAGTAAACCAACAGAAACCCAGACATTTTGAACATTAAACTGTCTGCAATATTCACTCTATGATCTTGACATTACAATTAAGAAGGAAAATACTTCAGTTTTTGTTTAGCAAAACAAAACTGAACACAAACACCACAAAAGGAAGTTCCAGTGAGAATTCAATTTCCATACCCAATTTGCTGCAGTGAGATCACCAAAGTCCAACACTTGCATTAAAAACTGAAAGCTACTCCTGCACAACCAAAGACAAAACCTTCACCATGGCAATCACCTGGAACATCTGCAAGGTTTTGAAGCAGGACATCACACAGTGCAGAGCCACAATTTGTATTTACAAGAAAAAAAGGCATGTTTCCCTTACTTTGATGTGCTAAGTGAGAAGTCAACAAGACAGTCACTTCAAAGATACCTTATTTTACTGAAGGACCTCCAATTATGCTCTCCACTGGACAAGGATTCCTCATCCCAGCATTCTCAAGTTATTGGGTGGCACAACTTGAAAGGCATCGATGCTCAGAAAAACCACAGAGCCCTTTGTGTGGAAAAAAAAAAAAACCACAACAAACCCAACTATGGAAAACATGCTGCCTATGGAATATATCCTGTAATACATGTTCTTCCTCCTCTATTTAATGCACTGGATCTGTAGGTTTCTGTAGTGAACAGGCCACTTCTTTTACTACTGCTGTTGCAGTTTATTTCAGGATTATTTAAAAGTGGTGGATGTGGCACATGGGGATAAGGTTTGGTGGGGGCTTTGACAGTGCTGTGGTAAGGGCTGGAGTGATGATCCTTAAGGCCTTTTGGAACCTAAAAGATTTTATGATACAGCCAATTTTACCCCTACAGACTGAGGAGAGCACAGAAACCATGTGCTACATGTTTTACACCATTTTTTTTCTCCTAGGGTCAGGGAAGCCAAGAGAACCCATGGTCCAGTTCTAAGAAGTCACAAGAAAAGTCTGAAAATTACAGTTTTGGGAAAGGGAGAGCAAAGCTATAGAACTGCACCCTATGGCATAAACACTAAGAAGTGATGTAAATCTCATTTTTTAATTTGTAAAGACCACAAAGTGTTAAAAGCAGACTCTGAAAGGTCTTTTTTTTAAAAAAACCAAAACAGCCCCAATGTCGGGTTTGGCATGGTGAATTCTGTTACACACTGCACCCATAATTCACATATCTCACAAGTAAACATTCTGGCTAGTCACCTAAAAGAACTGTTCTTCACCCAAGTGGAAGTTTTGAAACCATTCATCCAGACTGAAATGTAGGTTTTCAGATGGAATTTTTTTTGAGGAAACAGTAAGAGTATTTTAAGTTAGAGTCATAGAATCATTAAGGTTGGAAAAGCCTTTTAATACCATCAAGCCTAACCACCAAGCCAGCACCACCACGTTCATCCCTGAACCATGTCCCCAGGTGCCACATCCATGTGTTTTTGACCACTTCCAAGTATGGTGACTCCACCACAGCCCTGGCAGCCTCTTCCAACACTTTATAAACTTTTCCATGAAAATTCTTTTCCCTAATATCCAATCTAAATCAGCTTACAGCTCATCTAATAATTATTTACAAAGTTAACAGAATAAAAAAGATTTAAGGAAATCTTAAAATAAAATTACTGAATTTTGATTGAAAAAGGTTGTATTATTAATTATTGCTTTGGCCTTTACTCACACAAGTAAATGCAAGAACAGGAGATAATTTGTTCTTCTAAAACAAAAGGGGATTTGCTATCATCTTTTCAGATGATAGCATTGATATCATCTGATATCAATGATAGTCTTTTACATTCCAGACTTCCTTAAGAACAGAACCCAAGAGACTAAGCCTGATCTTTACAGCAGCACATTTTTCCTGGAAGCAATTTCTATATTCTTAGATACTATAATGGGAAAGGTAAGAATGTTCTCTGTGTCTTTTTTTAAAACTTCCCGTTTTTCACGCAGCACGTATTTCTTTTACTCCAAAAAGTGAGGAAAACTTGTAAGGAAGTTTGTAAGAAAACCAGCTGGAAAAATAAAACAAATTTCACCTGCTCTGCAACGGGCTATTTTTCATTTTCAGCACTATGTACTAATGTAAGTCTACATGCTGGAATTTAACCAGCAACAAGTTTTACATCAATCTGACAGCCTTATTGGCCTCTGTGGAAAAGGGAAACAAAGAGGAGGTAGCTAATATGATGTATTCAAGCTTTCTTTATCTCTCCCCTGTCTTTTCAAACTTCATCTTTGTGTTGAAAGGGCCTCGGGACTTGTAAAAAAACCAGTTAACTCTTTATAGCTTATCACTCATTAATTGTGTCCTTTCAAATGTCATTCTTAAATTAGTCAAGTTCTTAATCAAATGCTCTGGTTTTTAAAAAACTAGTAGAATAATCAGGATAACAGGTTCTTTTCCTCATGTAATCTCATTTTGCTCTGTTCTGAGAGTAACAAAACAAGTACAAACCCGATAAAAGAAAATGGACAAGGCAACTTTCTGATCATAGAGTAGTTTCTTTGTTCATTTGTATAAAACAGACAACAGCTGCTTCATTGACTTTTACAGGCAAACTCAGATTTAATGCTACAGGTTGTTTTCTGCTGGTAGCTAAATAACTAAAAAAAGGCATTTTGATTGCCAAGGAAAAGAACCTCACCACGGGGTCCCTGTAAAGTGCAAGCCTAAAAGTGAAAACCTGTATGAATTCACAGTCTTGGGATTAGCTACCAGGAAAAAAGGTTAGCTGATTTACCACCTCCAGCCAATAGTCTTTAAATAGCAACAGTTTCCCCAGAATTGCTAAAGCAAGGAGTTTTAATATGAAAAATTACAAAAATAACAATTTTCAATACTCTCAGCAGATTGTTTCTCTAGCTGTCTCTCAGCTCAATCATCCCAACAAGCCTTTGGGATGTATTACAACTTTCAGGGATACTGTGTCATACACCGGCACAGCACAGACCAGCCAAGGCCAGATTAAATTCCCAGCCTACCTCAGGAATGATGAGGATCTCCATAGTTGTTCATCACCACATACATCTTCATGGCCTCAGTTCATTCAGAAGTTGTAACATTTATTTTTGTTTTACTTCCAGAGAAACAGACCGTATTACTTACACATGCAAGAGGAGGAAAACTATGTCTAAAATACGACAATCCCAGAAATGAAAACAAAAAGCTATTTTCAGGTAATAGTAATAGATGCTCTGAAATCACGTTCACAAAAGCTAAAGATGAGAGACAAAATACAAGCTTAATTCCTTTAACTGAGTGGTGCAGGAAAACAAACTATAAACACAAATATAAGAGCTGTTGTGAATTGTCATAGCTCCATTAATTTTCACTTTCCACCTGGGATTGTTCTTACCCTGATGCTTAGATATGAATATCTGCTTTGTCTCTCTTCTACTGAATTTAAAGTAGCTGTGCTGCTAGTTCAGGCATTAAAGTTAATGTAAATTTACTTATTCTCATTTGATCTGTGAAAAATGAGTGTAAGCTTCTATACTACAATGCCAATCTGTTTGGGGCTTGTATGCTTTTTTAAAAATGTAACTATTATGCAATACTGCAAATTCCTGAGCTCTCCTTTCTTCTTCCAAATAGAAGAGGCACCACCTGAATTAAATACTCCACTGGAAAATCCTGATGTCTGTTACAACACAGAGAATATATAGCTTTCAACCAGTGGATTATGGAGATAATTAAGCAAAAATAGTGAACCTTCAGCATTCAAGTTCATTATTAAGAAAGCCTCAGATTACTTACTAAGGCAAATTATGTCAGACAAAGAAAGTAAGATGATCAACATTAATTTGATTATTAAGACTTTGTTATTTAGAAGAAATGTGAAGCAGCCACACAGCCTGTAACAGATTGATGAAAAATATAACAAGCTGAGTGTTACTGCTTTAAAGAAAACCTGTTAGTGTGAAAAATGATCACTCTACTCTCAAAGAGGAAAATAAAATACATCTTCCCCCTCTTCACCACAGTACAAATGAAAACGTGCCACCCATGCAGTGTCCAAAGAATAAAAAAGAGATTTTTAAAAATGAAAGCTCATTACTGATCATAACCAAGTGTATTCTTTCAACTTAGTCTTAATAAAATACTACAGCCCATAAGGCCTGAATGTACTGGCAAACCAGTGCCACAGCTCTGCTCAGAGAGCCACACAACCCCTGTCCTGAGTGTGACTGCTGCCAGGAGTGGGTGTCTAGGGGACAATGGGAACTGTCACCCCCCAGCTGTCAGGCACTGGCAGCTCAGAGACTTCCTGAGCTGGAGACACATTCTGGGAACTCCAGAAACCTCTGTTCCATGAGCTTTGTCTAATCTCCTGTTGAGCCTCTGCAAATAGCCACAATACAAGAATGATCAGTCTTTTATGTTTGCTTTCAACATGCCTCTTGTGGGTTTAATTTCACCCCTTCTAGTTCTTCTGTTAGAAAAGACAGCAAAAAAGAATCAAGCCAGTCCTTCCCCCCAAAAAACCACCAACAAAACCAAACCAAACCAACAAAACCAACAAAATCTAATAAAAAAAACCCAACACCACTGAAAAAGACTCCAAACCTTCTTCATTCCTCCTAATGACTTCTATATCCACCTGTATTCCAGGCTGAAAACCCCTGGTTTATTTGCAGCATTTGACCAGCTCTGTTGCTCCTCTCTGGACACCTCATGTATCCAGTGCATTGTCCTCGAGGCATGAGGATTAGAACTGTACAAATTAATTCCAATTGTTGGCAAAGAGTATCCAGTGATGTCACTGCTTTACCCTCTATTCCTTTATTAAGAATTCTTCATGTTTGATTTGCATTTCTTTACCACCATGAAGTGTTGAGCTGATGTTGTCACACAGCTGTTTATCACAATCTCAAAAACATTATTGTGAGCAGTAATGGCCAGCTCAGGGGTGCTACTTGAAGTCCTGAAGTACTGAGGAAATATGAGGGAAGCTATTATGCATCACAATTAGTAATTAAGCTGCTTTGACTCCAGTTTTTTGAATCAATCTGAGCTGATCTTGGTGACTTGGTACTATTCCTTTAATCCATTGATTCCATACTCCCAAACCACATAATCTCTGAGGAGACATTTAGATTTGAAACAGTTCTTCTGCTAAATCCCTCACAGGGAAGGACTCCTATGTGAGAACTATAGGTAGGACACAGATAAAAGTAATTACTTTATTACAACAAAATTATGCTTGTATTAGGAAGGGTGGTGAGGCCCTGGCTCAGGTTGCCCAGAGAAGATGTGGCTGCCCCATCCCTGGAAGTGTCCAAGGATGGGGCTTGGAGCAATTTGGGACAGTGGAAGGTGTCCCTGTCCAGGGGGTGGGACTGGATGGGCTTTAAGGCCATGTTCCTTGTCTGAGTACCTATATATCATATCCAGTATTGGCTGTCCTGTTCCTAAGTGACTTTGCCAGCTTCCCAAAGCCATGGGCACAGTCTGCCTACACAAGCAGGGTTTGCAATTGCTTCCCATTCACAGATCTCTGTGCAATTTAATTGCAGCAGGTGTATTTTATTTCCAGTATATTATCATCTTCATTTTAACAATTACACCTAAAACCCATTAAAGTGTATTTGAAAAGAGAAAAGAAAACCTATGAGGTATTACTGATAATGGTTTAAATATCTACAGTGCCTTAATAGCATTAAAAATCCCAATAAAAGAGGACAGTAAAAAGTAAGTTCTTGCCCTTATCTTATTAAAAAGATTAGACAAATGCTGCACAGATGGAAAACTAAAGAGATATTTATGCAAGGATATGTGAAAAAGTCTCACAGCCACAAGATTAAGAAATTAAATTTGAAGTGAGAGAGTAGGGGTGTTTGAGAAAGCATGAAAGCATAAAGAAAGAAATACTGGGAACAGAATGGTTAGGAAAACTTTCTAGAGAAGTAGAGGAAATTAAGGTAGATTCCCAGCTACCTAAGAGGGGTCTCAACAGCTTTATAGATGAAAAGAGCACAAAACCACTCACTGATAAGTTGAAGCAAACAAAAATTCTACTCCAGTGGCCCCAATGGAGCCAGATAAAGATGATCCCATTAGGAGTGGAGCAGCCCCTTACTGGTGATGGCAAGGAAAGCAATTAAATAATCAGAGTGTAACTTGGAAAATGCAGGATGCCTTTCTGTGCACAACTGAAGGCAGTGAGAGCTAGAAAGAATCTAAATGGAAGGCAGGGAAAAAATGACACTGGGGACAACCATTGTAGATGGTGGGAGAGATAATGGTGGCTCTACAGTTGGAGCAGAAGAATTCATAACTGAACGTGTCTAGATAACAAACATCACTGACTGTGGATGGTAATATGCTGAAGGTGGGATAAGAAGTGAGGGACACAAGAGAGTTTTCCAGGGGAGATACAGAGCTCTGCTTTGCCTTTGTTATCACAAGCTGTCAGGCCAGAAGTGCTGGAGGTGCGAGATGAAATACATGCTTGAACAGAGGCAAACAAACCCCAGGCTGACAAACAGATTTGCAACTCATCTGCATAAAAATAGCACCTGACCACGTCTGAGGAGAGGAGGTCACCCCGTGATCTGATTCACAGAGAGAAGACCGACAAAAGCAACACAGCATTCCTACAAACTACAGGAAGGAGCATGGAAAATATCTACAAAAATGATGATGCAAGGAGCTGGGATGGTAACTGCAGAGACAGGGACTGTGCAATAACAAGGGAATACAGACTGTCATAGAAGGGTGAAGGACTGATCAGCATTGCCTATGAGAAACATGTGGCAAAGGCTGCAATCTTTGATCAAAACATCATATTTTAGGCTTGCTGAAGCAGTTTCCTCTTGTTAAAAACAGAAGGAAACCAGGCTATGGTGCACTTTGGAGTAAATTTGAGGGACACAATATATTTTTAGACCATATTAATATGGAGGGGAAGACAAAAAAAAAGGAGAAACGTGGACTAAGAGTAAGTCACAGTGAGAAAAGAAAGTAGCTGGACAGGATGAGAGACGGATCTGTGCAGTGAGTGGCTAAACCTTAAAGAAAACTAGCAGCAGTAGCTGTTCCTGAGAAGAGACAGGAGAAAGAAATCTCCTCTAGTGAGCTGTAAAAGAAAATAGATGCAGAGGGAGACCCTGGCACTCAGCTGGGTTTGGCAGGCTGATGGAAACACATAAAGAATAAACGAAGCACTTGACTGTGAAGGAAGAATAACAAAAATTGAAATGAAGGGATTAGGGAGTCTGTATGTTAGGAATACAAACTCACCTGCATAAGGAAAACAGTGGTGCTGGAACAACAGTACCAGTCAGGAGTCTGGGGGAAAGGAGGAGAAACCAGAGTTAACAGTATTAAATACAGAATCATGAAAGGTACTGGGCAAGGTGAGTCAGAAGGAACTATGAAACACCCTGAAATTAAAAAAGATTGGTGAGTCACTGAAAGATACTATTTACATTATAAATAAGGGAGAGGAACAATTCTGAAAAAATGTGAATCATTAAGAGAAATAAAAGTCTCTCAGTGCAAGCAGGTGAAACCATGAAAGAAAGAATTTACATGCAAAGAATTTTTGCATGTAAAAAATCCAAATTATAATGTGAAAAGAGGAAGGTTGGAGCAAAGGACAAAGCATTCAAGGAACCAAGATGTGGGACTAAGGACTCATACTGAAGCCAAAAACTGAGTGGGTCCTCAGATGATGTCCCAGGTGCCTTCTGGAGATGTACATCAAGATCTGTACATCACATAATGGGGGGAGCCCAAGAACAGCCCCAAGTCAGAGTGGCTCTCACTTCATCAGCCTACAAGAGGCAAGATCATCAATGTCACTCACTAAAGAGTGACAATCTAAAGATTTGTCTTTAGGAATATGCAAGAACTCGTGTGTTAGTCATGGCATGGCTGATGAAATTAGGGAAGCTGCGCAGTTACATGAGGCAATGTCCAGTTCTTTGTCTTCCAACTCACCATCCCATTGTTCAGTCATTTACCTTCCTGCTCAAATCATGTGGCCTGTCCTGGACCACAAAATTAGCCTTCTTCCTTCTTCAGAGTGAGATGTACTGTTTGTCTCAAACTCATTCTGCTAGGAACAATGAACCTGGAACTTACAGCTATTTTCCAGTCCTAGCATGGTTTGGGTTGGAAGGGATCTTAAAGCCCATCCCATCCCACCCCCTGCCATGGGC
Organism: Leptocoma aspasia; assembly: GCA_013399835.1. Classification (NCBI taxonomy): domain Eukaryota; kingdom Metazoa; phylum Chordata; class Aves; order Passeriformes; family Nectariniidae; genus Leptocoma; species Leptocoma aspasia. Next base: position 62,728 of record VXAX01000728.1, read on the forward strand.
AGGGACACCTCCCACTATCCCAGGTTGTTCCAAGCCCTGTCCAACCTGGCCTTGGACACTTCCAGGGATCCAGGGGCAGCCACAGCTTCTCTGGGCAACCTGTGCCAGGGCCTCAGTGCCCTCACAGTCAGGAATTCCTTCCCAATATCCCATCTAACCCTGCCCTCTGCCAGTGGGAAGCTGTTACCCCTTGTTCTAACACTACAGTCCCTGCAGTGAATGTATTTCCTCATTATCAAGGCAAGATTTATTACAATAGCACTTCAAGTCTTAGAAAAGAAATGCAGCATTGCAGATCAGAAAGCCCTAAGCTCAAGATCCTTCAGCCATTCCCTTGAATGTCTTTTGTGACTTACTAGTCCAAATTCCCAAACTACATTAGGCCACACTACATCCTTACTGACTTACCTACACATTTTCTTGAGAAATAGCCCCATAAAAATCAATAATCCCTATGAAGTAAGATGCTACTCAGCCTGAAAAGGAGCCAAATCATATTGCAATACCCGAATTAGTGTCTTATTGCAATCCCCTCATACCAATGGGATACCAAATAAAGCTTAAGAACAAACATGGTTTTAAATACCTGACTGCTTGTAATTCCAACCTGAAACCTATCAGATTAGCGACAGCTATCATGGAGCAATTCAGGGAAAACTTTCTATTACTTGTTCTAAAATGAATCCAAATTCACCTTGATATTGAAAGATAACTTCTCTATCACACTACTTGGTAACAGACAATCTCTCTTTTTAATTTTTTTTTTTAAATTAGCTTCTTGGAAGATTTGCTCTAAGCTGATACACTATTTTTTTTTTCTCCAAGAATAATATCTAAAAAACTTTCTTGGATTTTTCTCCCATTTTACTAAATGAATAAAGATCATCCCTGAGTTCCACAAACAACAGCATTTAAAAGGAGTGATGAATAGCTTGGTACATAAAAATTTAATCAAAAAACAAAAGCTGTAGATTTACACTGGTGTAAATGAACCTCATCAGTCGCTCCCAGAATTGTTGTTTAAATCACTTAGCTATAGAGCAAGACCATACTAATCTACATGAACAAGTAGGAGAATAATTGAGGTCTCGGTGGCTGTTTAAAGTGTATTTACAGCTGTTCTGCATGACTAGAGTTGTACAAAACAACTGGTGCATGCCAGCTAATCTGCCTCATTCATTCCTTTTGTATTTTGACCATTGTAATTTGTTGCACAACATTTGTGTTTTAACATAATTCTATAGTGAATGTGATATGGAATGCTCCATTGAGTCAATGAAGTCATCTGGAATCTGAGCCCTTGTTACAGCGTCCTGCTGGGAGCAGTGGGAGGAGAGGGCCCATTTCCTCTATGGAATTCTGTGTGTCATTGCAACATGCACAGATTAGAGAGGGACTTAGGCCTTGTGAAGGCTGACCTAGAACAGAGGCTAGACAGAGTTAAAGAATAAAACAGGGATTTATTAAAATGATATCCTCAATGGATCCATCTTGGGCAGCACAAGAGCCCAGCCAGGGCTGCACCCAAGATGAACCAAAATGGGCACAAAATGGACACCAGTCTCAGGGTCTGTCACTTTTATAAGTTCTGCTCCATTTGCATATTGGAGTTAATTGTCCAATTCCAGCTTTAGGTTACAAAGTCCCATCCTTCTTGTTTTTCTCTCTTCAGTCCACGTTGTTTGTGCTCTTGGGCCTGAGATTTGGATCATTTGTCCTTGGTCCCCCGCTAGAGAAGGAATTGTTTTGTCTCCCTACTCTGTGAAGAGAGCTCACCAACCAATATGAAGGTCAGAACTACACACTAAGTCAGTACAGAATCTGGAAAATATGTTAACTAAAACCTGAGGCATCAAGATGGGCACACAAAGATCAGCAGCTCCTGGGGGTTTCTTCCAACTTCTAAAGGTTTCACTTCCTTCAAGTCAAGCCTGCTTTCCCTCCAGTATCCTGGTTTGCTACACTACCTGTGGTCTGCTCACTTGAGATAAAAACTGCTGCGAATCTACCAGACGTTCTGGTTTTCTTCCTTTTTATTACAGCAGTGGTACTCTATATTCAAAATCAGTTAAGTGCTGCCTGCCTTCTGTTCACCAGCAGGGTTTTTCCTCTGAGACTACTATTAAACTCACTCAGTAAAATAGTTGGCTCCAAGAACATATGGGAACAGGGCCCCGAGCACCACCTCTCTCCCTCTCTCTCTTTGAAGTCCACTGGAGCAATCAGCACTACTTACTCATCTTTGCTCTGCTCTGGAGCCAGCCTGAGACAGCTGGGGGTCCAGCCTGGAAAAGAGAAAGCTCTGGGGAGAACTTAGAGCCCTTCCAGTGCCTAAAGAGACTTAAGGAGAGGTGGAGAGGGACTTTGGACAAGGGATGGAGGGACAGGACACGGGGGAATGGCTTCCCACTGCCAGAGGGCAGGGTGAGATGGGATACTGGGAAGAAATTCTCCCCTGTGGGGGTGCTGAGGCCCTGGTACAGGGGTCCCAGAGAAGCTGGGGCTGCCCCTGGATCCCTGAAGTGTCCAAGGCCAGGTTGGATGAGGCTTGGAGCAACCTGGGATAGTGGAAGGTGTCCCTGCCCACAGCAGGTCCCTCTAAGGTCCCTTCCATGGCTTTACCACTGTTTTCTGCTCAGTATCAACTGCCCTGCAAAGGCCTTCTCATTGCAGTACCAGAGCAAGGAAGGACATGACTGTTACACCTAACTATGCCAAGGCTTTTTTGTTATTCCTGTAAGAGCAAAAGTCATAAGACTTACCTGGATATTGTTTTCTTACAGACTCAGTTCACCTTTCATAGGTGGCAAAGAAATTCCCATCACATTTAAATTCTTTGAGATGAAAAATGGAAATGAATCATTATGAAAAAGGAATCCTTCCATAATGCTTTGGGTATTAAGTGATCAAGCACATTCAGATGAAATGACAAAAAATTGTATAGACAACTGATCCTTTCCCTCCCCTGCTCAAATGCACACTACAGCTCCGTAAGGAAACAGAGTGAAATCACAGGGAAGGTGCAAAATTAAATAAACCAAATGACATAAACAAAATTAAATACTACAATTAACCTTGTTGAAAGTTATCAGACACCTTGTAAAAAAAACTTCTGGTTTTAATTTCAAAGATTTGGAAATTGTTTTGTTGAAATACTAGTGCTCCATTTAACAATAAATTACTAACTTATTTGGGAAGCAACTAGAGATTTTTTCAAAGCAGGCTATATTATTGATTAATGGAAAGTTCTGCTCACAACTGATGCGATAATACAGTCCTAAGACTTGGCTACTGGCAAGCTGCTGTGTGAAGACAAACACTGCATCCCAATGGCTTCAAAAGGAAGAAGTATTCTCATAAATGTGAGTACAGAATCAGGGTCTACAACACTACCAGTTGTTTTCAGTGAAAAAGTACAACATTTCTCATGGCTGCATGATGTATAATGGCATTCTATAGTTATATTTTAATAAAGTTGTATGCTAATTAATCTTCCATTGTGCATTTTTTTCTTCCTTTTCCCCCTCCACCTCCCTTTTTTTTTAATTCATGGCTTTATTGTTCAGATATTCTAAGCAGCTCTGCAGTCAAAGTTTTATAATTATTACCGAACAGTTACTAGAGATGTCTTCTGGTTTAAGTACAGCATAAAGCCAGGCAATTTCAGATGCTATCTTATGGCAAATAGTATGGGGAAAAAAAGATTTTTAAATACACACTGGTATATATAAATGGAAATTCTGGGGAGTTTAAAGCTCCTGGGTTAGTGACCTGCATGAGCAGTGCACTCTGTGTATCAAAGATGCAAATCCTGTGCAACAGCTGTGCTACTCTGGGAGGTTTTCAACAGAAAAACTATAGCAGAAATTAAATTCCAAAGGTATTTAGAGGCACCTATGGACACACTTGGCAGACAGGCAGTGGCAGTACCCATGTGGCTCCCCACAGATCTGGCAGTATCAGCTTCTCCCACACTAACAGCTCCCCTTCCCAGCTCTCCTCAGCTCTGCACCAAACAAGGATTACAAAAACCCTCCACGGGGAACTTGACTTACACTCATGCACAAGTCTGGGGGGTATTTCACACGCCCCTCTTGCACTAAGCAGGGGATGGAGCAGCATGAGCCCAGCCTGGCTGCAGCCTAGATTAGCCCTGACCACTTGAAACACCAAGTGCAATTTGTTTTGGTGCCTGCTGGGAAAGAAGTGATTTCTCATCTTCTTTTGTTCCAGAGACCTTTACAGCAGGCCAGTAATTTCTTCCAACTTTAGTTTAATTGTAACTGGAGCTAAAAGTAATTGAGAACCTAATCCGCAGGCTTTAATAAAACTGGGGTCTTTGAGGTTCTGCTGCTGGTAAAGCACTACCTACCAATTTAAAAAACAAGTTCCACATGGAGGTGATAAATCAGAATTTTGTGGGCTAGACAATCACTTGACAGCCGCAAAGATTTCACTTTCAAAATATAATCATTTATGTGTAACACCATGTAACATATGTTACCTGGTAACTAAGCAAGAATTATGAGGAGATGAGTCAAAAATGCTGCACAATTAAATAACTCACCTCCCTAACAGAAGAGACAAGGAGGTGGAAAGAGAAAACCCCATTATTAATAGTTGTTGTAGGTACATTGGAATGGCAAGCAGAAATTGCTGAGCCATTTTAAATCTTCAAATGAAAAGAAATTAAATAAAAAACCCACCATTACTTTCAGGTTATCATTTTGCCGACTCTCCTGTAGGTTGCTGAAGACCAGCAATAAACCAGGGGCAAAGCATTTCAGCAAAGTTTAAAGTCTAAACTGTACATACTGTACATTCAGAATGTTCTACACACTGAACGTTCATGTAGACATATTTAACTAAAGACACCTTTTTCCCCCCTTTCACTTTTAGACCATTGAGATCTCCAGGTTCTGGCAGACACTACAGATATATCCCAATAATTGTTCAGATCATGGCATATTGCAATAATAATAATAATTCTCTGTCCTCCCCCCAACATCCCCACTGCCATTTCAGTGAGCTCTTAGGAAAGTTCTTATGAAAAATGCACTAATCTTTTCTTCTCTCTTTTCTAATTGCTTTTAAAAATGTGAAGTGGTTTAATTTTAAGCATACACACAATAGAAAATATTATCTAGATGTCAAGGTGAAACCACAGCTTTCCAGAGAGGAATAATGGAGAGACATTGTACAAGACTGGAAGTATGAGTCCATTCTCTCTGGTATCCTGAGCTTCATTTAACCTGTTGCTTCCAGTGGCATATGAGCAACTTCCCAGCAAAGAAACTGCACAGTTTACTGGCACTTGTGACATTTCTTGCCTATTTTCTCCAGCCTGGAATTGCTGACCACCATGCACATGGATGGAGAGCATCCATGGTGACACTGTTTTGTCTGGAAGATCAGCATGGAGTCAGGGACAGGGCTTTTACCACCTTAAACAAACAAAAAAGGAAAAACAGCCTACAGAGTTATAGTGCCTTTGACCTGTTGACATTGTTACATCTTTAATCACTCAAGACTTAATCCAGTTGGGTGTTGAAAACTTTCAAGGATAGAGACTGACAAGTTCTCCAGACATTCTATCCTAGTGCTTGGCTGCCCTAGAGGGTATAAAATGTCTCTCCTTATAACCAGCCTTTGACCTCCAAGTACAGAGATGTTCTTCACGGTCTGTGTTATGGAATCCTTTAACACAAAAACATATGAATGTTTTTTCCCCATTTCACAAGTCAAAATATACTTTGTTGTCTGGGACGTCAAGACCCAGGTTCCAGTTACTCCCATACAGGTTTCAAAGGGAAAAAATTCATGCTCAAGAGCAGAATATAACAGAAAATTGCTAACTATATTTGACATTAACATCACAATTACAGTTCATGCACTGTAGCTAGTCAATTCTCTCAGCTAAATTACTTCATCTTATTTACTAATCATCTGGAGTAGGATTCAGGATTTTATGATGATGGCAAAATGGAGATACAAGTGCGTCATTAACTCTGCCTCCATTTCCACATGCTTTTGATGAAGCATGCTCAAACATGGAGGGAAAAAATGAACTTGGCAACAGACTTGATTAAAAAAACCTAGGCATTAAATTACTAAATGACTACAAAAAAAAAAAAAAGGTGGTTTTTAAACTAAACACTTTCAAGTTTCATAATGTTACCTTTTCGTGGATATGTTATTTCCTATACTTCACAGAAAAGTTTAAATATTTTACATTAAACACGCATGGTGCAGACAACAGCTAAGAAAGAATCCCAAAAGAGGAAAGGGCTCAGAGCCTGAGTTGGAAAAGTTAAGGCTGTGCTGACATGGATTTCTCTAAGATGGCCCCCTCCCAGAATGTCTCATTGCTCCCTGTAAGCACCACCCATTCGTCTTGCACACCTGGATTCTCCCCACTAAGCACAAGCTCTGCCCTTTGAATTTCCCTGTGATACATCTCCACAATCCTGCCTTTGTATTGCTCCCAATTCTAACTGTGTCAGGCTTTCACTCACTTTGAAAAAAATATGAAGAAAATGAGTTAAGAACATCAATACAAATTTATGGAGGTGGCACTGCAATGTCAAATCAAGAATATGGTATCAAGATGAAATACAACAGTGTCAGGATAAATGTACCAAGCTGACAGCGCAAAGTCAAAATGGAGCAATGTCACTGCAGATCTACTGAAACAATGTTCATCCGTCAAAACAAAATCATGTCATTAAACATTAAAGAATAGCTTAAATATATGAAAATGTGTAACTACTTGTTCAGATTAGCAAATTCCACCCACACTATCTTCCCAGCAGGGAAAAAATACAAGTGTTTGGCAGATGTGGGCAAGTAAATACCATGATGGCATGTAACACTACAAACCCAGTTAGACTGGGAGCAGAAAAGCCTGATAGTGCAAGGAAACTTCCAAGTGAGGGCCAACAACCAGAGGTCAAAGAGTTAAAGTGATCACCAAGGAACCAGGAGCAGGGACTATTCATCCAGGAGCAAGTTCAGCCACCAACTAATTTTCAGCTCTTCACTTTCATACAACAGAGGCAGAGGAAATGCTGGGAGAATCAGACTCGTTCAGCCTGGAAAAGAGAAGCTTTGGGGTCACCTAACTGTGGCCTTCTAGTACCTGAAGGGAGCCTGCAAGAAAGGTGAGGAGAGACTTTGGACAAGGGCCTGGAGTCACAGAACAAGGGGGAATGGCTTCAAACTGACAGAGGGCAGAGTTAGGTGGGATACTAAGAAGAAATTCTTCCCTGTGAAGGTGCTGAGGCCCTGGCACAGGCTGCCCAGAGAAGCTGTGGCTGCCCCTGGATCCCTGGAAGTGTCCAAGGCCAGGTTGGAAGGCTTGGAGCACCCTGGGATACTGGGAGGTGTCCCTGCCATGGCATGGGGTGAAATGTGATGAGTTTTAAGGTCCCTTCCAACCCAGCCCATTCCATGGCTATATGTTTCCATGTCTATGTATTTCCTGACCTGGTACAGTTCAGTTCCAAACATGCCATATCTTTCCTTCTTTTCCTGAATAGCATTACCCCTCATCTTTGCTCACTATGAAGTGGACACTGGGTAGCCCCCAACAAAATGTCTTAAGAAAGCACTCAGAGCTACAGACTTGCATGAATCCTATTCCTGGGAATAAGGTCATCATTAAACAAAATGTCAATCACTATTTTAAAGTTGTGTCTTGAACTCAGGATTGCTAATTTTAAACTGCACACAACTAAGCATGCAGCTGTTTCTGGGAGTTAACAGATTATTTGATGCCACAAGAGCAGATACAAAAAAACCCCTTCTGAAGTTGTTTTCCCAATGCTAACAGCTGTATCCATCAACACATCTTCACATCTTCTAAAGTGGAGATGAAATTATCGACATTAGGAGCATATGTGCAGAAACAAATGCATTAATCAAACTCTTTGAATGGGATGATTTTGTGTCTGGGTGTTAGAAAAAAAAATAATGCAAACATGAAAAATGCATTCTCTCTGCCCTCCCATAGCTTTAGTATAGAAGGAAATTATTGATCAGTGGAAAACTGTAAATGAAATAATCACACTTAAAGAAAAGATTTCTTATTACTAAGGGGAGAAAAATAGATAAACAAAATATCACACAACAAAATATCACACAATGTTAGGCATTAAAGAATGCCTAACATTGGTGCTTACACCAGTCTTCAGGAAACCAGTGTAAATATCCATGTATGTTTCTAGCCAGGAAGAGCTTGTACTGCAAAGCATTCTCCTTCATTTATCACTTTCCTGAAATAACTTTCTAGCAAACTAGATTTTTATTTTCTATTAAAAAAACTAAAACAGAGAGAGAGGAAAATAACCCAAATGAGGAGAACAAAAAGTCAATTGGCTTTTCCCTGAGGCAGCCCCATGCACAGAATCACTGACTGCCACATTCCATGAGATGTTGGATGATGTGTTAAATGTATGAACACCTCGGTGAAAGCCACACACCCACAAGTTGAGAGATAAATGTGTGCTGTGTAGTTTTACTGCAGAGCACACCAATTAACCTAGCACAACCCTTATCCCCTGTACATGGCCCTGTTCTCAGACTGCTGGTGTTGAGGACTCACACAAACACCTGCACTACTCAGCTGTCTCCAGTGGAAGTGTTACTGATTTTGTTCTGGTCAATATTTAACTGGATCCTCAACCTGAGACCATGAACACACAGCAGAAATTGCATTTATACCCTCACACAACCTTTCAGAGTAGTGAATAGTTAATTTAAGAGCATGTATGAAGTGAATAAAGCTGAAGTCTGCTGTGCCATTATTGAGGCAGGACAAACCAAGATTCTCCACAGCACTAGAGATTAGCACTCAGTCTACTTCCTTTCCTTAAAACTTCAGAGATTTGAAGTGGAAGTAAAGTCTGATTTGGATTCTCTCTTTACAGGGGTTTGTTTCTCAAGCAGCACTGATATGAATCACGCTACGTTCCTTTAATAAGGCAGCATTATTCTTTCCTCCCTCCTTCCAAAAGTATTAAGTTAATAGAAAATTCATTAGCATATTCTAACAGGGAATAGTTAAAACCTCCTGGTCAGGTAAGAAAAGGTGTACAAACGGAATATTTTGCAAACAAAAATCCATACATCCTCTGTCAACTGAACCACGAGCACAGAAGCAAACAAAAAGGTTCTTTTGAGGCTGACTGTTCCTTTGATCATTTTGGTGATGAAACATCACAGGGGATAATTTATTATGTGAATTCTTTCAGACAATAATTGACAAACTGCTACATAACAAACATAACCAAAGACAAGGTAACTTATTAAATAAAACATGGGGATTTTTCTTCTTCCTTAGTAACCCTTTCTTTTCAAGTAACAACATTCACCTCTCACCCAACTTGCTACCTGATTTTGAGACCAACAGGAATCAGCAGGACAGCTTGTTAAATAGAGATGAGGTTTTCACCACAAAAGCACAGAAAACGCTTCCCTGATAGGGAAATAGGAACAATGCACATACACATACACATGCTGTTGAGACCCAAAAATCCTGTTTTCACATGCCCTTTCTGATAGAGAGGATAGCAAAGCCACAAGCTTGGCTCCAAATACATTCCTTTGCTTTGGCTGAAGTCAGGGTTATTATCCAGCCTGTCCCTCCTACAAATCCAAAGTTATTTCCCAGGGCATGCCATGTCCTAAGCCTGTTCACTGTGCTGGATCTCCAGATTCCAGGGAAGTCTTCTCACAGTCACCACTTTGAGCAGAGGATGACAGTTCAGTGACTGTGTAAGACACAGGACCAGAAGCTTCCCCCAGCTGGTAGCAATTCTCAAACCGTGAAATCTTTCCTAAGAGGAAAGTGCAGTTCCCCCCACCCTGGCCTGCATCTTCTAGGGCTGGATTTTGGTGCACAGCATTCCTGGTAGCTATTATAAAGAATGGTAATAAGAAGTTTTCAGAACCTTTGGCTCCCAAAGCTAAAACTGCCCATAAGTTGTAGTGCTGCACCAGATGCTAATACATATATTCACTTTACCTAAACCATTACTTATTAAATACTCTGGCTGGAAAGATTTCCCTGTGTTTGCCAGTCCAAGGATACAGCATGTCAGACTAACCAAGCAGCTCTGACTCATGCAGAGCCTTTACAGTTTGCCTTGATATGACACTGTGAAACAGCTATTTAATACCTTAAAGTTACATATTACTTAAATACTTCCCACATGGAGTGAGCACAAAAGGAAAGAGGCTACTACTTAGACCCAGGAAGATATTTGTAATTAGCTTCTGCTTAAAGATGAATTAAAACTAGCTCAAGCTGCCATGTCTGCTTTTTTATTTCTCTATGTCAGGCTGTGGATGGCCCAGTTATACCAGGTAGCCCAGCTTGCAAGGGGCTGTGGAAACAAGTAAGAAAGAGCCCCCATCTTCAGGTTCTGAAAAGACACAAAAGACTGTGCAGGGAGAAGGAAGAGGCAGCAGCAAGATGAACATTGTGTGCATAATAAGCAATTCCCCCAGTGCTACCAACACAGCTACTGAGAAGAATTACGATGAGCTCTTCTACACATGCCAAGAGCTAAGCACTGAAAGAAAAGAAAATGCCTCTCCTCCAAAAAGGAATGCTCATATTTGCTGAGAAAAAAAATGTATTTTTTCATTTTTTCCTAGCATCTCCGAGTCTAAACACAGCATGGAAGCAATATCAGTTCAGCAAAGTGCTGATGAAAGACAGGAAAAACCCTTAATGGATTTTCAATTGTTTCTCCCTACCTTGCCCACATGGTTCCTACCTACCTGCCTACCTGCTGAATCCTTATGGAGTCAGTCTGCACTTCCACAGCAGCACAGCTAGCTTTCACTTCACAGTGAATTCCATAAACTTGGATTCCTTCTTAGAAAGAGTTCATCTAAAATCCTGAAATACTGACATCCTTCACGGATCATAATTTCACTTTATTTCTTACTTCCAAACTGCATGTTAATGGTGTCACCACACAAATCATAACTACCACAACTCCACTTGAGAAACAGGGAAGAGCATTGAATTTAAATTCCTGTATTGCAAATCATTCAAACAGTTTAACTCCAGATCCAACAGTGGTAGGCTCTCTTTTCCAGTGCTAAAAGAAAAAGGTATGATTATGAAATGTAAAGAGAATCTTTCTAAGATAATAGCCTCTAAGATTTATAATGGTTTGTACAATAAATATTTGTTCATATGAACGTCTCCATTGCCCCAAGTCAAACTCTCACCTCCCAAATTTGTTTACCAATGCGCTCAGCCCAAATTCACAACATTTAGCTGAGTTTGAGTGTAGATGTTTGTACGTAGTCTCCCTTTCGAGGCAGAGGTGCTGTTGAAACAAGCCTCAACTTCTGGATTACCACATGTACCTCATGAAAATGGATCGGCAGGAAAGGAGGAAAGGACCCTCCAGGGAGGGCCTCAGCTGTGCCTAGACCCATCCCAGTGATGGGAAATGCTGGAAGGACTCCCAGGCCATGGAGATGGGCAGTGGGGTAGCACCAAGGGGGGAGGAAAGAAATAAGCTTGTGTGCTGTTGCCAATTGATAAACCAGCTGCAAAGGAGGCAGACAGCTAACTGAATAGATCACTACACCAAAACTACAGTGCAAGAGCCCTGTATGCATATTGTACACTGAAAAAATGCTGCCACTCACTCCCAAGCTGTCACTGTGCTTCATCTGCCTCACTGCAATGCTTTGGGTTGGAAGGAACCTTAAAGACCATCCCATCCCACTCCCTGCCATGGACAGGGACACCTTCCACTAGTCCAGATTGCTCCAAGCCCCGTCCAAACTAGCCTTGGACATCAGGCATTACTGATTTAAATCCTGGGATTTCTCCTGAACAATTAATACAGGGGCAATAGAGGACTGGTCAGCCATGAGGTCTCCTGCACAGTTCACAAACAAGTCAAAAATATCTTTAGGGAGGTTTATATCACAATAAGCCACCTGCTAAATAGCCCATAGAACAAAATAGCTGACTTCAGCTATTGATAACATGGTATTTAAAAGGCTTAAGCTACAGCAGGTTTTTTCACTTGTACTTGATACAAGAAAAACAATTAAATTACTCTGCTCTTAATAAAGAACATCTGCACATTTTGTTATCATGACTGATAGAAGCCTTTCATTTTAAGTGTTACTGCTTCTCCTCTCATTAAGATCAAGTTCAGACTCTGCAGAACTGCCAGCTCTATAAAATGCTTCATGCAAGCCAAACAACAAAACATGAGAGGCCAACTGTTCATAAGATAATGTCTTCACATTGTGCTTTAGCTGTCTACAATAATTAGAAGAGCTTTGATATGTATCTCACATTTGGGTGACTTGCTTTCAGTTCTGCAGTGCTGTGAACAACTACACAGATATGAAAAGTGCAAGTCAGTTATGATCATTTAAAAATGTGTTAACTGCTGTAAAAAAAAGTAGCCTGTGGTTTATTTCTCACATGAAGCGTTGGGGTGTTGATGTTTAAAACTACAGCCTGAAGTTAACAGAAGTCCAGCTGAAACCATTTGCTTGACTGGGAGATTTATCCTGGACTATGTAGAAATGATTCTGGACTAAGTATTAGTGACCCTAATTAGGTTTAAAAACTGCAATGCAATACAGCAAGTTACTATCACTTCAACCACATCATCTGTATTTAAATGCCTTCTTCAGCAAACCATAAAAAGGTTCCTGAGAAATGCCTCAGCTCCCTGCAAACAGGCCAGGGTTACTCTCTCCTGGGTGTGCAAGAAGAGTGGAAGTTGGAATTGTTACTGGTTGGGTTCCAGTGCCCACCTGAGCCCAAGCACGACTTTTGAGATGTCAGATATCCAGGAGCACTGGTAGGAAGCCCTGCACTCCATTACCCGCCATGTGTGGTTATCACACAGCAACTCTGGCCAAAATCTGACACAGCAACACAAAACACACAATCTGACACTAGCTGTATCCCATTTATATTTATTCTCCATGTTTCAACTGCACACTCAACACAGAAGAGCACACTAAGACTGTCCATGCTCAGAGGGGTTATCAGACACTCAGCAATTCAGCTGAAATGCCAGTATTTGAGAGGCAGAATTTAAACAATGGAAATATAAGATGGTTGGGTGGGACTTGGTCTTTGAGGTCCCTTCCAACCCAAACCAGTCTGTGATACCACACACTGGAAGTAGGTACAGTTTTGAAAGAAATGAAATGACAAATACATTTTAAAGCCAACATCCTAGTGTTAAAGGAGATTTTCTTATCACTTGAAGAAATGGGACCCAAGTAAGTAAAGCACACTGGATCTGAGAGATGCTAGTCCAAAGAGCTCAGAGCTTTAGGCACTGAATTCTCTGTGCCTGCTAGAAACCCTGGCAAGCATTAAATGATGTTTACATATTCCACTGGAAGATAAGGTAAGGTCAATGCAGAACTGAGCTTTCAAAGATCATGCAAATGATCACGAAATTCATTAATAATCTTTTAAAGCCTAGTCAAAGTCTCTATATTTTAAGTGATTAAAAAATGAGCCAGAACTTGGTTTTGCAACACCTCAGAAATCAATTAGCTTGCAAGGAGACTATGTCAATGATGAATATTGTTAATATATTTAATTTATCCTACAGATGGTCTCTGTGTATGCTTTCATAAAAATAACCATAAAAAGGAACCCAAACACCATGAGAAATATACCCACACGTACCAGACATTATTCTGGACATTGAAACCTGCAAACCTGGACCTGAAAAAGAATGGTGGCAGAGACACAGTGATGTCAAAGTCAATTATGCCCTCAGGGTGAAGGCACTGAGAGGTCACAGGACTGACAGACAGCATGTTGGCAGCAACCAGAGCCATGAATCCTTGTTGTGGACATCAGTCCCTGGAATACTATCATTTCACAACACTGAATGAGATCTTTTTAAGTAACAATTTTACACTGAATTAGCAGAGTAATTAGAAGCAAAAAATCTAGGAAAATTTAACATTTTGAATTTATGTTTTTAAGTCATCCTTCATGCCTGCACTACCTGTTGCCAGTCTCTGCTCTCCTTACCTGTACTTTGCCAGCTCTTTTTGGCTTAAGCAGTAAGTAAAACAGGGAGAGGCTGAAGAACTAAGGGCACAGACAGCAACAGCCCAAGAACAGCCAGGAGAGCTTACAAATAAAGAGGCAGAGCTAGAAATAAACCATTGAAGAAAAACCTAAACCCCTTGTGCTGGCAGTAGAACAATGCCCAGACAGAGCTTCTACAAACATTTGTGAGTGCCAGCATCACACTTAGCTTGAAATACTCAGTTTATTAATTCTCTTGTAAGCTAAGTCTATGTGTGCACATGAGGACAACCACATGGGCTTAATGACCTCAACAAGCCTGGCTTAGAGCAAGCTCCAGGCCAGCACTGGTTTAGGGCTCTCACTGTCAGGTTTGCAAAGAGAACAAGTCTTCCTGCTTCACTACCTGCTTTAATGGGGCAATTGTACCACCAGGGTCTTATCAGGCTTCATAACAGAGAGATTGTTCCCTCACTAAATCAATGCTGTCATGGCATTAGTGTCCTGGTTACACCACTAAAGAACACCTCCATCCTTTCAAACCAGAGAAACACAACTCATCAACACACCAATTATGTATTAGATACTGCACATAGGCTAGATACCAACAGACACACTTTCAACAGCTGTTAAACAGGAAATAAAATTAAAATAAAACAGTATCTGAGACAGACTATGGCACGTAGCAAGAGATCCTTACTGTTATTTTACAGCTTTAACCCACATGAGCCCAAGTTCTTGCTCTTGCAAACCCACTCCTCTCCAATCCTGCTCCCTGCCCAAGCACAACCACCAAGCTCACCCTGTTCCTTGAGAGGCTCCTTTTTCCTCAGCTCAATCATTAGGTCAGGCTGGATGGGGCTTGGAGCAACCAAGTGGACTCAGACTATTCTGAGTTTTCCAAGCCCCAAAATGCATCACAGAAACAGCTGGTGAAAATACTGAATAAAGAGGCATTCTCTTTGACATATTAAAGCAGGTAAGAAAACAGCAAACCCCTCAGATGTAATACAGATACACAGCTGATGGATCCATGGCTTCAGCATAATCCAGGGCTTTCAGCATGCTCTCCCAGCTGTTTCTGAATATACCTTATGCCAGAATCAGCCACTACTTTCTGGGAACACTGCAGCCCCATTTCTGCTCTTCCACCCCAACACCTCCTTGTGTGCAAGCCTTGTTCGGGGTAAGACTTGTACAGAAACCAGGGTCAGAGAACTGTCCTGTGTTAAAACAAATGAACTGCATTTGACTGGGCTAATTTTAATTTCCATCAGCCTTCAGACCCAGCTCACAGCACCAGCATATGAAACAAGTGTGAGGGCAGTGAACAGGCTGGAAAAAGGGACTGAGAAAGAAGTAAGAGGTTTGTTCCTTTTGGCAGCAACACCAGTTAATGCCTCCCTAAGGTGCCCCCATGCACTGGGATCCTCCTATTTTGCCCAAGGTTTTTGCTTTTTTTTTGTTTGTAATTTATGTTTTTAACTGAAGTTACCTACCTTGGATTTTTGAAAGATCACTGGCTTATTTTTTTTCCCCCAAAGCTTTTCCTTATGTCATTCTGCCTTTGAACAATGAAATAGGCATAGGAGAAGAGAGAAGAGAGAAGAAGAGAGAATGTTTTTCAAGAAAGGTAATATTTGCAGTCCAACATTACAACAATGAGGTTGAGGCCATTTAGTTCACCCCACCTGCTTTCTTTGAAATGTTCATTTTTGCAGGGAGGAGAATTTGGACAGATAACAGACTTGCAGAAGATTTCTAGCTACACTAATAATTTTAAAATTTCCTCAAACAGAAAATTTGATGTACATGTTTCATGGGACATAACAGAGATGCTCTTCAGATGTTGTCTTCCAGAAATAAAAATTAATAACAGCACTGAGAAAATAGCTGTGAGACCTGAGAGTCAGGGACAAAAAACACCCAGACACTGAATACTCAATCCAGCATCAAACCACTGTATCTGATGTTGTCCCATCACAACAACACAGAAGGGTAAACAAATTATTGCTGTTCAATCTGTTTTCTGAAAATTGCTTGCCTCCACGGGTTTTGTACTATTTTTTAGCAGCACAGTTTTTAGGGGTTTGGTGTCAAAGAAAACTGGGTCTTCTAAAGTTCCTTGGTTTTTTGCAGCAGGGTATTTCAGAAACAGGCCTGAAAGCTGGAAAGGGCACCTGGATTTGCAAATGTCCTGGCCTCACCCACACCACCAAAGGATCATCTCTGCGAAATCACTCATTTCACCCAAGAGGTGGACATGACTTTGTCCTGCTAAAAAGCAGATTCTGTACAGTCAGCACTATGCTGCCAAATTATTACAAGTAAATCAACTGCAAATAAATGTCTTAGTAATCCTTCCAGTTGAAGCGTGTACCAAGCCATGTTACAGTATTAAAATGTAAGTTAAACTCATCAGTACAGAGAAATAAAACACTTTCTATTCTCAAGTGTGATCCTGCAGAAAGCTGCTGCTTGGAAAGTGACTTTCCAGTAAATTAACCTGTCAACATTCAGAAATGATTTTTTTTTTCAGAGAATAGTTCTGCACCAAGACACCCATATTTCCCTTCCAGTATAAAGATATTTTCTGCAATACTTTATGCATGCAAGATGCCAGGAATTATGGAGCACAGTAAAGCTGACTGATAAACTCTTACCTTAGGTGTGGTTTGGACTTGGATGGCTCAGGACAAAGCTGTTATACCAAAAATGAAAACAAACCCCATGATTTCTAACACAGGATACTTTTAGCAGCTACAGATTGAACTCAGCAATGTGCTCACGTGGACAGCAAAAATACCAAGTTACCTAGAAACGCCTCTGCATGCTGACCTCAGCCTGCCAGGAGTATGCCAGTCTTCTCTCCCCACGTGTGAAGGCCAAGAGCAGGGAGCAGAAGAACAAGCACCCCTCCAGTGCAGCAGGTTTAGCTCTAATTTAGCTTTTGCTCAAGCACATTTTCCTTCTCTGCAGCAGGATAGTAGGTAATTGCTGTCTACATAATAATTAACAAACCCACTCTTTCCTGTTCTTCATCAATACAGAAAAAGACCCAGTGCCAGCCCAAAGGAGATGCAACTCCTGGAACAGCCAGAGCAGGTGACACTTTAGTTAGTGGTGGCACTGAGGAGGATGAAAACCCCTCTGCAGGCACAGGAAGGGCCTGACAGGCTGAATTACACCTCTCCTTCCCACACCTTTCTCACTCCGGCCAAACTCAGGGGGTTCTTTGGATCTATTTGGAGATACTCCCGTCTACCCCAGCCCTGGCAGCAATGGGGGCTGCACAAAACCTATTTCTACTCACTTAATGAGCTTTGTTCCTGCAGCCCTATCTCATTTCTCCAGAATACACCTCCTAGCAACCAACACCATCACAAGGATTTTACCTGCACCCCTTTTGGAGCTCTCATGAATTTCTGTTTCATATTTCACTTAAACAATTGCCCTCTCACACCCTCCCTGTAAGGCTGCTTTATGGGTATAAAAGATAACGTGCCAGATTCCAAAAATTCTGGCTGTGTAATGTCTCATCATCAGGTAGCTACAGCTCCTGATAAATATATTTTTTCCAAAGGAGATTTTAAGTTGCAATAACATTTGGCACTTACGTACTACTTTACATCTTGAAAGCACTGTCCAAACATGTACTTAAATAGTCTTCCCAATTTCTCCATGAAAAATATCTACAAGGAATCAAGATTATCAATAATCATTACCCTATTTATTTGTTAAATCCTGATGGCCTACTTGGCCCTGAGCATGAAGAAAAATATACCTGCCTCAAGGACTTCACAATCTGAACTGTGAAGAACTTGTTGAAGAACTGCCAAAGGCACACATTATGTTGCAGCAGAATTCAGCCTCCCTCTCCCCCCTCCAAAATTCAGATGAAATCAAAAACCAAAGTCAATTTTCTGATGGAAAAATCAAGTAATTTCCACACTAAACCAAAAAAATGTAACCCCCAAACCTGAAAGTTTGTAGTGGAAACAAGAAAAGCAGCACCACTGGGTGCTTTATTTCACATACATACATAATGACATACAGCCATTCAGGGGACAGAGTAAATGCATAAATTCAACTTTAAAAAATAAAAAAAAAATTCAAATCCAACTAACAAAGAAGAAAAGCCGTATCCAAGGTCCTGAACAATCGGGCACTAAAATAACCAAGGTTCTCTGATAGTTTTATTTACAAATTTGGCAATTGTTTTTATTTTATTTCTCTAACAAATGCTGATGCAACATAGAGGATGTTTTATTAGTACTATCAGAGGACCTTCTCCTGGAGTTGGATGAGAAACAAATACTGCACCTCTCAGCAACCTTTAATGCAGTTGCTGCATGCTCACTAAATTAGACACCACAGTTTCAGGAATCCGTTCAAAACCAGGTAAATAATTCTCAAATTTGCAGGCATCATGTGAGACATTTATGTGTCAGTTAAAATTAATATTCTGTGTTTTGCTTGCTAAACCTTATAAATTCAACAGATTTGTGCTGCTCACATAAGCAGTGTGACGTGTTAGACCTCTTCTCTGTACAAGGATTGTAACACCAGAGGAAAAAGAATGGGATATCCTTCCTGGAAAAGTCAATATTCCAGCCTCAGGTGGGAACAGGGCTGGAGGAGAAATATCATTTACAGGCAGATGAGATGCAAAGCTGCACTTTAGGGTGGAATTCTCCCACTCCAGGAAGTCAGTGAATGATCTCTCTGGGGCATATCCCTGCAGCTGTTCAGCTGAATATTTCAGAACAGATTCCCAGAGCTCAGAGCTCGTCATAAACAAAACTTCCAAGAGCTAGGTCCTAACAAAAAAAAACAACCACCCAGATTTATTACCATTTGTTATAATGGTAATATATCTCACTTCTGCTGATATTTGAATCTTAGTGATTTCAAGTGAAAGCTAACCTGAAGACACAAAGTCATCTGAATGGCACATAGTTGAGCATCCCACAGCCTTCCTGGGCAGCTTTGCCAGTGACAACAAGGTGAGATATTAATTTAAGAATTGCAGCCTGTGCTGCTCTAATACCTATCCCTATCACTGGGACAAATGCTTTCCAACACATCACTTTAATATCTAGTGTGAGCACGGCCTTGGGAGAGTAAGAAAATAGAGAAAAGATTATGTGTGCTGAGGAGGTCAGCCAGGACCACAGTAAACACCAGAAGTGTGTATTTTGAATAACCACCCCTGCAGGGATTTAAAGGTGTGCAGACATGGCACTCAGGAATGTGGTTTAGTGGTGGGCTTGGCAGTGCTGGGTTAACAGCTGGACTTGATCTTAAGGGTCTTTTCCAACCCAAATGATTCTACAACTCAATGATTCTGTATTTATTGAAAATAACAACCCCTGAGTCATCAGAAAAAACTGCAAAATAATAGAAACTTCTAAATGAGATGTAGTAGCCTCCTAGAGCACAGAGTCCTAAGGCACACTGGTTTTACCTGAAGGCAAATTTCCTAACAGCTATCACAACTCACCATCTCTTGCAAACACCTTTGTACGTTTTTCTCCTATGTTAAAAATGTTGAGAGATGTAACAGATTGAAATAGCTTAAGCTAATATTTAAAAGTGGATTATTAAATATTTCTTAATGAAATCACTGAGCTTCTAAATTTGTTCTGCTCTGCCTCTTCCAAAACATGTACTGAAAATAAAACAGCACCATCTAAAACACCGAGTTAGCTTAAAACAGCAATTGTCACTTTTCTTCATATGACAGATTCACTTATGCAAAAACAACTGATGTGTTCTCAAAGTAAAATGGCACTTCAGAAAATAGCAGGACTACCCTTGTACACAGAAAGTAATTTGAGCTAAGCACGGGCAACTCTTGTGAAGAAAACGGCAACCATTTAATAAATATTCCTTTCAGATTAACAGTTTCCTACTCCTTTCCGTTTTGTAGCTTGAGTATGGTGATTCACTACTAAAAAAATTAATTTAAACATTTCTACTGGATTAGTTCAAAAGAACCAACCCTAGAATTACTTGTGAAGAGAGTTAATACAAAAGTTCAAGGGATACCAATTCTTTTGTTGTGTGTGAATCATCACACAAGCTGAGCTAAATTGAAAATACTACTTCAAGTAGTTTGACTTTGATCTCAGTTAAACCAGCTTGGGCTCAGACGAGGAGTTTCATTAAGAAAAAACTTCCACTTGCAATACCACGTTCAATGGACCTCTGGGATGTAGGGAGTTGATCCCCTTATGTTGTTACGTGATCTGCAGAGAGGGTTTCGCAGGCACTATTTTAAT
Organism: Leptocoma aspasia; assembly: GCA_013399835.1. NCBI lineage: Eukaryota > Metazoa > Chordata > Aves > Passeriformes > Nectariniidae > Leptocoma > Leptocoma aspasia. The sequence continues at coordinate 83,068 of VXAX01000728.1, forward strand.
TACTGAAACTTGGAAGCCATAGACAATTTCCTGTGGAAGCCAATGAAGAGGAAAAATTCCCCTCTTCCCATAGCCTAGGAAAGGGAATGTAGGAGCCAAAGAGGCCTCCTCTCCACAGGGGAGATTTAGGAAGAAATTAAACCAATGAATTGGCCTAGCATCAGGTTTATCACTTGATCAGTGACCTTCCAAAGGACACAGCAGGGAGGGTGGGTTGGCAGTTCTCTTTCCTGCTCCTGCCATTCCCTTTCCCACACTGCTTGGCTGCAGTTCCATAATGCCAGTGCAACGTCTTGCCAACCATAAGGAACTTCAGCAGCTTAGCAGCTTTCATTAGGAGACAGATACCCTTCCTCTCTTTAACCACAGAGGTGGTTAAATTGGATCCCAAGATGATGCCATGGGCATAACACCATAGAAAGGGTAAAATGAAAGAATTTTGTTTTTAGAAAAGGGTACTAAGCCCACCCCTCTATTGTAGACTGCAGAGAAAAGCCAGTGTTTTCCACGGATCATATCAACCTTCCAGTTTTGGCTGCAAGGCAGCAGCAGAGAATTCTCACCTTCCTTATCACCCAACCCCTTCTGCTCCCTACATCTGAACACAGCACTGCATGGCAGGTGTCTGGGGCTCTTTATTGTGGTTTAAATCCAGGCCAACACAACAGACCTCGATTTAGGAGCCTTCCTAAGTCCCATAATACCTGTCTGATAACTGAACAGGAAACCTCAGCCACCACAGACTAAGTCAGCACTGAAAACAAATGTTTGGTACTAAAGTGGGCCAGAGACCTCTCTCTTCCACTTAGTAACTCTCCTCTCCAACTACACATTGTAGAGTGCTAACTGATACTTCAAACTTGGGCATTTTCTGCACTGTAGCTTTTAACATCACTGATGCCTCCTCCCTCTCAACACGGTGCAGGGAATCACAAGGGTGGAGAGGTTTGGGGTTTGAGAAGGAAAAAAGTGGAGGTGGCATCACAAAGCCCTTGGGGTGTTTGTGACCCTTCTAAGGTCCTGTCTCCATTGACACCCAGCTCCATAGGAAAACCCCAAGTCATGTCAGCTGGACAGCCACTCCTCTTCAAAAGGATCCATTCTCCTTGAGATTTCCTCATGACACGACTCAGGCAGGCCCACACAGGTGTGGAAACCAGACATTCTGCTGGAAGGGTTAACTCTGCCTTCAGCAGAAGTGTGTTGATTTACATCAACTTCGAACCTGCAGTCTCAGTTAAGGGCTGTTTTTCCTCTTTGTTACAAAAAATAAAAAACAGAGAGAGACAGAAAATCAGACCCCGCTTCTTAAAATTCAGCATGCAATATATCTACTTGGACACAGATTCAGGCTTTTATTTCCCCAAACAATAATAGTTTAAAACATCTCAGCTACACCAAGCAGATACATCGGCACATACTGTTCGTAACTTTCAGTTCTTCCTCAGTATGTTCTTTTGGTATTTGTTTCTCCTAACTCATTATTTCCAATCTAAAATAATGTTGGAAACCCTTCTGAACGTAGCAAGCACCCTTTGCTGCATCTGTAGAGCACAAGATATTTCAAATAATAATAACACACACTTTGTTAAAGAGAAATAAATCATCAGTTCAGAAGAGGAGGCGTATCGACTGAGGAGGTAGAGGAGTAAGCAAAGCCATCTGGGTCTAAAAGGAATTTAATTTGATTTCTTTAGTCCTACAATTTCCTGCATACTTACTATGTAGACTACACAGAAACATTTAGACTTAAGGCTGGTGTGGACATATGGCTCTGGGAATCTAAAATATAGGCTGGCACCTCAGCTTTATCCCAGGGAGGCAGTTCCATGCAGAAACTGGTTTTCCAAGGCAGTTCTGTGAAGGGAAGCAAAGGATATTTCTGGTGCTGCTATACTTGGAACCACTATCACATTCAAAGAAATAACAAAGGACATGGCATTCCCATTTCCTGTGCAGCAGCCTACCTCTCCTAGACATTTCCCAAGCATTAATACATGCCCCTGGGAGTGTGGATACAGGCACATAAAAATGTAACTCTTATGACATTAAGAAATAAACAGAAAAATGCTCCCAGCTTTTATTTAGTGTATAAGACATATTACTTGAGGGTCTATATGGGAGACAGCTAAGAAAATAGCTCATTCATTATTTAAATTGAGGAATGGACTCAGAGAGGTTTTATTAATGCTCAAAGAAGTGAAAAGCCAGAATCTTCTTATGCAGGCTATATCTGTCTAAATCCTGTTTACAGCATAGACATTTGACAACACTTTTGAAGTTCTAAATTATTTCCATAGTGTAGCAGTACTTTGAGTAATTTCTTTTTCCCTTATGTATTAAAAACAATCATGAAAATATCCTTCCAAGGTCACTTTGCCCAATTCCTCATATAAGATAAAATGACAAGTCCATTAATCATTGTAACAGTGAAGTACTGTAAAGTATATCTTGAGTTCAGTACCACAACTTGCAGTGAATCATCTTCAATCAATTAACAGATTACCTTAATTCAACAAAATCCAATACCTGCATTCCCCTGATTAATACCTTTTATACATCTAGAGTTCTGGTAATTATATATAGAAATTAAAGATGGATTGTACATCTTTGGATACAAAATGTGAGGGCCTGTGAGACTGGCAGAAATCTCCCTTAAAGAGAGAATTGTCATAACCTGAGCTGTGCATATTATTAAAATTAGGGTTCCTGATTCACCTGGATTCATCGTGGCCTAAACACCGTCAGAATAAAAGGCTTGGCACCAAGATTTCTAAAATACACACATGCTGGGGCATGTATTAGCATGTCCTTGCAGGTTTCTGTCTGGGATAGGGCATTCCAGTGCAAATGTCCCTGCATCTCTGCTGACCTGCCCAGCAGTCCAATGGGATTTGTCTGGAGGCAGCAATTTTAGCAGAAACTGCTGAAATTCAACCCAATGGGCAGCTGCCTCCACCAGCTCAGGACAGATGATGGGTTCTGCCAAATAAACTGAGCACTCACAAACCTCTTGGGGTGAGAAAGAGCTGGAGCCTCCTGCTGGAGTGAGTGCTGCCCTTTAGAGCCAGCTGTATGCCAAACCCTTCCAAGTGCTGACTGCTGCCCAGGAAAGGAAACAAGGGCTGTAAATTCCCCAAGGAAATGCTGGTTAGCCCAGTCTGAAGATGGCAGGATGAGAGCTGAAAGCATTCAAGTGTTTAGGGCAGGAGAGCCAGAAGCAAGACAAACACATGGAAAAGGAAATTCCAGGCAGCAGGAGAAGAGAGGGAGCTGGCAGAGAGCAGGAGGGGAGCACCCAGAGCTGCCCAGGCCTGAGGATGAAGACATGCACAGATGAGCCTTTGTCCTGCAGCAACAGAGCCCTGACTCGAATTAAGAGGCCTTCCTTCTGTGGATTGTGATTAAATCCCACTACACTGAAATAAAGGAAAATTCAGCAGCACTCAGAGAATGATTCAGCAGACTGGAAATGATAGTTCTGCCTGACACTGAACCTTTCAATGCTGGGCAGCAGCAGGAGCTAGGACACTGGGAAAACACAGCTATGATGGCAGTGCTAAGTGTCAAGGCTGGAGCCAGTTTTAAATTTGATTGTACAATCAGGGACTTTGCTTTGGCAGTTTAGAGCCCAGAACAGCTGCAGTGTAAAGGATTCACAGTAGGCTGCCCAAGAAAATGGGCACCAATCAAACACTTACCCCGATTTAAAGTTCACACTGCTGGTATTCAAACCACCCTCTTCCACACAGGCTTCCTTCAGTGTACCCAGTCCAGCAATCACTGGAGCCAAGGCATATTTCTAGTTCTCTCTGACTTGTAGCCACACATTTAACTGGTGAAAGCATGGTTATTTGAAAGTACACACCAAAATACACAAGAATTGCTACAGAGTGAACACACAGGGGGTTAAACAGACGTGGGGAAACTCCAGCCTGTGCACCTCAGGTATTTCACTGCAAAATCCCTTCAGTGTTTCTAAGATTCAGAACAGAAGCCAGCTTCAAGATAACATTGATGTGGACAGGAGCTCGAATTTACCAGAAAAAAATGAACTAGAGATTCAGACAATGAACTTCAGTGAAACTCTGGAGCTAATGAGAAGGACAAAACCAAGGTTATACCGTGTATTACAGAAACTATTTTCTTCACTCTCGTGCATGCAAATATTTTTCTTGGGCAAGTAACTGACTTCCAAGTAAACACAGTACACCAAAATAAACAGAATTTTTCTAATTGATTAGACTTTCAGATTTTCCACATTTTCCTACCCCAACAAAACTCGCATTAACAAGGCAATGTACTATCAAAAGAGCCATATCAACATTAATAACATAAAAATCAAAAAGAAATTTAACGTTCTAAACTCTTAGAATTATGTAATTGGTAAGTAAAATTCTATTATCCCACTTTAATGAAGATATTATACACTCATTTTCCTTGGATGCTCACAATCCTAATTACTGCATGCGTGGGTGAGCCCTGGAATTATTTTTAATAGATGTTAGTGTATGTATTGGTTCTCCACAGGCAATAGCATATTAATAAAAAAGCCACCTCCCATCAGCAGAAAAGGAAAAGTAGAGATAGAAGCTATTGCAACAAAACAAAGCAACTCTGAAGATAGAATTTAACAGAAATTATTTTTTTTTTCTAAGCCCCTTGGGAATACTACCATCACAGACCTTTCCTAATTTAGCTACCAAAGTGTCTAACTCCACCCTTGGCAAATGCTACTCATATGAAAGGCTCAAGCCTTTTGAGCCACTCCTTATGCTTGGAAATACATCATTTTTTCAGTTTCTAAGGAGCTTTACATACTTACAACCGAGACAACTGCAAGACAGCTGGTAAAATATTACATCAGTTTCTTTAACACCTGCAAAGCAACTCTGACAGGATCTTACAGGAACATTTTATGCCTTTAATTCTTCTGTTGAAACACTTGCCAAGAGGAATAGGTGATTAAAGAGCCATTATTCACATTATTACTATTTAAAGGAAAGTCAGCAGGAATTACAGCAGTAAACCCTCAGCAGTGTATGTATAACAGACTGCTATCATTACATACATGGAATGTGGCAGTAAGTCAATTGTATATTGAGCAGTATACAGAATATACATTTATACACATATGGAAGCACAGAGATGTAAACAGTGTCAGCAAAAGTCTCCCAGCTCAGCCCAAGACAAGGAATTCTGCTGGCTTCAAAGGCACAGGAGCAGCAGGCACGATCCACCTCATACCAGAGCTGAAAGGGGATGCAAGAACACAAAAACCAAAGCAAGTGCAAAATCCAAAGACAGTGCAAGGCTGTCTTTCCTTCCCATGCTCCCTCTGGTTTACAAAGGAACTCTCCACACAGACATGAGAGGGGACGTTTCTTCAAAACATCCCCTTTTTTTCAAAGGCAGCCAGGAATGTAGAGTGTAAGCTATGCAGACAGGCTCACAGATCTGGCAGAATAAGCCATCAAAGGTTCCAGTCCCAGTGACACCTGCATAGTTCTTCCACCTCTTCTACCCTGAGCTGTGTCAGCTCGCTCAGTGTGTGCTGAGCTGTGTATGCCAGGGCCTTGCTGGGCTGGGTACTGCTGGTCTCTGAAAGCACAGCTTATTCCCAGAGCCCCTCCAAAACCATTTAACAAAAGATTTAACACTTATCCATCATGCTTTTAACATCCTTTAGAGCTTCTTTAAGGAGCTTGGATATTTAACTCTCTGGATCCCAATTCTAGAGTCAAGAAGTACAGCTTAAGCCTACTTTATTCTCACATTAAAGCAAAGCCAATCTGTGTTAAAGAAACTTAATAGTTAAGACATAGAAAGACTTAAAGAATAAACAACATTGATTTTAAATATTGCAGTTGTACAGCATCTCATATGGGACACAGGAAGTCTGCAACACATTCAATGTCTCCAGTCCACACGGGGCCACCAAGCTGATCAAAGGGATGCAGCACCTCTCCTATGAGGAAAGGCTGGGAGAATTGGGACTGTTCAGACTGGGGCAGAAAAGGCTTTGGGATGAACTAACTGGGGCCTCCCAGGGCCTAAAAGGAGCCCATAGGAAAAATGGAGAGAGACTCTTTACAAAGGCCTGGAGTGACAGAGCAAGAGGGAATAGTGGGAAGGAATTTTTCCCTGTGAGGGTGGGGAGGCTCTGGCACAGGGTGCCCAGAGAAGCTGTGGCTGCCCCATCCCTGAAAGTGTCCAGGGCTTGGAGCAACCTGGGATAGTGGAAGGTGTCCCTGTGAGCTTTAAGGTCCCTTCTAACACAAACCATTCCAGGATTCTATAAACTTCTAATTATGTAACAGGTAGATAATAAGATTAAAATTATTTTTAAAAGTCTGTAAGTCAAGCACAATTTTTGATATGAACAGCAAATCTAGTTGAGAAACATGCAGAGCAGAAATAAATCTGTAAGTCTCCCTGCTCCTCACTTTCCAAGTAGACTGTACCCCCAGAGCTGCCCAGGCCTGAGGATGGAGAGATGCACAGATGAGCCTTTGTCCACTATGCTTAGCGAATTAGAACTCTTTTAACATCAGCGCTCACTTAACTTCTCTAATGTACCACATTACAAGAGCCTTGCAAATTTAGGGACTGTTTTGTTAGATGCAGATTAGTTTACATGTGGGTAATTTATCATTTAATTACTCAGTAATAATTGGAAAAAGATCAAATTATTTCTCCCTTTATAGATCAGATAATTAATGGTTATTTCTATGGTAATTTGTCAAGGCACAGCTGGAAGAATTAGACAACTATTCAGCTAAAGTGCACATAATCATTTTAGCATTAACATAATCTGAGTGATACGAGTATTTCTGCAATTATCCACAGCTCCAAGAGCTCTCACCCCTCATCTACAAGGACCTAAGTGAGTACACAGTTTTTAAACTGTCCCAGTGGGCACCTGCAGGGAGGGGAGGGGTTAGCATTTAGCAAAACAGAAAATAAGTAAAACTAATCCTGTAACAGCACTACATGATTGCATTTGAAAATTGAAACTGAAGTTCTGCAGAAAGGGAAGAAGGTCAGATTGCAGAACTGGTGAGCTGTGGGGGCTCAAGTGCACCTCAGGCTCCAATGTGGGATCAGTAGACACTGCCCAGTAGGAAGGTTTTTCTTCTACCACACATAAGTCTTGATAGGAAACCTTTCTGACTATTCCTGTTTGTGACAAATGTATCTGGCAGAAAGATAAATTCTATGAGTTCCTCCCTTGGTTAATTTTATCTTCCATTTTTTTTTAACTGCACTGTCTACTTAGCAGAATAGAAAGGTGCATTTGTGTTCTCTGCTGTGCCAAATACAAATAAATTCAGACAAGAAGTTACCTTCAGGTAAATAAAAAAAAAGAAAATAAAATAATAAAAAAAGAAACAAAGAAAAACAACACCTAAATCCTGAAAACTATGAACACAAACTGAATGCAAGATTCCACCCTAGTCACGTAAACCCAGTAAAGTCAGCTCAGTTCTGGCCAGGCCACAAACACACAGGTCAAAAACCATAAAAACCATACTGTCAAACCTACTGTCACACTTCTCCATAGACAATATATGGCTTTTATAGTCATAGGTTTGATTCATTTTGAAACTACTTTCCAGAAAGCTGAAGATTATTATTCATGTTTCTTATGCAACAAGATTCACAGTATTCCACTATGAACAGAGGAGAACAGCTGCATATTCAAATTCAGTTTTACAGGAGTGAACTTACAGCACCAAACCTTGGACTTTGCACTGGCAGAGAATTCAGTAAAGTCCTGCAAAAGGTCAGCCTTTGGACTCTTAAGTTTGTCCTGGAATGCAGATGCATTCAAAATCCACCTAAATACATTATTTACAACTTTTTACTACTCTAAGCAGTGAGATGCAGAATTCACCAGGAATATCATCATCTGTGAACTGCACTTCAGTGATCAACTTCTACCTTTGCTGCATTATTATCAGTCAGTTCTCTTTATTAAAAAGCATGCAATAGATATGATTAAGAGTTTGTGTGTAAACTAGACAATGTACAAGAAAAAGCTGAGTAAAACAATCTGTTGCCTTTTCACTTTTACAGAGACACACATAAATGGTTGTAATTTCATCTTCAAAATGAGCAACCTGTTTTAAAAAGGGAAGAGTTATAATAATTTAATTTTTTCTGCATGGAAAGCAATTCATACTGGCACAATATTAGTACAAACCAGGCATCAATATATTAAATCTATATATGCTCCTATACTGGTGTCCATTTATAATACTAATAATTTAGAATACAGCAGGTCACTTACACTTTTAAAGTGTGTAACCAAAAAACTGTCAAGCAAAAAATACCAAGTTAAAAAACAAAGCTACTAACATCATGCAATTCCTTCGGCATTTCACAAGTAAAGGCATTTTATCAAAACAATGATCACTATACTGCTCTTCCACATACACTTGCAGCAGAACTACACAGGAAGGACCTCCTGAGCACTGAATGCCAGCTGCTGGATTTGTGGGACTCCAAGGGCCACTTGGACAGCAGATCTGTCAGGAACAGACACAGCCCTGAGGTGCCCATCCCATTTTCATTCCACCGAGATGAGAGGCATTCAGCCCCATTCCCAGACTCTTATCTAAGTGAGTAAAATTAAATACACACTGAAACATTTTATGAAACAACTGCAGGATATGTTTGAATGCCACACTACATAAAAAACTTAAACCAGCACCTGCTAGTCAGAGAAATTTCAAAGGAACTGCATGAGGGAAGAGAGACACTGGGTTGTACACGCCATTCATCTCATACATGGAAAATATCACTGTAAGTATAATTTTTCCTTCTTTCCTGCAGCCCCAACTCTATAAATTCTCATTCAGAGAAGAGTGAGGCTGATTAAGAGAAAAAAAACTGAGGAAACAGACCACTGGAGGCTGGACAGGAAATACTGGAGGTCACCAACTCCTCCTGCTCAAGCAGGGCCAGCTGCCCAGGACCATCTCCAGATGGCTTTTGAAAAATCCCTAAGGATGGCGACTACACAATCTCTGTGGGCAACCAAGCACTGGTCCCACCCACAATTAAAAAAGATTTCCTTAAGTGTTTATCCCTTGTCCTGAGTTAGCCCAAACCTGGAACAACCCCAAAAAACAGGATCAATGGAAGGTAAACAGAAGGAGACAAGTAGGACCTTCCTCTGTCAGCAGCAGAGCTACTAAATTGCCTCTTACCATCTGTGAAACTAAAGCCTGGAAATGGATCAGATGAGAGAAGAAAGTATCACTTATATAGCACTAAAATCTCTACAAATGTATATAAAATACCAGTTGAATAAATCTGAGAAGGAGGAACACAAATTGAAGAGGGTAGAAAGGAAACAAATGGTAAAATGCACTACACAATGGGTAGCTGAAGTCACAAAAGGAGACTGACTTATTTAGCTAGATAAATCAAACGAAGGAGATGTGAATGCTTCAGTGTCATGGACTAAATTATAAAAGCAAGACCACAACACCGCAAAAACAATAATGGCTATCTCTCATGATTAAACCTGAAATCTGAAAGACTAACAAATAATGGGCGTGAAAGGCTTTACAAATTAGACTTAAAATTGAAAAGACAAACCCCTGTTTTTTGAAGGAAGTTCATTGCTCAGATGCAACAGAGAAGTACCAAACTCTGTGGGTGCCTGTGCTGATACAGAGCCCAACACAAACACCTCTCCTGCACTCCTGAGCCTGGCAGCACACTGCTATAAAACAACTGTAAGGTTGGACAAAATTACAAACAGAACATGAGCTAACTCACATATCTTTGCAAAAGATACTTTCCAGGGACTGCTATAAACTTGCAGGATATATTATAAGAGCTCCTGCTATCTGTTAAAGCAACTGTTTGCTCTCTACAGACAAAGATCTGAAAGATCTGTTCGTGACCTCAACAGTTTGGGGAGGCTTTCCCCACTCTGCTTTTTCTTTTGGTTTTGCTGCTTTCTCTCCCTCTACTGTTCCTCACCATACAACAGCCTTTTGAATGTGATTACCATTCCACAGTAAGGCTGCAGTCCTGAATGCCTGAAACCCCTAAATGAAACACTCAGTGAGATCCAGTGCTCTTTCTCTCCTTGCTGAATAATGTGTTCTCTGTGTGCTCTGAGCGGGTGAGATCAGATACTCCTTCCACAAAACTCAGCACCCAATTACCAGAAAGAACAAGGACTGGAGCCCAGGCTTCTCTCCAACATATTAATCTCTCGAGATAACAGCAGTTGTAGGAAAAGCAACAAGGGAAAACGTGGGGCTCTGAAGCAGCTTCTTTTCACAAAGGAGAGAGCTGGAATTTCCTTGAGGTTGTGAACTTCAAGGCTCAGAGTATCTTTTCTAAATGGGTGTATTCTGCAGTAGAACTGCAGACCTGATGTACTGTAAAGCATACTAAGTTCTTTGGGGAACAGAGCTATACAAATATGAAACCTTTCCTCTAGCAAGGTAGGCCTGGGTATTCTTGGCATGTTTGGTTGAAGCCATAAGATTTAGGAGATGGAAGTTGGGATAGAATCGTGAAGGTTCACCAACATCATCTCCTAAAAATGCTCAACTAGTAAATATGGAAGTAACTCCATAGCATTCCTGAACATTTTCTAAATAAAAAAAATACACAACTGACACCAAATCCAAGTTCATTTTATCTATTACCACTGAATAGAAAGAAATTTATTCCTTTTGTAAGCCAAGCCTCCAGCAACTGTTGAGCAATGCTAGAGAGCTTACAAGTGTGTACCTAATTCTTTTAGACAATATTTAAGCATTATATGACACACAGTTAATGAGATTCTTTTTCCATTGAAAACTCATCAAATTTTATTTAGCTTGCAAATCCCCCTTTTTATAATAAAAGGAGGAGCCAACAAACCAAGAAATTTAGCACTCACTTGCAAACTTTTTGTGGTTCCTTCCATTGTAAAAGGAGAGTGAATTCCTAGTGTTTAGATACCAGCACCACATTAATTTTGTGGGGGTCAGAGATTTGTACCAAACTTCCACAAATCCTCCAGACACTATCAACACAAGGCAGGCACCCAGAAGAATTCTCTCATCAAGCATGCTGGTGAGATAATGGACCTGTACAGGCTGCTCAAGCAGAACTGATGCATCTTGAGAGCCTTATTCAATCCTAACTCTACCAGAGTTAGACATTCAACAGCTCAAATAGCTCCTGGCTGAGGCTGCAGTTTTGCATGGCTGGCTTTCAGCTCCTTACCTCATACTTCAGATGAAATATGAAGTCCTGACGCACGAGAACGTCGAGAAAACCTACTCCAGCCTGGCTGAGAGAAGTTAGGTTCAGCATATCAGTATGTGGATTTGCCTGCTGAAACAGAACTGGAATACTTTTAGAAGGTAAAAGTGGATCTATCACAGAAGTTATGGCTGATGGGATAATCCAACCAGCACAAAATTCTGATCTCAGTCACCTTGTCCTCCCAAAGCTAAAAATAATAATGATTACACATAATTCAAGTGAAATGTTTCTCAGACTGTGGTAGCTTGACAGGAAACGAGCATTCCCCATTCAAAAAGGAATGGCTGGATACCTCATCCCCAGTTAGAGAAAACACGTCTTCACAGAAATATTAAGCAGCTCTTTGGATCCATTTTAACTGCTAATTGACTTTCCTTGCTCGGTGAGAGCTGTAAAAGACGATCTGTTCATCCATGCCTGAACTTGCTGAGAGTGCCATGAACAGAATAGTTCTTGCCTCTGCAGTGAGACCTTCAGAGTTCAGCAATCCTTCTCAAAGCCTGCCTTAGTCAGGAGGGACTAATTCTGTGGGACTCAACCCTGAACTGCAGAATACCTCATTTTTCTGTATCTGAAGCAAAACTACCCCCTGGGAGCTCCACTTGTGTAGCCAGTTAGCTGACAAACTTCTTTTTCATTATAATAACCCATCACTGAATATGAGATGGAATATTTCATATAGAACTTTGTATTCAAAATGCAGAGCTAACAAGATGGCCCCTCACTCTAAGTTAAATATCTATTTTTCTCCATAGTAAATCATAGCAACAAACTCAAAGATTGACAAAGGTTTGCCTTTTTCATGCTAAAAGAAGGCGAAAGAATCAGAGATTGAATCCTAATAAAATATTTGTTCACTAAATTCCACTTTCAGGATAACTTCTATTTAACTTCAAATAAAGCTGTTATGGCAGATAGCTTAATGACTTCATCTGCACAATAGTTACAATGCAAAAAAATAACATTTCCTCCCTCATTTTCAGCTCTTCCAAAGAGAACTGCAGTTTGGGTATTTTAGGGTGAATGCTTCTTCCCCTTAAAGTATTTTGTGAATCCTGTTTCCTGACATGGAAAGATTTCTTAGTTTTATTTACACCCTAACTGTGAGAACCAAGTTCGTTAAGCTTGCACACTTTCTGTGTATTAATTAGGTTTTCCGCTTGGTTTGAGGATTTAAAACACGAGCATGTTCCACAGCAAAAACACAGTGTCAAATTAGTGTGTTTAAGACTTGCAGTCAGTTTCAATTATAGGATATGAGAATTAACAACATCTTTATTAATATATTAATGTACTCTGATGCATTAATGTATTTTGATGGAAAACTATCAAAGGCCTGAACTGACTCATGTAGCTTTCAAATACAGCCTCAAGCTCACTTTCAAATTTGAATAAAGATCTTGTAGGAGGCTTCCTGGACTGATGAATAGTAATTTTTTATTTTTATGGTCAAGTTCAGGGGGGATCAGTTGTTCCCAGAATGACTGAATAACTGACAGTAACTACTGAGGTTGGAAGAGGACCCTGGAGAACATCCAGGCCAAGGCTCTGCTCACAGCAGGGTCATCCAGAACAGGATGCTCAGGACACTTTCAGTCACATTTTGAGCATCTCCTAAGTCCACGGGGGCTCTGCAGCCTCTCTGGGCCACCACCTCAACATGAAAAGGTTTCTTCTGATGTTTCAACTGATTGCCTTATATTTCCATTTGCAGCCAGGCTCACAAGTAATTCAATTCAGCTGCCTTGTTTAGCAGTTTCTGCCACAACTCCTTTCATATCATATTGCTGATTTTCAATGAAATGGGGTAAATCTGGTCAAGGTTTCTTCTGCAGTGCTTGTGAAGCCAGTGTATTTTGGGCTTGTATTGATAAATCTCAGACATGTGTTCAGCCTCATAACAATGGTATTTATCATCAGTTATAGCCTAGAAACTTCCACAACTTGGAAAGAGCAGTTAATTAGCACAAAGACTTCACACAGAACCCTGAGCACTGTCAGAGTACATATTTCAATATAGCCATGAATCAAACAGAAAGGTTTTAAAGGCCTGCCATTTTCCCCTCCTCTATGTTAAAAAACCCTAATGATAGAAATCTCTTTCTTTTGCACCTTCACAATTAAGTAAATAATACATGAACTTACACAAACAAAACCAGTATTCATTCCTATTAATGCAACCTCTATCTAACCCCAGTCTGTTAAAATGGCTCTTCAAAGGAATTTAAGATTTTTTGCCCTTCCTCCAGATCTGCAAGTTGGAAACCAAGCCAAAAGTATAAAAACCCCTAATTTTCAATTTTCTTAAACAAAAAAAAAGTCTTGAGATTTTGCTGTACCTATTACCACCACCTGGATCCAGCTGAAGTCCTCCTTCAGCTTCTGATCTGCAAAGCATTCAATGAAATCTCTTGGTTCACTATTAAATCTTACAAGTTTCCCTTGGTGACATCAAGTTCTGCAGAATTCACACAGAATATTTTGATAGTCTCTAGGAAGCATAAGGAATTGGACAAGTAGCTCTAATTTTCATAAAAATCTAGATAACTTTGTCAAAAACAGTTCCAGTGCAGTAACTAATAAAGAAGTTGAAAGCCTAATTTGTAATATGCTTTCACTGCATATTAAAAAAGCTAGTCTGTCAAACAAAACACTTTTTCTTATAAATCAGACTTTCAAACATTCAGAATGTTTTATATAACAGTGCAAACATCCCATGGTAATATTGCATTCCTGTAGAAAGCTAAGTATTTCATCAATAAAAATCACAGAACTTTATCTCAAATTTCATTACACTTAAACGTCTCAACATATTGAATTTGTCTACAGAAATATTCCTCCAATCTCCACTCCTTGCATTCAACTAGAAGCACTGTCCTTCAAGTGCTGACTTCCCTGCAATAAAAAGAGATTTTATTTCTCCCTTAGTTTGTTTCCTTGCAGTACATCAGGGCAGGAGACAATAGGTATGCTGCTATAATTTGATTTTTGTTTGATTCACAGCATACTTCGGTCAGATGTTGAAAGCTCGAAAGTAAGGACACATTAGAAAGTTGACAATCCTATTTTTAAACCTCTCCTGTGAGCCATGTACTTCTCCCTAGACATACTGCAGTCTGCATTAAAAATAAATGTATTTGGACTACAAAGACAACAATCCCAGTTCGACAGAAAACTCCTTGGTATGAGTCTTTCTTTCCTGACAGGTAAATGCCTTCAAACTTTCATTAGCAAATGAAGCAAGAGTGCTGCAAAGTCTCCCTTTAGTGCAGAGAACAGTTCAGCCTCTCCATTCTCTTTGCTCACATGTTCTGTAAAGAGATCTATATTATATCTCAATAACAAACAGAATTTGTAACTCTGTCTGGAGAGAACTGCTTCTATTATACAGCCACATGCTAGGGAAAGCAAAAGGCACTGTATTCCACTTGCAATTAAGAATGCTTTGGGCAAGTATTATCATCATAATGTTATTTCACAAACTAAAAAAAAAAAAAAAAAAAAAAAAAAAAAAGAAATCTGAGTACCACAAACACCCCAAGCCAAAACACCTAAACCCCAACCACAATCTACCACCCCTGACAGAGAAAACAATGACAGACAGAAGGCAGGATGATTAGTTTTATTTGCAAGCAGGTAAATTGAACAGTTTAAAAATCAAAATTATTTTTATGGAACTGTTTTGCAAAGCTTCATATGGCCACACACCAACACACATCAGCTACTCTGAGGCACAAATTATTCAGTACTGGACACTGACCAGAATTTGGATCACAATACACAGTTTAATTACACAGATTACACAGAACCCTGTAAACTCAATCCCACCAGCCACAGATGTACAAACCACACCTGGACTTCAAGAAAAAGACAAATCAATGTTTCTCATAGGAGCAAATTAGTAGCTTGTGGCTCTTTTTGAAGAAGTAATAATTTGGAATTAAAAACAGACTTAAACATGAACCTTCCCACTTCAAGACAGTGATAACAAGATTTAGATTAAGATAATATTTTTGAACATTATGCCCCAATTAATGAGACAGAAACCTTAGACCTCTATGCAGAACAGAAGAAAACCCAACCACCTTTTTCAGGGACCACAATGAACCGCGTGTCTCTCAGAACAGCTTCTCCAAATTCCAAAAGGAAAAGCAGTCATGTTTCAGAGATCCTGATTTGAGTTGTAGCAAATACTTAGCAAAGCAGTCCAAGAACTTTCTTAACTCTTATTTCCTAATTCTCAGCAAACATGCTGCTGTAAAACTACAAATGAAGAAAGGTAAAATATTAGGATAAGATGGAATGGAAGAAGTTTCCTGTTCTGCATTCTTTCCTACCCAACAGACATTAGGAATTACATGAAGGAGAAGAGCAAATGAAGCAAGTAATGCAATAAAAAGTGCAAAGTCCTTTGGCAATTCACAGAAAATTCTTCTGGTTCTGCCATCTAAAAGTTATTTTATTGACTCCTTCAGCATTCTGTGTTAAATGTAAAGGAAATCTCAAATCACTAAGGCTATTCAGGCTCTAAAAAAGCACAACAAAATCACAACAAAATGACTGAGGAGTGATCAGGGCAGCTGCCTGCAACCTTGTACATACAATGGATGAACACAGCCAACAATGACAATCTCTCCTTGCCTGGAGGATTTCCAGCCTAACACCTCACTTATTTTCTAAGTTGTACCAGGAAATGAGACCCCTCTGTGACAATTATTCCCTGCATAGAGTTATTGAAACACACCAGTGTTTGAGAGGCTCAGTTATAAAGCAACAACAGTCATATTTATATTGCACACATTGATTACTTTGCAAACTGATGAACTTCGACTGCTGAGAACCACCACACCACTGAAGCCATACAAAATAATACAACAAAGCCTAAAATATTGTATATTCTTCATTCTTACTACACACAAGGACAAAGAACAGATACAAAATTAAAAGCAGGAAGTGATTCTATTTTTAAATCACTGACACAAACACATCAGACATACACCAGCAACTGTATTCCAATTAGCCAAGATACTCAGATACAGGTGAGGAAATAATACCCAATTACTTAAATAACCTCCAGACTTGAGGGGGTGAGAGGATTTAATCAGGTGAACTACAAAGCAGCACTATAAACCATCTATAAAAATGAGCCTCAATGGTCAGAGGTACTTAATGAAAATACCTCTTCCCTGACATGCCCTAAGTGGATCAGAGGAAAGGACCAGTGCCTGTCTGAACACAGCCTGGAAAAAAGGACGGATGAAACAGCTTCCAATGATCCTGAGAAAGTTGGCTCAGTTCTGAAGGCACAGCTATGTAACTGAACTTGAAAGAATATTGTTCTCATCACTGAGCCTTTTGGGCTGGGTTTGTTTCCCCCTTTGCTTTTCACACCCAAAGGAAGATCTGTATTTTGTAGCAGGTGAAAGTGGCATTAAAGTTTATGATCTCGACTAGACAGAGAACGAGACTAAAAGAGAAAAAGGGTGAAAGATTTTCTTTATGCTACCATTTTAAAGAGATCCTACTCCTGCTGTAAGCACGCTGGCATTTTCTCTCTTATTTAAAGAAATAACCACTGCTAATTTAGTACTTCTTTTCAGAACCAGTCAATTAAAATAATACAAGTTTATTACTTTAAGTTTACAGTGAGCAGCTGTATGCACTTAGAGTTCTTAAAAACACTCCACGCAGGTATTTATAGCAGAAGTTTCCATTAGGTTAATCTCAGACCCCCAGTCATGCAGAGAATCACTAAATGCACCAGGAAATTCCTAACCACTTGTATTTTGCAGACATAAATAGCATAAAAAAGTGACATTTTATTTTGAACCCCTTAACACTCTCAGGACTCTCAGCAGAAAGTTCATTTCAGTCAAAAGCACTGACTGAGATATAAATTCTGAAACACTAAGTACAGGAATTTTGTATTTTAAATCCCATTCTAGCCATGTACAATGACTGGAATATTTGCTGCAGAACAGTTACAGCACTATGGCTACTCCACTTGGCTCAATGTGTTCCAAAAACAAAGGGACCCCATCCCTTTGATACTGCACAACATTGCTTAAATGCTCAATTTTAAATATGCACCAGTATGAGTATCTGCAAGCAAAAACTGACCAAGGAATTAACTACAGTGATCAATTTTGGACAAGGAGTTGGCAAAAATACTGGATGAACAGACTGTATTATTTAAATTTAAAAAAAAGGTAAAAAACCCACCAAATTAATTAAGGTTGTTAAAAATAAGTGACTAAACACTATATATATATATGCATATCTATCTATCTATATATATGCATCTAATAAAGATATTCAAAGTTTGAGAAAAGAAAAAGCCTTTTGGCAATGTTTTGGGTCTAGGACACCAGAAGTGCTTTCCTGGGGAGGGTGGGTGAATTCAGTAAAATAAAATCTGTTTTATTCCCAATGTATATACAAACTTTAGAATGGATATTCTTAATTTGGGGAAAAATGTAAAAATTAAAAATTAAAACATTTTAATTGGGGAAAAAATTAATTGGGAAAAAATATGGAAACTCATTCTGAAGATCTATGAAAGAAATCATGACAAGGTTACCAGATGGCTGCAAAAATATACACGTATACATTATGATGGATTTCTGTATCTGTGTCCAAACTAAACAATCATTTCATATCCTGAAAATGAAACACTGGCACCTTAGCTTGTTAAATGCAAAAAGGCTATTGTATTCACTATATTTCTTCCAGCAAAGCCTGTCACATTTCATTAAACAATATCATACAGTGATAAGCTTAGTAATAAAAAAGCAATAAAACTTCATAGCTTAATTTCTTCTGGGGAAGACACTCCTGATTTATGTAGCCTTCCCTACAAAAAGTGCCACCTAATGGAGCACACAATTGATGTACATCAAGATAGGAAAATTGTTTGGTTTTAAATAGAGCTTATTTGTGTAAGGCTGTAACTTAAAATCATCAGTTTGCTTAAGACCAAGAGTTCCAGAAGGTTCAAAAGCAATTTTTTTGTTGCAAATAAACTCTATTGTGCATCTTAAATATAAATCTTGTTGTGGGATTTTGTTAGTGGTTCGAGCTTTTGTTTTCTAATAACGGTCCATTAAACAACTTAATAGACATGTGAAAAGTTCCATCCACAAATCTATTCTGACTCTTTACATACAGCCAAAATATAAATGCACGAGATCCCCACTGACCAGCAACACCTCAATTATTTCTGTCTTTCATACTTCTCTGCATAACAATTAGCATCTTATTACCATTTTTGAAGAACATTTTTGAAATACTGGATTTCTAAAGTATAATCCCAAATATGGAGCTAAGTCTGACACAACCTTCCATAGAAAATCCTTTTTAAAAGGTCAGAGTGGACTTAAAATCCCAATTAAAAACAGGCTGAGTAATTTCAGAATGAAAATCTGCTACCAGTTTTCCTTTTCTTATTACAAAAAAAGCATTTCCTTTTTTTGTTGAAAAAAAAACCGTAAAACGGGAAAATCCAAAACAAAGGGAAACAGGTAAATTCATCCCTTTTGTCCTTGACAAAGAAGCACGAAATGTCTTGGGCTGGAAGGAACCTTAAAGCCCATCTCATGCCCCCCCCCGCCATGGGCAGGGACACCTCCCAATATCCCAGGGTGCTCCAAGCCCTGTCCAGCCTGGCCTTGGGCACTTCCAGGGATGGAGCAGCCACAGCTTCTCTGGGCACCCTGTGCCAGGGCCTCCCCACCCTGACAGGGAAGGATCTCTTCCCAATAGCCAATATCCCACTAATATCTAAATCTTTCTAATGTCTAATCTTGTCCCCTTATCATGTCCATTCCCATCAGGATTTGTGGGACACAGCAGGGCTGCTAAGAAGCAGACCATGGAATTCTGGAACCTGACAGCCTGTGGGCTCAGGAGAGGAACATTTTGGTGTATGGTTCTTGGAGTCAATCACGTTTTCTGAACAAAATTTCAGTGTGCCTTCCAAATCCAGCTGGAAAGTGCCAAATTCAGTGGTTGTGGGAAGACGGGGAGAACAGACAGTACAGACGAGGCACAACATCCCCTAAGCCTTTTTCCCAAAGGCTACAGATCTGTCACCTTACATGTGATTTTTCTTAATGATCTGGAAAAGAAGGAAACTGTTAGGACTGCACATTTACACTGAAGGTCTGATTCTGTTTTAAGTGGAAAACAATACTGTGCAACCTTAGAAGAGAAAGATCTGCTGCAATTCCCTAAGTGAAAGCCTAATGTAGCACTTAGTGTTCTCTCCCCAGGCATTTCAAAAAGCCTACACCCCAATCAAGGCTTTTTGCTTTAAACTGTGATGAAAATATTATTGAGGATTTCACCAAAAAAAAAAAGGAAAATATCAAAAGCATCAAAAAGTTGCCGTTAAGTAACTTGCATGTATTTTAGTCTTTACTGCTGTTATGATCTCACCATTCCAGCTTTCTGCATAGTTCTTTGAGCACATTAAGCACCTGATTACAGGAAATACAAATGCTTTCTATTTCAAAGGCCTTCCAGGGAAGGTCAGGAACAACATTTAGAAGTCTTTCTGAAAGAGATATATTTTTTTTCCCATGTCCCCTTTCAATTTGACAAGAGCAAAATGTTAACAAAAGGTATTGGAGAAAGAAAGAACTGGACTCACGTGATAGACTTGCTTTATTCTTAACACAGGTCTGGTATTTCAGTCTGTACTGATTTTAATGAAATTCTCAGTCTTTAAGGTGTCAGAAACAATAATGTGAAACACTGATAAATTCAGATTATAGATTATCAATACAAGTGCAATGCTCATCTTGAATGCTTCTTAATGTGTGTAGGAAAATTCTAGCATATTTTACTTGTTTGTTATCACAGAGTTTGTATAAAGATGTAATTAAAATGTACAAAACTACAAAGTACATTGCAAAAATAAAGTGTTTAATTAAAAGTTTAAACAAAAAAAATGTTTAATCAAAAGTTTAAATAAAGTGTTTAATCAAATAAAGTGTTTAATCAAAATCAAAAGTGAAACATAGAAGTTCCTTCTACTTTTGCTGTAGAAATTTTTTTTTCCAAGCTCTCCCACAAAAAAAAAGCCAATCATGTTTAGTGAAAAGCTCTCAATTCAGATAGTTGATGCATCACCCAGAGTCACTGATATAAGAAAAAAATCTGAAAATACATCAATAAATGCCATACATCAAAAGCAACAATTCCAGCAACTACTTTAACCAGCTCACTGCAGCTCTGGAGCAGTCACTATACTCTTTAAATAATCTGGAAGTGTGTCATGCAGGAACATTTAGAACTAAACCAGTTTGCCCACACATGTAATATGTGGGTATTTTTGCTTAAAAGCCTGTTCTGGCATCACTACAAGTACAGATTGATACCCACCACACTTGCCCTGCAGCTGTAAGATTCTGCTGTCTGGATACTACACGTCACGAGGGAATTTTGGAAATACATACCACAGGCACAGTGAGTACCAGAGAATGAAAGCATGGCTACAGCAATACCTTTTAACTTCCATTTTCTAACATCTTGTCATTGTGTGGTGAAGGGAGTAGAATCAGTTTCATATTCCACACTGCAAAGAAAAGAAAAACTGAACTCAAAAGTACCCTGAATTGAAATTACTGCAGTGGCAAAATTGAGCATCAAAAGCTAAACGTGCCCACAACTCCCTTTCAAGTTTCATGCATATAACAACAGTTTTCAAGAACAGAACCACTTGGTTCTTCCAGGTGGACTCTGCTGAATCATCAAGTGATTAATCAGTATTTAATCTGCATACTGAAAGGAATGCAAGTTACTCCTATTATTATTTAGTCGTATTAATAAACTCCAGTGGCACCCCACAGTGAAGACAAAATTAACATCTTCAGTTATGAGGTTTTTGGGGTGTTCTCACAGCATTTTACTGACAGCATTTAAGTCTTCCAAAATGTGTAAGTAATTCTCTCAGCCCCAAAATCTCATGAGCAAAACTATGAACTTTTTAAAACAGTATCAAGAAGAAGTGAGGAGCTGTAGGACCCAACCTGCCCAAACCCTGCCCATCACAGATATTCACACCCAGCTCCAGGGACACCCACTCCCACCGAGGGCTCACCCTAGAACTGGCCATCTCCTAAAGCCAAAGTGTGCATTTCGGAGCAAGGGAAATAGTCTGCATTGCTCCACAACTGCCAAAAGCAAATTCCTGCAGAAATGACACACATGGACACTCTCTGCTCCTGTTTCCAATGCTCCTAACAGAGGAATCACAAATATTTTCACTTCCGTGCATTCATGCAATGCTTCTGTAAGCAAGTATCAAAGGAAAACTTTGACTGAGGTGTTCTTAATAATTTTAAGAACATTATCATCATTATGACTTTATTTTAAAGTATTATTTTCACTGTTTTTCTCAGCAGCAGTAATAGTTAACAAGGATAAATGTCCATACTGCAAAGTGTAATGTTTGCTTGTCATTTCACTTATTCAGATGAAAAAGAGGGATTTTCCAATATTCTGGATAGTACACAATTATCAGAACTCACTATATACTCCTTAACTTTAGCAAAATACAGAGTATAGGTCTTTGGTTTTACAAAACTTGGTCACTGTCATGTTATTTTTCAAAGCAAATTTCTGCTTACCCTAGCCAAGATACCATATAAAAAAACCAAATTGATGCCAAGCCAAAGGCACATCTACCCATGTTCTTCTGCAGCTGAGACATCCTTCCCTTAGTGCAACCCTGAAGATAAATAATGTTAAGAAAAAAAAAATAAAAACCATTATCAAGAGGGACATCAGCTTCACCAGTTATCGCAGATTTTCCCTCTACTGCACACCTGGACTGGGTCAAACACAGCCACTTGTTTGAAGTTCCTCCCACTGCAAATTAATCCAAGACAGGCAGCAGTTCATACTCCAGTGAAATCAACATCTCAGAGTCCCTACTGCTTCCCATCCTAGTCAGTGCCCTTTTCCCTGACAAGCTATTAATAAACATTAATTTCCTTACTACAAAGTATCTGAATACTATTCAGTGAGCAAGAAAAAAAATGTTGTCAGTTTTACTGTGCCCTTTTGGAAAGTGCTATTTGACAGTGATTATTTGCATATTTTGAACTGAGAATTACCTCTTCTTGGGGATAACAGAGTGACAGTTCCTACAGCTCCACACAGACAAGGATCTGTGGGGGCTTTTACTCTACCAATTCCACACACTCAAACCGAGTAAATTATGGGGCAAAGAAAAGCTCCTGAAGACAAAACTTATAAGCAGTGGAAGCATAATGGCACTCAGGAAAGAGTAGCCCCAAATTCAGGTTGATTCCTTGCCTAAGAATGAACAAGGCAGGCAGGAATTTTGCCCAGAGAAATGATGAAAAGGAAACTTGACCACTTCCTTAACTGCACAGAACATCTACCCAGGAGGCAAGTGACAACCAAGCTCCATGATTCCTGGCTGCTCTGTATGCTGTACACTCAGGAACAACTTGAGATCATCCCAGGCTGGATGGGGCTTGGAGCAATCTGGGATAGTGGAAGGTGTCTCTGCCCACGGCAGGGGCTGGAACTGGATGGGCTTTAAGGTCCCTTCCAACCTGAACCATTCTGTGGTTCTGTGATTTTAGTTCATGTTTCCCTTGATACTCATTCCACTGCTTTACCTCAAAACGATTTGGTTCCATCAGTGTGTGGATCTCCATCACTGCTGAAAACAGTAGCATTAATTTTCACCAAACACACCATTATGATTACTCAGATCACTGGGATCTGCCTCCCCTTTATGCCCGTGATTGCTGCTGAGAAACTGCACCAAACAGGCTCACACATAGTAGATTAAACCCTCTTTAGAAAGGCTTCTTTCAAGAACCTTCTGTCCCTTTGAAGAGCTGAAATTGCTCACCACCACCACATTATCCAAGATGTGTTACCCATCCCACACACAAAGAACACACAGAATACTGAACCTCAGGGAACAGAACTACAGCCACCTCACTGGAGCCATCAGCAAAGCAATCACTCCCCTGCTCCCTTCCAGATTATAACTAAACACTGCTATTAAACGGCTGTCATTTAACTCAATCAGAACACTATAAGCAAAAAGAATGAGGAAACGATGAAGATAATTTCCAATCACTTCTTAATCTGGCAGTGGAGAGCAAACTGATGCATCTTTGTGGAGACTGACACCTGATGATCATTTGCTTCCAGGCAATTACTATTTAATGAAGCACAAAACCACAGTGATGGAACACACCCGGGCAATTGCAAAGTACGTTCTCAGTATCATTACTGAATAATTAACACTGAGATGACTTACAGAACAATTTCAGCCTGGGGAAACAAAGGTAACCAAGACTTTCAATAACACAATGCCTGCTTGGGGCATAATAATGATGGATTGGCTTTGCTCCAGTGATCAGCGTTTAACCAGCACTCCTCATCCCCCAGTAAGTCTCAAACACACTTCCCTGGGAAGTTCTGATTTCCAAGGGATGCACTGATGTACATGCTGACATTATTTATCACTTCACAGTTAGGAGATTAAAATTATACTAACACCCTAATTAACAGGATGGTGTTCAAAGTCCTGCTGTAGATATAAATTTTACAGAAACATTAATCCAAGAAAAGAATACAATGCTTGCTTAAACTTTTTGCCAAATATTAAATGTGATCCAAATTTCCCCTTTAATTTCTAGCTCTTTTAGAGGTTGCCAAGATATTTATCTTTACAGCAAGATAAAATCCCAAACCAGTAGCCCTCATTAAGTGACATCCATGGTCCTCCAGAACTACCTTTTCATTCCATTAGCCAAACTTCTGACAGAATCCACATAGAGTTTGAACAGTGAACCCAAAAAAGTGAATAAAACGTCAGGTTTGATATATTTTAAAAAGCAGACCTGAATTTCTTTTTAAGTCAATTGACAGTACACAGACTTGGCTGTCTATCTGTCTTTGTCTAAGTTTTTCCAGCTGGATAAACCCAATTGCTATTAAAGTTGACAAAAGACAATGATATTATTAATGAAAGCAGCTACACGATGTTAGACTTTTCATTACAGGCTCCTAGTGAACTTCAATTAATTGCATGGCTGCTATGCCTAAAAAGGCTGCTGAAGGAAAGGAGGCTTGGAGGGAAGGGAGAAAGGAGGTATTTTTAACTTCTTGCTCTGAGGTGCTCAATCCATCATTTTCCTCCTCAATTCTAAACAAAATATTGCTTCAGAAAAGCCCTCTTTAGATTAGCCATATTTTTTTTTTCCTCTAAGCACAACCTATATTAAACTACACATCTGTATTTGCCTTTGTAGACAGCTTTTGATACAACACAGCTCTATATTGTGTCTGTACCAGTGTGGTGTTTGGCTAACAGATCTCATTTTAGCTGAACAGAAATACAGAAATAGCTATGCCATCACAGCCCCAGCCTGGGACTCTTTGTCCTGCCCTGCTGTCCCCACTCTCCCTCCTCCACCCAAACACAGCCTGTGCAGCTGAGGGAAATGTCTCCAAGGACTCCCAAGGATTCCACTCCCTCCCTGGCTTTCTGACCACTTTTGCCTGATCGGAAACTGCAAATACCTTGTTAGCAGTAGAGATGCAAATGAGAGCTATGCTTGACTGAGCTGTTCATAAACTATTCATAATTCACACTCTAAGTCCTCTCTCTCACCCAGGGAGGCAGCAGGAATACCTCCCTATGAATGCTTTCCAAACACTGAGCTCTATGAACCACTACATGCAGGTATGTAAATGTAATTAATTGCTGCACTTCATTAGAGACTCTTCATTAATGCCACACCCAAAGCCAACTGCCCTTCTGTCCCAGCTTTGAGACTCAGCAGCAGACCCCAGGACAAACCCCAGACCCCCAGGACAAACCCCAGCTTTGCCCAGCACAAGGGTGACATGCCTTCAAGAGCAGTTCAGTTCCTGACACACACAGCCTTGCTCTCCACCAGCACAAATTTAAGTAAAGGCTGAAGAAACCCAAGTTGTTGTTTTGGTCCTTTCTAAAAAGTGCTTCAGTTTTTCTACCCTACTCCTAATAACATTAACTCCAATTGTCTCTTAATTACAGTAAAGCAGGGAAGCTTCAGTCACTTCCAAAAGCACTATTTCCTCCTTCACTTCACCTCATGTGTAGGTTTTCCTAACTCAGAAAACTTCGGTTGAATTTTGCTTTTTCTGCCTCTATGTTCTCATCCCTCATGATCCTGCCACGACCTCACACCATCTTCTCTGTTGTACTATTAGATGATTTTTAAATCGCTATTATCTTTGATTGTTTCAGGCCCTGACCAATTTATTGACAGAAATACAGGTTCTGTCCCAAAGCAAGTCATTAACTCTGGCTTTCTTTTTCCTATCCCTTTTAATATTCATTCATATTCAATCACTTGGAGAAGGCCTTTTCTCCCTCACAATATTTTCATGATGGTCCTGATGAAAGGAGTATAAAAAGGTATTAGAACCATCTTCAAATGCAAAATTCTGTCTCTTGGGCTTCCTGCTTATCTTGTTTATGCTCTCTCCTCTGCACCCTTCATTTTAATTGATTTCTCTGTTTTTAGAAACAGATAAGAAGCAGCAGTTCAGAGTTCTGTACAAGTCTTTTGCCATCATATACATTTATGCAGCTGTATTAGTTTCTGTGCCTGGGATATACATCACTAATTAGCTTTAGTTATTCTTGCAAAAAAGCCCCAAAACATCAACTAAACATTTCAGTGGATAATCCTCAAACTGGCAACTCAAACTGGAAGTCAGCACAAGTTGGTTCAGCATTGAATACAAGAGATTTCAGATTGAAGCCTTCAAGAGTTCATAAGAAAATATTTTTAAATGCCTTAGAAATGCATTGAAATATTTAAACTGTGGATGAAGTCTAGAAAAAAAAGGTCTCTCTGCATGTTTGACAGTCAACAGGTTTCAAATTTTCATTTATCTCTCTGCTTTCAGAAACCCACAGGAGCACTCACATCACATGGTGACATAAGCAGCTCTTTTTTTAAAACACAGTGCTTTCCTAATTTCCTCTTGACTCTCCCATTTATGCCAGAAACACTGCTCCAGTCAGACAGAATGCACAAAACCCAAGGCACTTAACAAGGACAGCTCTCCTCTCTTATTGATTTATTATTCACTGCAAACCCAGCTGGAAATAGCAAAGTTATTGACATGTTCCAAGAGGAGCTTCTGCACACACTCCCCCAACAGCTCCCAGTATCCAAATTCCCAGAATTTCCACTTTTGCTTATATTTTTCATGAAAAAATCACTAGTAAATTGCAGTGTTGTCATGGCAAGCAGGTAAAGTTTAGCAAAAATGCCAAGATAAAAAACATTGGTTTCCATGTTTTTAAGTAGTATTTTGAACTTCTGGTTCCATGACAGTTTCCTCATTTAATTTTGCAATCCTGGGATTTTGCAGAGAATGACAGCTCTAATTTTGGACAGTTTGAGCCAACACACTTCATCCTCAGCATCTTAAAGTTGAAAAAGCCAGTCCTGGAAATGGAACAAGCAATTGATTTGACTGGCTTTTAATATTGACTCACATTAAAAAACCCATATTTACACTTCCTGTCACAAACCTATTTCCAGTCCACACTACAGAACACCCAACAAGGTGCATCACCATAGCTAGAGCAGGCATCAGAAATTCAATCTGGATTCCATAAGCAATGGAATATAAAACTTCAAACAATCTATAGACAGGACATTTTGCAGCCTTCCCACTGGACATGACTTTGATATTTCAGAGCCAATTTCTAAGGGCATTTTAATGCATTTTTTGAAGAAGGAGCCTGAGTAACCTGATCTAACTTCAAAACTGGATCTTCTGGAACAGGTTGGACTGAACAACCGCTTTGTTCCTTTCTAGTCTAAATTATTCTGTCATTCAGAAACACCATCATGGCCACAACAGAGGCCTTTGGATAGTAATAACCACATCTGTTACATAAACTGGATGAAACAGAACATCATAAACATGGTTATTTTCTTACACAGGTAAGCATTATTAATTTTATTGCATGCACAGCTGCTCTTTATTATTTCTCTGTGCTTTCTTAAAACAGGCTATCTACTTAATGGACTAAAAACAACATTAAGAGCACCTGAAATAAAATATTTCATTTTACTAATTGAGAAAAACAAAATCTTTCCAAGCCACAATTTGCAGTTATTACACCTTAAAATTCAGACACACATTAAATGATGAACTTTACCCTCTTCTTAACAAAGCTGCAATACACAGAACACTTAAATAGGGTATCACATTTGGCCCTCCAATTTCATTAGCTTTAGGAAATGAAAGCTTTAGCTTTAGGAATTTTACATATTACACATATATCACCACCAGCACTCCTTGCATACTTAAAGCAGCTTTGATAATCAGCTTTGTGATGAGAGATTCTGTGGGCTGAGCTGTCCCAATGGAATGCAGGGAGAACAGAAAGCATCGCCACAAAGTCATCTTTGTGAACTTCTGGTTCTGATTACATGAAGCCTTCAGGACTGTTGGATCAGGACAGCACACCACTGCAGAAATATCGTTATAAGTTTTGAAACTGTCCAAATTGCAGCGTTAATGAAAGTTAGCAAAGGTCTACATTTAGGTACATTCAATTTCTTGTTAGACAAGCATTATATTACTGTGAGGAAGCCATCCTCTTGATAATAATACTGGAAGACACACCAACTGCCTATTAAGGGATAAAAAGAGGAAATGAATAACTGAAGGTCTTTTAAAACACTTGTGTGCCATTTTGACGCATTCAATGTGGTACTTACTTTAAATTCTTTATTTCATACAGTATATGAAGTTCATGATTTAAAACAAATTTCCTAAGAGACTGATTTGGTCATTTTCCTCTGACCCATTGCATGATTAAAAGCAGCAAAGCTGTAGGATCATAAAAGGATATGTTATCTGAAACTTGGTACCTTTGCATATCCTTTACATTAAATGAATTAATTAGTGAAATTTCTATTCACAATCACAAATATACTTTGCTTAACAGTTGTAATGATTGCAGGACTGAATAAATGGATCTTAAAAATTGGCACTTAATAAAAATTCCAAGTGATCCCTAAGGTCCACAATATTACTCAACACAGATTTACTAAGAAATATTATATATTGTATAGGCAGTTTGTTAATCCACTTACAATTGCACACATATGTAGGTATCAGTTTGCCAAAAAACCCTCTTTTCATCTTGCTTTGTGGAGTTTCATTTTCAGAAAAGACAGAAATAGGCATCTCTTTCCTGCCAGTATAGCACTTGAACTGACGATCAGTGGAAATCAAATTTATGCAAGAATACTTAAAAAACTAATTTATTGAGCTGTAAGAGAGTTTTACCTATCTCAGACTGCGATTTCATTATTTCAGATTTCATAAAATTACAATCAGAACACCATCCTTCTCAAAGGTGGCCACAGTGCTCTCTAACAATAAACTTCTGCATTAACCCTCCATAAAACTTTGAAATATACCTTTAATGAAAGGGCAGATACTTTTTTTATTTGATTCAGTTACTGAAGTAGTTACTAACACAGACTGAAAATGTGCTTAACTCTAACAGCCTATTCAGAGGTAATTCCTAGGGGAACCTAGAGAAGCAGCCTTACTTCCCCCTCTTTAGTCACACACCTTGAAATGTGCTGGTATTTAGAATATAACACAGCTCCACACTGGTATTGCAGCATCAACTTTCATATTCCATTCATCAGAAAACCCCCACCAAAAAAAAAAACCCAAAACCAACAAACAAACAAAAAACCAAAACCAAAAAAAAAAAACCCAACAGAACACCCATAAGAATCTATGGGGAGAATCAAATGAAAAAACAAGCTCCAGGAGGTACAGTAGGGAAAAAACCTCAGCCTTTGACCCAGCAAAGAATTCTGATTATTCATCTTCTCAACAGTATTTTTTATTACCCTCAAATTCATATAAGCAGTATGAATTATTATTGCCATTGCTCTGTTTCCATTAGGTTTTCCTTAATTACTTTTTTGGACAGATATAAAAACCACTTGAAAAAAGAACAAATATATTTTACTATGTACACCTTTATGCTCTCAAAATTTACTGTACATCTTAATTTATTGTACTTTTTATAGAAAATCTGGGGTTTTTAAAAGAAATATTGAAGTTGGCCATTGCAGAACAGGAGAAAATACCGAATCCTGGAGTGTAAATTAAATTGATTCTCCAACAGGTTCAAGACTAGTAGCAAACCAGCTCCGATGTTGAAAGCAGAATTCCAACTCCAGCTTTTGTTGCAAAGGCCAAACCATTGCAGATGAATGTTTGCTGCCTTTGCCTACCCTTCACTACTGAAATGATCACAATATCATCATAA
This sequence comes from Leptocoma aspasia, assembly GCA_013399835.1. Taxonomy (NCBI): domain Eukaryota; kingdom Metazoa; phylum Chordata; class Aves; order Passeriformes; family Nectariniidae; genus Leptocoma; species Leptocoma aspasia. The sequence goes on from VXAX01000728.1 coordinate 112,727, forward strand.
AATGATTACCAAATAACCAATGCTGACCTGGTGCTAAGAACTACAGGTCACTGATAGCTACACATTAGTTACATAAAGATAAATGTATCTCATTTTCATTATTTTCTTTTTACATTTTAAATTCTTGAAAGTGTCCCAAATATCTTCTCCCACAGCAAAAAAAAATTAACAATTGTGACTAATAAAAGTCAAATACACAACCCTAGATTCATTTTAATGTAAAAATTATTTCAAGAGTGTGAAGTTATTTATACCTTTTTACATCAATAGATATCAAATCCTCTGCTTCTGAATACACCAAATTCTTGCTATTTAGCTGAAAATATGACAGATGTGGATTTAAACAAAATTTAAACAAAAAAATACACATCAAAGCGAAGACTGATTAACTTTCCAGCATTGACTGAAGTGACATTTCTCAGCTGATTTATCCATAGCCTGCCAAATTAAACCCATAAGTCATGGTCACTGGAAACACCTGTTATTCATCTACAGCATTTCCCAGCCTTTGTAACTCTTTCTGTTCTCAACTCAGACACTTGTGCAGGGGCTAATAGGAAATAATTTCATTTTACAGTTTCAGTTACTCCACTCTAATGATACCAAAGTGCAGATGCATTGAAAACTACCAAGCTTCTGAACTGAGAGAATTGAGCCTGACAACTGGGGAACAGTTAGAGCTTCACAAAAACACTTGCTTGGGACACCACAGCAAATTCACAAGTTCCCTTAAAATATGGTAAAAAATGCATTTTGTACAAACCAAATTAAATCTGCCTTGCTTTGCCTCCCTTACATCTCCTGCTGCCCTTAGAGCTGAACTCCTGACTCTGAAGGTGAAAAAAGGAAAGTCTTGAAACCTCACTATGATCATGAAAATTTTGCCAGCATGGATAAAAATTTATTAAATAAAAAAAAAAAGGAGCAGACATATGCTGCTAGAAGTGAAACCAGAGGTGCAAAACATAAGCTGTTTTCTTAGCGTGAAAATAATATAAATTCACCTCCCACTGTGTCAGGATGCAGAGCTGGTCAATAAACAATTCAGATTTTGCAAACCAACTTGTGAGCAGGCACTGCTTTTCCACAGGTGCAAGCTTTGCTGGTTATAGCACTCTACATTGGGAATCAAGGACTACACACTTGCTGTAATTTGCTTATCAGATAGAAGAGCAATGAAAATTAAAATGGAACCGGCCTGATGGAATAAAACAAGAAAATTGAAAATGTGATACCACTGTTGCAGAATTCAAGAGAATTCCATTCACATGGGGTCATTCCACCCTGAAAAGAGGAGCTACAGAATAGAGGATAGAGTAGATACAAATGGCAATTAAAGCAGGACAAAGAGACCATTTTTAAGTGTGTGGGGCACTATCACCAATGGCAGCACAGAGATTTGAAATGAGCTTTGCCATTTTCAAAAATTACCCCCCGGCCCCAGTTCTGAGGTAAGAAAAAGAGCAGTGATGAAGAAACACAAAAAGAAGCTGCAGTTATGCTGTAAAGAAAAAAAACCTATCCTTGAGAGTCTAGTTCCTAAGGAGAAGCTCTGCTCTCCATCCTCATTTTTCTCTCATGAGAAAGCAATGGAATCCCCGTAGAGAATAATAAGTAACAAAATTAATTTTTAACATTAAAGTTTTACGCAATTTCCATAAACCAGCTGTTGAAACTGCAGGAGCAGATTTGTGTGGTGCTCCTAGTTACAAGCACTGCTGCTGTTCCAGAAGAAGATAAAGCCAGGACATCAGTTTGTCCAACTCTTTTACCATTGCCATGAAGGCATCGCTGTACTACACCACCCAGCACAACACCCAGTTTTATTCACACATCATCATTCAAAAGCTGCACAAAAATAATTAAAGATTCTAATTGATTTTCTGTCAATAGAGAACAGCCTGAATGTTCTGTACTGAGTTAAGGTCATCATTCTTTTGTCAAAAATTACACTGAAGAATAGTAATTTGCTCATAATTATTACACACATGGCAATATGGAACTGAATTTAGAGTACTGGCACATTCAACACACAGTTGAACTCTCATCATGCCATTTTTTTTTTCCTTAAAACAAATGTTCTCTAATCAAATATGTCCTTAAAGCATACTCCAAGTGAACTAAGCAAGGCTACTTTAGGACTCCAGGAATGACTACAGAGGTCTCTACATAAAACTTCCAGACAGAGTTTAATGTACACACATCAGCATGAAAAAGAAAATACTTTCACCCTGGGACAGAAAGTTACATTCCTCAAGATCACTGTTTCAAGCTGACATTTTACACCTTGTGGGAATTCTGCAGGTACTCAGGCTTTTTAACTATAGCCAAGTGTAACACCAGCTCAGCAAAACCACCACTCACTTTCACTACAAATATAAACTCTCTGACTGGGGTTCAGAACCTGGACTCTGGATCATCAGCAACTCCCAAGTTACCTCAGTTAGGCTACATTGCAGGTGTGTCCACATCTCACCTCCCTGGTTCTCATTTCTAAAGGGGCAACAGAATAAACAACTTCGGGTTGCAAAATTGTTGACACCTTGTGCAAAAGGATTCCCACTGCTTTGCTTAATCCTGATGAGCAAATTTGAAAGTGGTAGCTGGAAAACTACTTCAAGTCAAACATTAAGCAACATTAAAGCATAAATGCATGTTTTGCTACATTTAGTAAGGGTCACTTTTTCAAAAGTTGGCCTGTAGTTTGGAAGGAACATTTGTATACAATGCCAGGCTCACAAGGGCCCTTGTGTCTGATCTACAGAACTGTAGCACAGCCTAACATTTGGGTCTAACTCAGCTGCATCTCACAGATACAAAAGGAGAAACACTAAGATTTTCATATCTGAAAGATTAGGTAGTCTAGATATACTATAAGCAAGAAAGAAAGGCTGCCTTAAAAGTACATAGAAAGCAACCTTAAATATAGCAGCAAATACAGCAAAACACCCCATCCTTCTAAATCTCAGCAGCCATACAAAAAGTGAAAAGTAAGAGGGAGGGTAAAAATTCGTTCCCCCAACTCCTTGGATAACTAAGTTTCAGTCTGAGAACAAAATCAGCTCAAAGGTGCTTTTGTAAACCAGCCTTCACCTAGTTTTTTATTATTCTACAGCACACACCAGATTTTGCCACCTTTATTCCTCAGAGACCTTGAAATGCCTCAGTTACAGAACTGGGGCTGAGTAAGAGCAGTGACTTTTGTCGAGTTATTACTGATTAATATGCTTGCTTCTAAGGAATGTTCATATTCCCCTTCCCTCTTTAATTAGTGTCTTTTTGGTCAGAACATTTAATCTCTGGCCCTTCCGAGTGGCTGTACATGGCTTTATCATCCACTGTTCAGTAATTTCATTCCACGCACCTTCCACCGTCTGGATTGTTCAAAACCAGAAATTTCATCTTTTATGTCACATTAGCAGATGTGCTTTAGTCATTATTCCCTTAAGCCTTTGAATGTAAAGCACACTCAGGGTCATTTTCATCACTCATCTTTGCAGCAGCTGAGGTGACAGGCTGCTCTTTTAATCCCACAAAAGGCCTTTTTCATGTTTTTCACAGACAAAGTCCATGGCACTGAACAAGAAACAAGACAGAAGGAAGCAGCAGGGCTGCAGATCCCCCCATGGGGTTTCTGTGCTCTGCCCTGGTGGTCGGGGTTCCTGGCAGGAAAGCCCTGCAGGGCTGACAGTTCTGGATGATATCTCATGCCACAGGCCTGCTGTACCCTCTCTTTTAGCGTACAAATTTTTTCTTCCCTGGCTCACTGCTGCTGAAAGATTGTTAAATGCTAACAGCTTGAAGTATGACTCAGCTTGACTTTTTTTTTTTTAATTTAAAAAAAACATCAAGTAGTTTAAGTCACCTCAAGGCAGGTGGAAATAATTACATTTAGCAGCTGATAAAACCCACATGGTAATTGCATCCAATTTTCAAGAAAATATTAGTGCCACAGATGCTGTATTTATGTTGTAACGCCAAAACCTTCCAATACATCTTTGTAAGTTTCAGTTTATAGTCTTCCTGCAGTCTTTACTTAGTGCATAAAATTTCAAGAATGTTACATCATGTGCAAGTATGGAAAGGAAACCACATCACTTCTGTAAGAGAATGCCCATAAATTCAAAATACCCATTTCAACACTTAGGAGATGTCAAATGCAAGCTTCAGAAAATTCCAGCTCCAGTCCCTGAAGTAACTGGAAATTAGGTACACTGGTACTGAAATGCAGAGTTTCTCATTCCTTTTTTGCACATTTATTGCAAAAACCATCATTTCAGATGTAAGCTCTGGAGACACCCAAGATACAGCCACACATGCTGTAGATTTGAGCCTGCAACTCTGATTAGCTTTCAATCTTAGACACAAGACAGCAAAGGGAACCATAAGGAAATTATTTTCAAAACTCAACTTCCACAAGGTATCACTTGACTTCACCAGTACAGCAACACAATTTTCCACAGCACAAGAAACAGAAATACCTGATTTTTTTGAAAAATAACCCAGAGTGGGTCAACCTGGCATGTTCTGCCAAAAATCTAAAAAGCCAACAGGACATGCTTTTCATCAAAAATGCATCAATAAAAGCATTCACAGGTACAGGGCAGAAACTGCTGAAGTTCTTGAAGGTAGGTCACGTTTACTCACTGAGTTTTAGTAAATTGCTTCCTTTCTTTTACTTTAAAGTTCTACTTTAGAAAGAAAGCTTATAAAAATTCCAGTATTTGAAAAATAAAGATACTGATATACTTCAATAAGAATATGGTACATGAGAAAAGCAAAAGCACTTCCAGGAGCAGAGGAATATACAAAGCCCCACTCCCCACAAATACCCATCTTGTCACTGACTGAAAACTGACTCTAGTTCCTTCCCATGTTTCTGACAGCAGTAAAAATCACTTCAATCCCATGGATCCTCCAGCATCAAGAAATGTGGGATTCACAGACCAACTGCTCTCTATTTGTGCACTTTACACCATCCCTCTTTTCTCACTATTCTCATTTTTATGTGGCCATTGATTTATCAAGTGAGTGCAGTAAATGCATAAATATCACACACATCAAGTAATTTCCTAAGTCTCTATTTCTTCAGGACATAAAAGTATAGTAAGTATGAATACTGCCAACAGAACCCTATTACTCATCATGAACAAGTTTCTTTCACCTTCTCTCCCAATTTCCTTCCTTCACTGCTTGCATGAGGGGGGAGGAAGCTCTTCCTAAGGTAAGGCCACACTGCAGAGGAGTGGAAGATCTATTCAAGCTCCATTCCCCAAGAGTAAGGAGAAACACAGAAGGCCACACTTCAGCTGTAAGAAATGTATTGTGAATTAAGACAGGACTGTGACTTTAATTTAATGCAATTACTTGTTAATTTAATATCCCTGAATCATTATTGCTCTGGGGCCTTTGCCTGTGACTCCATTAATTCTTCTCATCCTATTCCACTTGCAGCAAACTGAGCAAGGCCATGCTAATGGAGAAGTTGCAATTATTTATTTTGTGCATTTCCTGCTGACTGAGGTTATTGCACCATGCAGGAAATGTCAGTGGGTTGGAATAAAATACTGATAATGTCATGACATAAAGCAAGAGGAGACTACAGTGCCATCATTTGTCATTGAGTTTTTGCCTTTTGGGTGAACAGAAAGGCATTAAGTTGTTAAGTGAAAGCTTGACGTTACTGAAACCTATCTTTTTTCAAATTTTCAATAAGAACTGCATGATTTTTCCATTAGTGAAGTATTCCAAATTCCATTTAATTTACTTAACTATGAAATGTATACAGTCAAGTTCTTACTGTAAAATCCAGCAACAGCTGTTGAAAAAGGTTATTATAAACATGTTGAAAAACTTGAATGCATGGAGGTTTACATGAGAAATGGAATGCCAGGTGATTTCTCTATAAAAAATACAAATTACATGGTATTATTTTGTACAACTGCATTATTTAAACATCAGCACTACAAAGAATAATTAATGAAGGAAAGAGTCACGCTGCCAAGCTCTACAGGACCTTTATCCATGTTCTATAAAACAGTATGAATGAAAACAGATTAAAAAAAGGAGTTAAAAGGTAAGTAGATTTTCACATATCTACTTACTAGCATATGAAATTCATCACCTGAAGCCTAAGGTAACAGTGCTGCAATAGAGTCATGGGACTGGGTCACTCTGAGAAGTCACGGGGTTTACAACACACCAATGTTCTGGCAACCTGTTCCAAATTGCAATTACACTGATTTCTGAGTGCTAGGGAACACTGCTGGGCTTTATATTCAGTAGCCTTTATGAAACACATCAATACACCAACACAACCTTATGCCTCTAACCCAGAAAAGGTAAAAAAAACTCCCCAATACCTTCATAGATTAAAATACAACATGAATTCATAAGAAAGTAAAGAATTTTTATACACATGGAGGGAAAAGAAGAAAAAAAAATACATAAAATGCTAAAAGGAATCAATAGAAGAAAAAAAAGCAAAAGCCAGAGGAGATTTCATCCCAACATGAAAGACTGCTGAAGTGTTAAATGCAAGTCTGAATATCAAACACAGTGAAGAGTCCTTAGCTAAAGTGAATTGCTGGCAGAAGTGCTGCCTGGTTCTACAAACATAAAGTCAGTATTAAAATAATAGATTTTAAAAGCAAACAGGGGAAATAAAAAATCCCAAACATTCTCCTGGTTTTGAATGGGTCTCCCACAGCAGCTTTCTGTTATTAGTTGCATTTGTTGTTGATTTTTTACCAAAGAAAAGGATTCTCCTGTGTTTGGTCACATATTCAGTCACACAAAGTAAGATTTAAACCAACAAAAAGGGAAGAAACCCAAGCATAATGCTATGACAAGCTTCAGGGAATTAAAGAATCACCAACACTGAAACTGGCTTACTGCAAATAATCTCTGATATTTCAAGAGTTTATAGGTTATAAGTGGGAGAGCAATTCCTAGAGGATTGCATATTCTCTACTCCTGCTCACTGACAGAACAAACTCTTCTGCTTCCTAAAGCTGCTGTCACCATCTCAAAAGTAACAGGCACTTGCAAGAGGTCTCCAAAACTTGGGGTTACTTACCTTTCAATGAACTCACATATGAGAAGTATTATAATGCCTTTATCAAACATTTTTCCCCTCCAAACAAACACTCCCATTATACAGGCATGGTATTCCTTGCAGAAAGTCTGTATAAATCTTCAGAAAGCAAAAACTAATGTCTGTACAGCCTAAGCCATCTTGTTAACAGGTATTTTATCACCTGGATTTTGTAAGCTTTTCCATTTTCTCAGGACAAGAAGCTGAGATTTCTCATGTACCTTTCATGCCATTTCATTCACAGAAAGCTCCTAAATGCCTTGAACATCCCATTTTTACAATGAAAGAGCTTTCATTTACCATCCAATCACATCCACTAACACTGTTCTATTACTTTTAAATGCAATAAGAAGTATAAGACACTCCGTGGGGCTTGTAACAGCATAGAATGAGAGCTCCATTAAAGCTGCTGCCTTTTGACCCAGAAAAAAGTACCCCTTGATTGTCCCTTTCACTCGGGGTAAGAACTGTCACTCAGCCACTCAGCAAAAGAACACATCACTCAGGAAGCAGTAGGTATTTAAGACTTGCAAAAGGGTTGGAAACATGTGAATTTCACAGCAAATTAACATCTTAAATCAAGCTTAAGACTGGGGTCATTATTTTGAAATCCTTCACTTGACTGAAAGGTTCTGCTGATGGTATGAGTGGGTCACAAATTCAAAGTTAACGCACAAATTAAATCCTAAATTTGGTGATAAAAGCTAGACCACAGTTCTAAATTAAAGAAGTAATGAGTGTTACTGACAGCACCCAAGAGGAGCCTCATGTGACTTCATTCCCACAAATGTAGCCTTTGCTGAGCTGGGCTATCTTTTATCTAGAAAGAATAACTTTAAAACTGAAAAGCATCCATCAACGTGTGCTCTAAAGCATAGCAAAAAAATTAATTTCAAAGGCAGAAAGGGCACAGCAAAGAGCAGCTCCCAGTGTAAAATTAATGCTGAAGTGCTAAAAATCCCCTCAAACCTCCCTCTGTTTTTAATAAGTTGGTTATACTTATTACAGGCACCTACAGCTCTGCTCCTTGTCCTTCTCTGAGGAACACCACCATGCTGTCTCAGAGCTGGTCTGACCTCAGCAACAGAAAGAGAAGCATTTGATCACAAAGGAAGGACGTGCAAATGAAACTTTTAGTTTCAAGTTCCTTTATCTGTTCAACTCTAGCTTCCCCCAAACAGGACAGACCCAACAAAAACAAACCAACCAACCCCACAAAATCCGTAAGCAAACAGAAAAGGCCATAGAAAGAGGTTTTACCAACAGAAAAGTTAGCAGCATGTAGAAAGGCAGAAAGAAGAGGGGTGAGTATCTTCAAACTTCATTCTGAGTTAGACTAGAACGGACTGGAGTGTGTGACACATATCCCATGCAAGAATGAAAACCAAAGCACCTCTGTGGATTACAAATAGCAAGACTCAGCTAAAAACTTCCAAATGATACACAAAGTAGAAGACCAGGAGAATTAAGATATCAAATTGACAACACACAGCAGAAGTAATGAATATAAGCTTGGAAATATGCTGTAAGATGTGCCTTGCAGCATTGCTCAGACATCTGTGTGTCAAAAAATCTGATCTTACACTACACAACAGATTCCTCCAAAGACAACAGTGAGGAGCAACTGGAAGTGATGAGAGCACAGATCAAGGCACAATTACAGTAATGGTGATAGTTTTAAAGATTACATCAACAATTGACCATCTATTTAATCACACAACCCCAGGGTGGGTCAGACTGGAAGGGACCACAGTGGCTCGTCTGGCCCCACCTCCCAGCTCCAGCAGGCTCATCCCACATGGCACAGGATTGTGTCCAGATGGGTCTTCCAGTGAGGAAGTACCACACCCTCTCTGGTCTCTGTTTCAGTGCTCAGTCACTGCACAGGAAAAGTTCTTCCTCCTGCCCAGGTGGAATTTCCTGAACATCAGTCCCTGCCCATTCCTCATGTGCCACTGCTGGGCCCCACAGAGCAGAGCCTGGTCCCTGCAGATGGGACAGACGGGGACAGACAGGGCTGAGGGCCCCTCGAGGCTGAACATCCCCAGTTCCCTCAGCCCTTCCTCACCAGGGAGATGCTCCAGGCCCTTCCTCATTTCTGCAGCCTCCACTGGCCCCGCTCCAGAAGCTCCAAGTGCCTCCTGTCCTGAGGAGCCCAGAGCTGGACACTGCACTCCAGATGTGCCTCCCAGGGCTGAGCAGAGGGACAGGATCACTCCCTGACCTGCTGGCACTGCTCCTCCTCACACACCTCAGGACTGCTGAGTTGATGGCTGGTAAAGAAAACTAATTCATGCTATGGTGCAAAACAGGCACCTTCCTGCAAAGGTACTGATTCGACACAGAGGTCAAAGAAGCTTAGACCATTAGATTTCCTAAAAGTGAGGAGGAAAATCCCCAGTTCTCCCAAGCTAACATAGGCTCAGTTTCTTGGTCAAAACGCCTCTAGTGTCAGCCTGCTCAAAACTAGTGCAGATCCAATTCCTGGGTCTAAGGCTCCCAGATGTATAGGGAGAGGGAGAACAACCTTTCAAGTGACTCATGGAGTGCTTCTCTTCTTGGGAAAATTCTTCCTCTTTGGATTTATTTTGAAATTTTACCTTCCCACTTATTTATATCTAAATCTTCACACTACCTAAAAATTCATTCATTTATATATTTTGCATAAATAAGGAAGAAAAAAAAAGGGTGGTTTATCTTTAGCATGTCTCTTGTGAATTCCTGTCCTTCTCACATCAACAGATAATGTTTAATCTAGTAAACTTTGGCATAATTTAAAATAGCATTCGTCTCCGAAGTCTTGTAGATCTCCAGCATTTGGAATGTTATTCTTCAGGGAACCCATTAATTTTCACAAAAAGGTCTCAAAGGGCTGTATTAATTAACAGATCCAAGTAATCTACAAAAACTGAAATACTGCCAAAACACTCTGCACGTACTCCCAGCTCATTAAAAATGCCAAAATCCTCAGTTTAACACTAAATAATTCCCACAGGACTTACAAAAAAGCTTACACAAGTATGGTATTTAAAAATCATTTTAAATGCTAGGGAAATTTACAATGATTTATTATCACAATTACATATAATAAACCTTTCAAAGCTATAGCTCTAACATAAGTTATAACTGTTACTGTGTGATAAAGTGCTCCATCAGTATGTCCTTTCCATATGGACTTTGTGCTCCCATTCCCTCACTCCTGATTTTTAGAAAGCATTTTGTTCAGTCTGTCTAAACTACTACAGAAACAGACTCAATCTTACATCACCATTGCTCTAAAGAGGATGAAGAGCTCAAGAAGTGATACTAAAGGATGATAATATCCAACCCTAAAGAGATGAGGAAGCAAACAAAGGCAAGTAATCATTGTTTAAACATAAAACCAGGTTGAGGATGCTCACAGATCAGAAATCATTTGTACAGACTTGGCACCTACTGTTTAACTCATCAAAAAACGCCCTCAGAAAGTTTCAATGACTATCCAAGTTATGCCATAGTCCCATCTTTGTTCAACTCAAACTGTACCAACTGACATATTTTATTCTGTCTTCTTCTCCTTTGTCCTTCTCCCCACACCCCTCCAAACATGACTGTGCACAACCCAGTTCCATTTGTGTCAAAAGTTCCTAACTGCAAGCTCACACAATTCTGACCTCAAGGCAAAAATCAGGTCCAAAATCAAGCAGTTTTATTTCCCAATGTGTCAAAGATAAAACATGTCTTCTTTTCAAGAAAAAAAACAGCCAACTGAAGAAAAACTAACATGGAGACTTAAAATTCTTGAATACTCCCACAATGTTACATTCCATTTTCTATTCCTTGGACTCTCTTGTGACTTCACTTTTCTATTTTCAGTATTCCTTTATCTACATTTGAATAAAAAGTCTTTGTGTTGGTCGTTTTCACAAAGATACAACTCAACTTGCATAATGGAACTATAACTGCAGTACTGCAGACCTTGGCACAGATACTCACATGAAAAGCACATTGAAGCACTTCATTGTCCAGTAAGTTTAAAGGCCACAGAGCACCACTCCTGTTGGAGTGCTCCATTATAGCAGGAATGACAGACTTTGGGCTGTACAATATGGAATACCTTGAATGCCTGAACCATCCACCAGAGTGGTTTTTGCTATATAACCAAATGCAACACAAAATGGGGTTGAAGGACATTTCAGTATCAAAGGCAGCAATTTTCATATAAGGAATGAAAATTCCCATATGTCTAGCCCATATGTCCTTATTAGCTAATGAATTAAATTCAGACCCCAAAAACTATTAAACCACACAATACTGCTTCATTTTTTTGAGGCACACTGAGTTTTATGGATGCTTCCTTAGATCAGGTTACAGCATTAAAACACATATTTTGTTTCTATTTTTGCCCTGAATGCTCAGAAATGCATAGAAATCAGTTTTAGACAGAAAACTCTCCCTGATGTCAGTGGCCATCAATCTTCCTTCATTTACTGTTGTCTTGTTTGTCCTTCCCCTGCCACTGTCTCTCTCCTGAGAGATAACTGATCCATTTAAACACTGTTCACAGCACAGAAAGAATTTTCTGGCCTCCCTGCCTCCTACAAATGCCAGCCAGGAACAATGCAGTGAGTACTGTGGAGTACCTAAAGGATGTACATAATTCCCATCCCTGGCAGTGTCCAAGGCCAGACTGGTCAGGGCTTGAAACAACCTGGGACAGTGGAAGGTTCCCTGCCCATGGCAGGAGTTGGAACAACATGAGCTTTAAGGTCCCTTCCAACCCACACCACTCTGTGATTCTATGAATTCTATGAATCTAGAAAAATGATATGAATCTTGAAAAACTACACAAAACTGCATCAGAAAAAAATTCCCATCATGCAAACAAGTAGTGCTGCTCATTTCTGGCTGATGGTACTTTTGCTTTTGAAAGCAGTGATACAAATATGTATATATTTTACTAAGACATTTGTATAAGAAGGCTATGTTAAAATAGCAGTGCTTGGAGAAGCACTATAGCATTTGGCAGCATCAATTCCTGTAAAGTTTTACTGAACATCTTAAAGTTGTCTTAGAATTTGATTTATAGTTGGTTAGCAGAATTATGAGGCTTGATTTCCCAGCACTTTCAATCCATAACTCAAATATATGAAAAACCAAACAAATACCAAACAGGAGCATGAAGACTTCATTGATTTTAAGTTTAAAAATCCAAACATATTTCAATTCAAAGAAGCTCAAAAAGAAACTGTAACTACTCTAAAAAAGAGATCAATAAATAAATCTGAATGGGTTCATTTGCTGTGGTTACATGAGGGATAGCACACACCATTTAATAGCAATTTTATTCTATCAAAGTCTAGCAATGCCACAATGAGCAGGAAAACAAAAGAAGCAACACACTGACTCAAAAAGTTACCCAAGCACCAAGAACCAAGGACAAAATTTCAACTGGTAGCAAAAGATCAATTACTAACCAGAAGAGGGTGTTAAAAATAATCAGCATTCACACACCCATAAAATCATGTAGAATTATGGAATTGTTAAGGTTGGAAAAGACCTCTAAGATCAAGTCCAACATCAAGCCAGCATTGCCAAGGTCACCACAAGGTCACCATGTCTCCAAGTGCCACATCCACACATCTTTTAAAAGGAGACAGTGATGGTGTGGGATGGTGACTCCACCAGCTCTCTGTCCAGTGCATGACAACCTTTCAAAAAAGGAAGTTCCCTTCACAGCAAAGCACAATCTTGATCATTTGAATACAAGAAATTAATTGAAAATATTCAAAATAACCTCTATTTCTGAATGAATTTTAAAACCGAAATATAAAAATAAAGCAAGATAAAAAACACTGTTTGCAGCTATATGAACAACTATAAATTTTAATAAAACAAACTTGTTTTGTTTGGGACACCCTGTGCCTAAAACATGCCATTTCACACACAGATGGCTTTATTTTTAAGGGGAAAAACAAACCCAAACAAATAAATATCAACAGAAGTTCAGTCTGGAAACAGCCCTGATAAATGTAGAAACAGTTTCCAGTGTTGCACTCCATTAACTTCCATGATTATGAGCTCTCACAAGAAAACAAGGATGAGCACAGCCTTAGACAAATGTTCACCTGGGTGACATTTTTATTTCAAATTCCAACATTTACATCCCAGGGTGTGGAAACTGCAATCTCCATCAGTTCTGTTTTGATTATAAGTTAAAGTTATAACTCTAATTGTTTTGAAACAAGGAAAGAAAGAGATCCAAGAAAAGCTGACAAGTACTGTTCTACCATTTAATATCCATTAGCGTAAAATCAAAATCAAGACGTTCTTTTGTCTGATTTGACAGAAGCAGTTTGTTACTCACCTCATCTGTCCTACATTGATGATAGAAAAATGTTAACATAAATTTAATGTTTAAAGACTGAACTAAAATCTCCACAGATTTTTGAATTTTAGCAACATCTACAATTGGGATGAAGTTTTCAGAATATGGAGACCATCCCCAAGGAAATGTAGTCATTTTGTCGGAGTCTCCATAGGAGAACTGGTCTCTTCTGCAATATGGATGTTTGTTTATACACCTGCAGAGTAGCTGCTAAAAGCTGGATCTGAATTCAAATTTGGGCACTTATGTGATATATAAAGTTTGTCCCTGAAGTCGAGCACAGCCCCTGAAAATTTGAGCATTAGTGAAAATATTCAAGTAAGATTATTACTGCCATATATCTGCTCCCTTTCATAGCTCCCAACTCCCTAGTTAGGGATCTCTTACTCCTTACCTGATCTGCACAGAACTTAATGCAGGCAAAAAAACACAAACCAATGTGATCTAGTTATGGTGCTCACATAGTTTTATGCCAGTCCTAATTAATTATAACAGCAGCAATTAAAGTCTACCCAGTAAATAAACCCATAACCATAACCCACCATTGCCATGCATCTTCTAGCAGCTTCTAAGGACTTGTTCCAGCACAAGGACACACCCTCCTCCTGGCATCCAGGGAAAATAGAACAAAAGCACCACTGCAGACAATGCATAACAGCCCCTGGATATAATGGCATCTCCATCAAAACCAAGGGTTAAAAGCCTATCACTGAATTCCTGGTACTGGTAGGCTGTTCCAAGTTCTGTTGACTACGGCAGGAAATAGGTATCGTGGCCTAAAATACTGCCAGAAAAATGGGCATCAGGTACAGAAGTGAAGCTACTGAAAAGTTTTTTTAAAGAAAGGCAGACATTGGCCAAGCACTCCAAATATACAGAATTCTCTACTGCTTGATTTCTTGACCATTCTTCCAAATTCTATTTAGAAGGTTTTTTGTGCTGGAAATTCTCCATGGAGATAGTTCTGAAAGATTAGGAACTGAAATCACAAGTATAGGAACATGGAGGGAATTGTAGTGTGAACAGGCCAACAAACCTCTAAAATTCAGCTTCAGCATTTCAAGGGAAACCCAAAGGAATTCACCCTCTTCCCGGGAGACCTGAACATGCTTTTGAACATTTTTAAACTTCACCTTTCAGACTGAGTTCAAGTTCTACTCTTTCTGTCAGTCTTATCGGTTGCATAGCTCCAAGCGTGTCAACAGTGATGTTTTCAGAATTTACCATGAAGAAAATCTTGAAATCAGAACGGAATAAACAGGAAATCATCACTAGGAGGGTTGGTATCATTCTTGTAGTTTTCACAGGTATTTCCCCTTATTGCTCTTTTGTACTTAGGAACTTTTATTCAACAACGCAGCAAGTCTGCCCACAATCTAATAATTCTTTTCCTTCTGGCCAGCTGTGTAGTTACTCACTCAAACAAGAGTAAATACACATACTTTCTTCTTTAAATTTCTCATATTTGTCTTGCTTCCCTTCAGAGACACTGCAGCTACTATAGTTCAAGTACTATGCTCATTTTAATAATTGAAAATCTCACTTAAAAATATTTATATAGAAAAAAAATCAACAGAAGATTTTTTTTTTTAAACTACAGCTATTAACATCCTGTAAGATAAAGCACTGATATGAGATTTCCCAAGCCACAGGGATTAGGAAATAGAGCTACACAAATGGAAACTGCCACCTTTATGCATCTCTCTGTTAGTGCTGTATCTCTAAATCACTGCAACCATAAATAACCCTAAACCTTCAGTGATTTTACATTTGGGTTATGGAACTGGTCTACAAATGAGTGGCAGGTGATTTCAGTTTCTATTACCCCAGCCAATAAAGAATCATTGGTTCAGCAGATTTGTAATACATGCACAACTTTTCACTGGTCAGACTGAGAATAAGGTAAGACCACAAGCATTAATAAATCAGTTTACAATTTCTACAGGATAACATCAATGAATGAAAAGTGCTTAATGGTATTAATTGCAATGTATTAAATGCTTTGGTAACTAAAATTCCTAATTAAAGCACAGCAAGAACAACCCTACATATTCCTTCAAATGAGTTTTGGACATTATGCATTATTCTTGTATTTATGTAAGTTACTTCTGTTTAGAATATATTCTTAATTTGGCCTTATCTTAGATTTTTGTTATGCTCCTCTTCCTTTCTTTCTACTACAATATATTTTTCCTGAACACTCTGGTTCTCAGGAAAACCACTCCACAATGCTCCTCACTTTCCCAGAAAACAAACCACTTATCTATGGGCTAATTGTACACATATCCTGCTGTAACTGCCTAAAAACTCTACTTTTCAAAAAATTTACTTTCCCAAAGATAAGTATTTCTTTACCTGGAAAAATTCCTTGCCAAGTACTAGAAAATGTAAAAAGTGGTGTATGAAATCAAAACAAAACTTCTAACCATACTAAAGAAAGTATTTGTTATTTGACAAATAGTAGTTCTGAATGGGTGTTAAATATATACCAAAAATGTAAATGCCTTTTAAGTTTACAAGAAAAATTCAATATTGCAACTTCAATGAGGATCTTTTTGTGAATAATTATTTAGAATTGTATCAAAGTGAAAGAAGTGTCAGGACACATATCAGTCACCTTCTAGAAATACTAAAGATTAGCATTTTCCTTTTCTAAAAGAATCCCATTATATTAATTCCCATTTAAAAAGATGCTAATTAGCATCTTTTTAAAGCTCAAAAATATACTCCATTTCAAGAAAATCTCAACATCTTGTTCACACTTCATGAGCTATATTTATAAGCTAACTTATTTTCAAACTGTCTTTGGTGAGTATATCAGCCCATGTGACAAGTGTCATAACCATTTCTTTTATTATTGATATATTACATCTGTTCAATATAGAATGACAGAATTATAGAATATCCTGAGTTGGAAGAGACCCACCAGGATTCTCCAGTCTAGCTCCTGGCCCGCCCAGGACACCCCAACAATCCCANGTACCACAGGATGATTGCTTTCAGTTAAATACTTATCAGAAAATTACTAACCTACTCTATTCAGCCTTTTTCTGTCCACAAACTCTTGGGAATAACAAGCAAAAGCCAAGCAATTTAGCAGAGTGACAGCTGCCAGGTATTGCACCTTTGGCTCTATGGAGAATACACAAGAGCCTCAATAAAGTTACAACCATATCTTTTTACAATCTTTTTTTTTTGCAAACAAGTACTTCTTCTGCAAAATCTGCTCAATAANCCATTTCAAGAAAATCTCAACATCTTGTTCACACTTCATGAGCTATATTTATAAGCTAACTTATTTTCAAACTGTCTTTGGTGAGTATATCAGCCCATGTGACAAGTGTCATAACCATTTCTTTTATTATTGATATATTACATCTGTTCAATATAGAATGACAGAATTATAGAATATCCTGAGTTGGAAGAGACCCACCAGGATTCTCCAGTCTAGCTCCTGGCCCGCCCAGGACACCCCAACAATCCCACCCTGTCCCTGAGAGCTTTGCTCACGCCCATTAAATATTGAGGTTTTAGTGCATTTGGAGTCCAGAACAGTCAGATCACCATGATGCCTCAGAGGTTTTAGCTTTTATATTTTTCACATTCTGTGCTGCTTTAGTGTGCAGTTCTGAGCTTCATATTAGGGGATAGTAAGCTCTCTCCACAGAGTAGGGAGAAAAAACAATTCCTTCTCTAGCTGGGGACCAAGGACAAATGATCCAGATCTCAGGCCCNCTTCTGCAAAATCTGCTCAATAACTATGAAGATAGCTAGTAAAAAGAAAATATATTATATGCTTTCCCTCTGTCGACCCTGCCTAAAAATTCTCCATTTTTTCTGGTAAAGATGCTCATTCACTAATAAAATTACAGAGATATCCAGCTCTTTTCATGTGTGCACCATAAATACACAATATGCCTTGAGATTATCCTTCAGATTATTGCTGCTATGGTTTCAAAGTGCCTGTTCCAGCCACAGCCAAGGCCTTCCCTCAGGAGCCATTGCCTGTGGCCAGAGCTGCAGACAGAGCTAATGAGAAACAAAAAAGCTTCTGAAGACTCTGATAGCCCAAAGCTTTAGAGATGAACAGGAAGGAACACTTACCCTGCAGAGGAACAGGGAAAGGTGGAGCCAAAGGAACCATTCACTCCCCCCTTCTTATTGCTGTATTAGATAGAAAAAGCTCTCAAGGAGGGTGAGAGGGTTGGAGCCAGGAGTTCTGCGTTCCTACTGCCAGGGCAGAAAGGCCTCCCAGAGCTTATCCAAGTGTGAGCCACATAGTTCTCACTGATTATTCACAGAGAGCTCGCTTTTCCTCTCTATTAAACTGCATTACAGGGAGCTAAACTCCATCTGACATTTTCCTCTTGAGTGCTCCCTCCACATAAACTGTGTCCACGCTGTTGCAGAGCCTTGCACAATAAGTCTGTGAACAATCTCTCAATTACAACACGGGCCTTAATGCAGACAGAAATTAACTTAATTTGTATAGAAAACAGTGATACTCTGACATCCAGGGTTAAAGCACTGAACTGTGACTCGGAAGACAGGAATTTAATTTCTAGATCTTCCACTGGGGCAATCTTGCAGGAATGATTTCACAAGAGGAGGATAATGCTGTCTCACAGGACTGATGAGGACATAAGGACATGCACAAGGCTGGCAGGGCACACACACACTGAATTCTTCCCAACCTCTGTAAGTGATGTGGAGTGTCCCCACACTGCAGGCTTTAGGTTTATTTATCACTTGTTCTTTGCAGAAGGGTAAGAACTTCATACCCAGTTTAAACACACATTCATACTACTCGTAAAGGCCAGTCATGGGGAAAAAAAAAGGCATTAATTGCAAGAATTTTTCAAAGGAAAGTACTTGAATTTTCTATATGGCAAAGAGAGAGATAAAAAACTTATTAACAACATTAATTTGATGCTAAAATACTTGACAGTTTTATCTGGGAAAGTTAAATGTTTAAAACATCACAAAAAATCCTTACTGCAAGTGTACAGACTGATCCATCAGTGTGATCCAAGCTGAGCTGCTGAGTTTCATCCCTTGTGTCATGGAAAATGCATTAAGTGACTTGCTAATTTTACATGTAACCACCTCTAACACTGGTTTCTTCAAATATATTCAAAGGGTGATTAAATGGAGACATGAAAATAAAACACGAGAATCATTAATTTCTTGTCATGTATACAAGGAGATAAAGATTAACCCAAGCTTCCACTCATATTGCTTTTGTTTTTGAAAACACAGAATTTGAATATTTAAAAAGAGGCCAAATTGAGTATTTGGATATTTCAGCACACATAAAAAATCCCATTCTGCAACTCACTGTCTACCCTTCTTCAGCAGATGTGAAAATTAATAGCACAAATATACTTGTGAGTATTATTAGATTTCATTTTCACACACTAATGTGTGTGTTTACAGGCAACTTTTAGCATCCTCCCTTCAATATCTGTGCACATTGATGGATGAGATCTGCCCCTGAGCTTTCTTTTCTCCTAGCTGAGCAGCCCCAGCTCTCTCTGACTTTCCTCATATGAGAGATGCCTGTATGTCATATTCCTTTAAAAGCAGGTATAATTTCTGTAGGAAAATTAAACAGCAGCTCATGTTGCTAATGCAAATCTCCAATTCACTCTGGCTACTCATGCAAGAAATCAGCATATGATGGCACAATTAAAAAGTTTTACTGTTAATGGAAAAATGTAATTTAATTTAAAAAAATCTTTTCTAATGCCCTAGGAGGCAAGAAGAGGGTTTAAATAATTAGTAAGGATTTTTTTTACCTCAGTAAACTCTTCAACAGGAAATCTCCTCATGTATTTTGGACTTTGAATCCTCTTTGCTACCTTGTGTTACACAAGGAGACAAAGATTCATGTGACTGATCACCTCTTGGTAGACAGACCCTATTTTGCTTGGTGTTGTTCAGAGACAGAAGAAAATGACATTACTTCACCAGCTCTAAGGCAACAGAGAGATGGAAACAAATGGGCAGAGCACAGGAAAAAGGGAGCCAACATTTGTCAGCCTGACAGGCAGCAGTCTCAGCAAACCATCAGGGTGACTGTTGTCAGAACTCTACAGGCATCACAGAGAAGGATATCAAGGGTAGTGACAAGACAGACCATGACAAAGCTGCTCTGAGATGTTTATGCAGAGCTCTTGGCAAATAGGAGCAGCAACAAAAAGAACTAGCAAGATGTTTGCTTAAAAATCATCTGTGCTACTTTTGCTACTTCGTTTAGACACAACACAATTTCAATGTCCTGCTCTTCCCACAAGTAACTCTAAGATAAAGCCAAAGTCTGGGAATGAAAAAGAAAACAAGCAGTTGTGTCTAGAAAGGACCAAAACATGGTACAGATCAAGTGTCAAATCTGACCAACAGAACCAAACACCTTGTTCTTCACACACTGCCCAAGTACACGGAAAACTTGGAACTCTGAAAGACAGTGCACACCAACACCATCGATTTTACAGCACAACTTCAGGCTCTAATCTGTTTCAAAAGAATTTCCTCATGTCAACACTCAAAAGATTCTCTTCCCTGCATAGCTGGCTCCTCTGTGTGATGTGGATGTGCATCTGTGTGCACGTATCTGCTCAGCTGTTAAGGAGAAAAACTGGTAAATGTGAACTGAAGAGGGAAAAGAGTCTAGGGTGCTGCAGTACTTTCCTACCTTCATCTCTTGGCACAAGGCTCTACAAGATTGTAACTTCCATTTCAGTTACACAATTTTATGCCACAAGTCAATTTGCATGGTTCCCAAGGAGATAAGTTTTTAAAATTTTCTCTGGAATCTACTGATAAAAATAGGGGAAACTAGTATAGTAAGATATAATGATGAATTAGACAGACCCTATTGAAAAGTTATCTTTTACTGGGCCAATCAGGAAATGCAAGATAATCACTAAACATTTTGTATTTGCTTTTCTTTACTATTATCTCCACCTTCCTATTTTTACTGTGCCTAGGCAGAGCATTAGCAATTTTCTATCTTTTTCTTTTACAAACTATCAAACAAGGGTAAAGGATTTGAGAACATCAGGTTACATATAAACAAGAATAATATACATTTCCTATTTATGCAGGTAGACTAGTAGGTAAAACATTTAAAACATAGAATCACAGAATCTCTAAGGTTGGAAAAGACCTCTAAAGATCACCAAGTCCAACCCAGCTCCATGTGGTTTACTCCATGTCCCCAAGTGCCACATCTACACTCCTGAACACTTCCAGGGACACTTCCAGTGATTCCACCACTGTCCTGGGCAGCCTGTGCCAGTGCCTGACTACCCTGTCGGTGAAGAAATTTTCCCTACTATCTAAGGCAAACGTCCCCTGGCACCATACACTTACAAATTCTAAGGCAATTCTGATTGTAAGTGCACCAAAGCAGCGACTGCCAATGACTAACAGGAAATAAGATTTGAAGGGAGGACAGGGAGGACAGGGAGGACAGGGAGGACAGGGAGGACAGGGAGGACAGGGAGGACAGGGAGGACAGGGCGGACAGGGAGGACAGGGAGGACCGGACCATGCCATCTTAAAAAACTCCCAAAAAAGCCAAGATGATTACTGTTCATTTTTTCAGCTTCCTCTTAGGTAGTCACCTCTCCACCATAATACCTGGAATTTTCCTGGTTTCCAGCGCTGTGCTAAACATTAAAAATGCAAACTGAATACTGTTTGTGTGGGCACCTTTCTTTTCCCAAGTGAAGACAAGATAAACCACAACAGATGCAGCATTGCACATGGTGACTGCAGAGGTATTTTCCACGGGAAACAATACAAAAGGTTAAAGCAAAGATGTAGAAAGTAAGTGAGGAGAAAGTGGACAAGATTAAGGAAGATCCTTTAGCCACTGTAGATCTTATTACAGTGGCTCCTGTAAGCACAGTAACGTTCACCAGCATATTTAAAAGGACACTGCAGCAATGTGAATTTGATGCAGAAAAGGAATGCCTATGTGATGATTTGAGAAGTGGGAATCATTCATCTTAGCAGCAAATAAACATGGTTTCCCAAGGGATTTTTCCTCTCCCTTCGCTAACATGCATTTCAATGAATACTGATGAAGGTCTGAAGAACTAATGTATGTGAGCTTGTGTAAACTGTGAATTTGGATTTGCAGGTGCACCGGTTTCTAGAGAAACGTAAAAGAACCCAGTAATACCCACACATAAACCAGATTCTGTTCTGTCCTTTTGATATGCCAGTTCTGGTGAGAAGAATCTGCTCTCCTAAGTCAACAGAATGTTTTCCATCTATCCTATGAACTACAAGAAAAAATTAATTTTCATCTAGTGCATATGGATTTCCCCTTGTGTCTGCAAAATCAGATAGACAATTATAATTACTAGAAATACATTTAGTGAACATTCAGAATTTCTTTAGATGGGCTATTTTTATTTAATTCCCTACACAAGTAATTTAATCTAAGTTATTCTTCTCTGAAAAATCTTGATTTATGCATTTAATAACCTCCTGGAAAACTAGATTCAGAACTGAATAGCTGCTGTGTCAAACTAAAAACCCAAGCAGTGAGTGCATTACCTGTGTGCCTTGGGATTGGATCCTATAGCATCTAATAAGGTGTGAGCTCCATTTGCAGCTCTTCCCCCCAAAAATTTGCAACTTCACTTTTCTCTGAGTTCTCAGTCACTTGCAGCCAACAGGATCCTAAAAGTGATCCTTTCTTCAACAGAGATGTGTTCTCTGCAAACAGTCCTGGGAACCTCAGGACTTTCTGAGTCTGTTATTCCTCTGTCAAATTTGCTTGAAATTGAGGAGGGTGTTCAAAAAATTACTATAGGAAACACTGTTGAAAAAAGGCAAAGCAGGCTACCATTGAACCTTTAGCACTACCAAGAAAAACAAGACAGTCTCTCTTTTCCACCACTTGAAAAGGCTGATTTAAGTAGCAGTATTCAGACAGAAAAAAAACTTTGTTAATTGAAATATGTTTTAAGTGTCTTTTTCAGACACAGATAAATGTGTAGAATCTACATCCCCCCAATGTACACAGAGACTTTTTTAAACAAATGAAAAGCCCAGTTGGTTTGTTTACATTTTTTCAAGCACACCTTAAAATTCTTTTGTTCTTTACATGATTTTGTATTGTCACATTTTTAAAAGAAGAATTTCAGTTAATTTCAGAGCATTATCCCAGACTCTCATTTTCTTTAAAGGAGCATCTTTACATGAAAGTCAACATCATATTTGCAGTATATAAAATTAAACACACATCCTCTCCGGCAGGTTTCTTTCAGTATAGTTGCCCTTTCTCCAAGCAAGTTCTAAAGTGTTTCCGAATAAGTTTAAAGACATCCAATTTATTTTTATTTTAGAAAATTGCTTGCTGAAGTGGCACTGTATCCTTACGGTGCGATATCCAGGTATGAACTGCAAAAAATACTTACAATTTCTCACCACATTAAGTATCTCTGCTAGCAATAACTAGAAGCACTGGATATAAGTATCTACAGAAATGACATAAAAATGTAATTCAAGAAAGAGAAAGAAAACAAGAAATAGTCTTACACGACCATATCTATCTGCTGTTGTTCAGCTACAGATTAATGGATAAACTTTGTTAGAGATGTTCTTTCCTCACTAGACCAGAGCTTCTAATACTTTTAATTACATATTAAATACTTTAAGATTCACAAGTAGTTTGTAACAACATCCAGAAGTACTTTGCATCTGAAATCTGGCTTTCTCTACAGGTAAAGGCAGACTTTTAACAAGGCAAACAGTAACAAGGAAATGATGACTTGAGCCTGTGATACACCAACAGCTTGTGCTGCTGCAGCCTGGAAGGGTCACAGCTGGATGCTTATTCCACCCAATCCACTGAAAATCTTGCCCAGTGTCTTCCTTCTCCAGACTGGTTTTCTTTCTGGTTTGTATTTTTTTAAATACACACTATTATTGAACCTGGTGTCCTTCAGATAAGCCAAAGAACCCACTAATACTTGGGTGGATTTGCTCCACCCTCCTCTGAGTAGCAGCACAGAGACACCAGCTGCAAGCTCTTTCATACTTAGACCAATTTGACAATGTAATTTGGGAGAAAGTTATGCAAACCAGACAGAAACCCAAAACTGAGCATCTGGGAGACTAAGCAGAATCCTGTTGGTGAAGGCCAAAGCTCACAGCACTGTGGTGGTTATTTACTGCAAAATGTGGGCAGTTACCAAAAGCAACTTTAGGTGACCTTTGCATTATAAGTATTAAATGCATAAAGATTTTTTTAAAAAATGGATTTAAAATTATATTCAAACTTAGTCAATGTGTCAGAATTATCAGAACTTTGCTATGAACTTTTACTTTTTTTTTTAAATATTTTTAATTCATTCTTTCTCAGCTGCAGCTAGCAAGCCCTGAAATACCATTGCTTACAAGCCAATTTAAATTTAAACTCTTCTGATTTTTGACCCAGGGGAATAAACTGCAATCAAACACAAATTGCAAAAATATTCAGCACTATAATTCAGTTTCCTGGAACCTGAGTTTACAATCATCTCTGGTTTCTGTTTTTATACCTACTAACCAAATCCCACCCTTCCTACATAAAAGATGAATCTCAATCTGTAAACAGTTCTGGCCAGGTGTTTTACTGCATTTAGGCTCCCATTGCATTTCATGATCAGTTTTTCCACTTTGACATCCTTCAGAGAGGAAGCCCCCCTGACTGCTGCCAGTAATTTTTCAGGTATTTGCTTACAGTAAACACTTCTCAATGACCTGTTGGAAAATAAAACTCCAGACATACATAATAAAATTCATGTACTGTTCATGGTTCCTACCAGCTCACTGCAGAGTCGTGCACCTTCAAAATGCTGCTCAGTTGATACTGTCCAGATTGCAGGGGTTGAGTGTGTTCTTTAGCAAGCTTGAAGAATGGAGTCCCTTCAGTATGAACAGGGAATTCTGAATCCTGCAGAAAACCATAATTATTAATTCTCAGAAATGCTGCATAACTTCACACAATGTATCTATTTATATTACTATTTTGAAAAAAACAAATTTATTTTACTTTTCCACTCCGTTTTTTTCTCTTCTATTCAATTTTCATAAATTTTACACCGCTGTTGTCCTGATTTTATTCATTTTGATACTACATATTGTTAAAGCTGACTGCAGGCAGAACAATTGAACACTAATAATTAGTTATTTTCAAACTATATTCCTAATATTTAAGATAACTGGCCTGACATAAAACACAGGACTAGAACTGGGAAGAAAAGTTTATATCACACCCCTCAGCAAGATCACTAGGACAGGTTACTTTCCATTTTTCCATGGCCTATTTGTTTTCTACCCCTGTTTTCCATGGGAGGTTAGCTCCATGAGTTGCATCCAGAGGCAAAGCTGCTGTATTCTTCAAAAGACCTTCCTTGTAAGTATAATGCCAATAAAAAGTCAAAATATGTGTATCTAATTTACAGCTTCATTTTCCATTGGTGTGGTTTATGATATTTCCTAAGATTAATCAGCAGACTAGGAGATTTACTGCTAGCTCTAATTAACCAAGCTAAATAGCTTTATTAAAAATAGATTGTCATTAAAGAATGTAAGGAGGGTAACTGTGCACCATATATTTTAAGGACTGCACCACTCATTACAAAACCACTTCCTAAGACACCACAGTTTGCTGAA
The DNA here is from genome assembly GCA_013399835.1 of Leptocoma aspasia. Lineage (NCBI taxonomy): Eukaryota > Metazoa > Chordata > Aves > Passeriformes > Nectariniidae > Leptocoma > Leptocoma aspasia. The sequence goes on from VXAX01000728.1 coordinate 137,869, forward strand.
GACCTGGATGATGGCTGCTGTCTGCAACATTTTAGGACATCCTGCTGTGAGAAGCTTTAAAGGAGACTGAAATCACTGTACTCTTCAAAATGCCCATCAAATGCTAAGATTAAGGAGGGAATAAAATCACTGTATTTTAATCCGAAAATGCACACACACAGGAGGGATAACCAGTAAGTCTTTTTAGTATTTGTTTGCACTAAACTTGATATCAGCCTGCCTGTTTCCTGATAATTTGCAGGAATGAGCATAAAGCAAATTTCACAGCTACAAAGCAGCAAAATAAAATCTGGTTGTCTTTGGTTTCAGAAGCTCTACACACTGCATTGTCCTACAAGGGTGCTATTAACCCAAGCCAAACTTATGAAGATCATTAAGCCAATGACTTAATGATCAGTCTGAGCACATCTACTCCCGACCCAAGACCTGGAAGACATTCTTCAGTGGACTGTGGCTTGAGTCACAGGCAGAGCTAACAAAACCACTCCAAAATCCATGGAACAGTGGGGATTTTCAATATTGGCTAATACCAGACAACAGTCTTTCTTCTCTGACTGGGGAGGAAGACGGAATCTGAAAATGATGGAGAGCAAGTGATCAAAGTCATCCTTTGCTTAACACAGATACTAACAAGATACCTACTTTTGGAAAAAACCAAAAGTAATAAATCTGCAATATTCAGAATTATAAAAGAAATATGTCAAGTACAAATACAGAAAGAATAAAAATTAATCTGGCATTGTTAATCCAACAAGAAATGTGTTTGTGGCTAAAGTTCCACATTTTTATACAACTACATATCAAGTTCTGACTGTGTCTCAGCCACAATATTCCTGAAGATCTCTGAAGCCAGTTCAAGAAAAATCCATAGATTTTCCAAATTTAGGAATAATTATGATAAGTCTGCAGTATTTATTATAGACACACACTAAACTGAGTAAAGATATTACCTCAAGGTAAATATATTCCCAATATGTGTCAGCATCTCTATGCAACTCTTGGAAGCTTTCTGTACTCCTTGTCTTACAGACTTCTACCTTTCAAGATTTACAAATTTGAACAACTCTGATTATCACATAACAAAGGCATAAAATCAGCATGCTTTTTGCAAATCGTTCTCATTCACTTTCTGGAACACAACCAATCAGTAAACGCTACAGACTTACTCATTTCAGAGTGAAACAAGCCTAGGAAAGGCAAGGCTCTCTGAATAGAAGTAACAGAAAATCTTCCATTTTTCAGTAGAAAAAAATCCCCAGATACTACTTCAGGAGATAGTGCTGTAAATGACTGCTATAACATTAAAAAAATAGTAAAAAGAGAATAATATAAAAAAAATATTAGGTTTTTTGTATCTCCATTGTAAGGATCTGAAATATTTCTGAAACTGTAGCTTTTCCACCCTTTGCAGTGGTAACCCTGTATTCTGTTAGAGCAGGAGACTTGCCCTCAGCTGAGATAATTCATACCTATGGTTCCCACTGGCATGAACAGTGGTACACTTGTCATGGCCAGATGAAATGTTCATTTCAGTAGCCCCCCAGCACACATCAGGTAGAAGTCACAGTGTGACTTTTTTTCCCAGACACAGATATTTCTCACTGCAGAATAAATGGGGTATATTTTTATCCTAAAAACTTGCTACAATAGAACTGTTCATGAAGATATAACACTTACATGAAGATATCTCCTCTCCCCTGACAAATTTAGATAATCAAGTATCGTTATTTAACTCTTATTCTATTATTTCTAATTGCTAAATCCTAAAGGTAAAAGAGAATCCATTACACAAGTTGAGACTTTGCATAACAAGGCTCGTGGAACTTTCACAGGCATTGACTGCAAAGTCGGATGTTCCTTCAGCATGGACAAGGGCCATGTCCAAGCCAAAATTCAGGAGAACATCCTGAGTGCTAAGGAGCCAAAGCAATATGCTGTGGTTTTGTTCACTCCTTTATCTGCTATGTACAAGACATTGGTACTATGACAAAAATAAAAACCTACCAAGCTTCTCTCTCACATCCATATAAAAGAGGAATTAATTCCTGCCTGTGACATTAAATATCCTTTTACTCTATCACCAAAGGCAAGGAACAGAACATTCAAAAGTGTCCTAGGAAGAATCTGAATGCATTTCCTCAGTCACTGACAAGGATAAATGGTACCTGGTCCCTGACCAAACTGTTCCTTTGACAGTACCCTCCCTCTGTTATCTAAAATCACAGGTGCAACAATCAGCCACCCAGGAAAAGCTGCCATGACTCTTGGGCCATTTACACACAGTATTTCCACAGCTGTCTAAAACATCAGAAGACAGAAGGCTACAGAAGTCAGGATTGTGTGAAGTCATAAAGGCATTTCATGCCTTAAGACCTCATAGGTTCACGTACAAAAAACAAACCAGAAGAGAAGAGCTTGCCTTTCTTTTGTTTGTTTGGGATTTTTTGGTTGCTTTTTTTTTCCTTTCAGTTTAAGAGCCTGAACCATAAGAGGATTCAGTGATTTACCCCAGATCAAGCTAAAATTCTCTAGGACAGCTTGCAAACTGAACTCATATCTTCTCAGTCTCAAACCATACCTTAATATCCCCTTACAAGATAAAAAAACCTTGTCTTGATGCAAACTGTCATGCAATTAAGAAAATTCACCCTTAAAGCTATTAGAAATATCTATTTTCTGTTCTGTGTTGAATTTTTCCAGTAAGACTGCCTTTTCTTTTCCAATAGCAGTGCTCTTCAGAGCAAGTCTACAGCTTTCTTTTTTCCTCAAAAAAGACACAAGAGACTAATTTGTCAAAACATACAGAAGGCAATGAATAGATAAGTGAAACTGATTTAAATCATCTCAGAGCTGAGAAAAATGCAGTAGAGTTTAACAGAAAACATCCAAATCAGTTTGTCTAAATCACAGCTTGGCCTTGTCTGTATCATTATTACAGGTAGTGTTAAGTTTCTTCTTACTCAGATGTTAAAAATTGAAGTCAATTGAAGAAGCAGCTTCACTCTGTAACCAGGATCAAGATCAAACCTTGCTACTTTAATTCTGAAAGAAAATAGAGTAATTTTAAGTGAGGCAAAGCTCATCAGACAGCAAATCAGTGATCACTGTCTTTCAGTGAGGGAGGAGAAGGAGCAACCTTTTCTTTTTGCAAAAATTAATGACCATTATCATCAGCAGTTCCAATTTGAAAGCTGTCAAGGTCATTCTAAGACTTCAGTTCAGACATGCACTAGAAGCACAGTCACAGGTCCATCCATACATTCAATTTAAAAAGCAAATACTAGATGTTTTTTCAGAAATGTGAAGGAATGGAAATTAGATTCTTTTTAGGGCACACCTACTGTCTATACTCAGCAAGACAGTCTAACTTTTAACTTAGTATCACTAAATATTTTCAAGGAAATACTCTACTCTCAATACTCACCCAAGAATCAGTATTGTCTCTGTTTTTCTGTACTTAGAAATGAGTCCTGCACTAATCACTGACAGCCATACTGACATACCATTGAAATTCTCTTTTTATTCAAAGTTACAGAGAATGTTAATAATTGTTCACTTATTTTTCCTGAAAAATCTGATACATTTATATTATGGAGAACATATTTTGTCTATTTTCATTTTAAACCTGTTTCAATATATTGAAATTTCCATATTTTAGTTTTTAAATATCAGAGCAGTCCCATGGTAACCAGTAGGTGTACTCAGAAGCTACTTAAAACATACATAGTTTTCACAACAGGGCTTGAGTTTTACACTCTTTTTTATGTCCCAACTTTCAAAACAACTTAAAGATTACTAAAAACCCATACATTCAAAATGTGAAAATAAACAAGATATTTTTAAAGCACAAATATATAAATAAGAATGAAAATACTCTTGGCTGTAATTGCTGACAAGGAATCAATCTTGCTTCCCAGACTATCAAAAATAAAACATATCAAAAGCAAAACACTTAAACAGCAAACCAGAGTATGAGATTGTCAAACCCCATTTTACTTTTTGTTGGCTATACTTAAAATTGTTTAAAGTTTCAAAGTAAATTAAGAAAGATTCAAATCTGTTCCTGTTTCCCTCTTTCCCATGAAGAAAACCCTGCCTGTTTTCTGAGTAGCTCAGTTTTGCAGCACTAGAGGTAGGAAGATTCAGAAGCACCCAAATGCTAAGCAGGAAAGTATTAAACTAATATTAAAAACTTTGCTGCGAGAGTGACAGAAAAATGACATCCAGTATAGTAGCTGAGCATGATTTTACTTTGGTCTTATATTTTACTGTAATTGAAGGGACAGGACATCCTTTTCCAGCAGAGCATAAAGAAATGAAAGTATTTAGTGCACCCACTGAGCATAATGCATCAATGAATAGTCAGTAGGCACTGTTGTACAATTAATACTGAAACAACTCAATTTCAAAATGCTCCAGTGTCTATAGTAACCATAATACAACACATTTTCACATTATTTTACTATGTTAATCATGACCACAATTATTTTATAAACATCTGAAATGTAAGGAAAGGAAGTTGAAAGCAATAGCAGAAGAGTGTAGTAAAACTTTTATTGCCCATTCCATCTTGCTTGGCTTGCTAATAAAAACCATAAAACTCAGCTACAAAGGTTGTGGCCACATAACTTCTCCTTATTCAGTTTATAACCCTGACATTTTTTCCTTTTTTAATAAAATAAACATGAAGATAATATGTAATAGGTAGTAAAAGCCAGATTAATTAAAAAAAGCAATGGTAAAACTGTTCTGTCTTCAAATTCAGGGCTAGAGTAGCTCTTCAGACAGTTTGTGAGCTGGTGCTAACAGTAAATTTGCACATGAAATTGCTCCTGACAATGTCAGTTTTAAGGCACTGCCACATCAAGTCAAGCCATTGCCCATGCAATAAAAAACTAGAAAGCTCTATGTTCTACTCTATGAAAGCTACTATGAAACTAAAGCTCTATGAAACTACTCAATGTCTAACTATGCCACAGACACTCAATCACTTTTGGACTAGAGCTCTCATTAGCACTCAATGATAAATACACTGCAATTATTTTCTCCTATCAAAAGGATAAACTTCAAGCTGCTGCACTTCACTGGTTTTGTTTCTTTTACTGCAGCTATTAAAATCAGATTTGATTAGCCAGATATGATTAATAATCAGAAAGGTTTGAAAAAGTAAGAGGAAGATAACAATTATAGAAAGATCCATCACGGAAATGCAATAGCTTTCTTTCAGTCTTCAGCACTAGGGCTTGTTTAACTTTATCAGCACTATTTCAGAAAGTAACTGTATAAAATGCAAAAACTTACTCTAGGCCAAGCATACTGCCCAACACTACAGAAATAAAACTACTGCAATGTTTTAGCTTCGGCTAAACTTCCTTGCAAATGCCCAAGTAAATCACATTTCTCAGTTTAAAGCAGCACAGCTGGGGCTGATGCTGTTAAGGACGAACACGACACTCCAGTGTGGAGACTGGAACATGATCTCTGCACTGGAGGCAACTGCCCAGTGCTGCACAGCTGAGCTGCACAGCTGCCCAGAGGACAGAGCTGGCAGTCATGGGACAAGCCTGGAAGTGTCCAAGGCCAGGCTGGATGGGACTTGGAGCAACCTGGTCAAGTGGAAGGTGTTCCTGACCATGGCAGGGCATGGAATGAGATGAGTTTTAAGGTCCCTTCCAATCCAAGCCATTCTGGGACTCTGACCAGAGAAACACAAAACAGCTCCTTGAGCCTTGCTCAAGACTGACCATAGAACAAGAAGTAGGTTTAAGATGCTCTGCACCCTCACTGAGTGGAAGACAAAGGCTGAAGCTATATAAAGATGAACAGATAATTTCTCCAGAGAATAAACAATCCTTAAAAAACCTCCAACGTTCCTTGAGGACCTGTTCTGTGTTCAAAAGGATATCTATGCTGTACAGAAATACCCCATGCAGCCTTCTTCCAATACCTCTACCATCTCAGGTACATCATCAAATGTATTTTAACCCCTCCTTTTGATTACTTTTCTCTGTCACAGAAAATCACATGCAACAGTCTCTGCAGAGTCAACAAGGCAAGTGAAGAGTCACAGAAAATTATTCCAGAACATGAGTGCTACATTCCAGCACTTCTGAGTGCTGAGTTCAGTTACGGTCTCAAGAAAGTGATATAATGATCACCCAACTTTTAATTTACTACTCCCTTATGGTGGGAATTGAGCTCAATACATGCAATTGAAATTAATTTCTTAATTTAAAACTATTACAACTCTTAAGATACAAAGTCTATACTGGCACTGATATGCTCAGATTTTAAATATCTACTTCTGGTTACCATTAACAGCAGTTATGAATGTAAGTTTATCACATGTGAAAGAATAAATCCAGTATTATTTTACTGGTAGTAATTTCCAGTTTGTCACCCTAAATCTCATCATCATCTCATCACCACATTGTAACAACAGAACACGTTCCTGTTTGTTTTTCAAAACACCATTACATGTCTCACAGATAATTAAACAATATGTTCATACAATAGAGATGTACACACAGCTATGTATATAACTTAATCTTCCATAAACAACTGCAAACACTCTTACAAAACTCAGCTTGATCATTTCCAAAGGAGAGGTAAAAGAACATCTATAAAAATGCTGCAATAAATCATCATGATATGAGGCATGCAATCGATTTTCATGGCAGTTTTCTAAGTCACAAATAACCATGTGCTATTCCCAAAGATGTTCCCTATCCCTTCCTTTAAAAGGCCTATGTTTGAAAATCAACTACATTTACGATCAATGATAAAATAAACAACAGTGCAATAAAATATAGAAACCTCTTACAATTATAATTTCATTTTGTAGATTTAAATTTTTATTATGGTGCAATTAAATGTCAGCAATATTTTAAGCTGCAGCAGCACATGCCACATATGCCACACAATTCATCCTGTTAAAGAGGCAATGCTGATTAAATGGTAGACATCAAGTTACTTCAGTTTTCTGACACACTCCAAAATATGTTGCAATATTGTCTTTTTTTTTTAATTTTCATAGCAATTAATGTGAATTTTCTCTACCACAGAAGTATCCTACTGCAGAATCAACTAAAAAATCTGGATGCTTTCTTGATTTTCTCCAAGAAAATATCAGTACAAACAATACAAGACTATCCATTCCTCCAGGATGTTCCAGAGGACAGCTCATCTGAATTCATCTTGATTTTATTCCTAAAACATGTACTGTGAAAGACTGTGTAAAAACTCTCCTTTTTTTTTATGATTTCTTTTGACATGATCTCACCTGCACTTCTAACAAGAAAAAAACCATCTGCTCCCAAAGGCTCTCCTTCCACTAGTAATATTCAAACATAGATGCTAAGGGTGCAAACAAGTTCTAAATTTTGTTGTTCTTTTATTAATTTTCCAAATATTAACAAACAAGTTTTACTTTTCCTCAAATTACTGTTCTGCTTCTCAGGCACTGTCGGGAAGCTCAGAAACTGTGTTTACATTCTCAGTAGCCTGGATACACTAATTTCTGCCAGGGCCAAAGTACCCACTGTAATCATCTCAGTAACTGTTACAAGGCACCCAGGGTTTACAGAGGTCCATACATCACTACAATGAACTGGTAAACACATCCAGGGGCCATTAGTTATTGATTTATTTGCAATTATGCGTTACAGATGCCGTCCATGTTCCCCCCCTCGGCACTTCATCATCCTGACTCTGTTTCAGGACAGCCAGTAACCATTATCCCAAGCTCCACATAATGAGAAATAACGAAAACAAAGCTGTAAGAGTACTCTGACACGCAGGTACAAAGCTATCAGCTTGTCAATACTGCAGAGAAATGGATACTTTATAATAAAGAGCTAATTAATTGATTACTGTACTTGTAAGCAACAAGTACTTTATCAAGCAGTGATAAAGCTGGTTATCTATCACTGTTAACCAACAGAAATATTTTCAGCACTGCAGGAAGTGGATACAGCAGAATATGAAAGAGGGACTGCCAGGCTAACTCCACAAACATGCCAGTGGTGAAACGGAAACTGCTAAAAGTGCCTTAAAGGTGTGATGAAGTCCATCTGCTCCAGATTCAGCAAGCCAGATTATGAAACCAGACCCAAAATGTCTGTAGTCTGTAATTTATTTTGGACCACATAAAACCCAGGCCTCTGGACTTCCTTGAACTAAATTTCTACTTGAGCTAGACATAGCTTTAAAAAAATCTATTATTTAGAAACTGTCCATTTTCTCAAGAGTGAAGGATTGACTGTAACTGCCTAACTACATTCTCTATTAAAAAGCAACTCTATTTCTAACCCAGAATGTCCTTAGATTCAATTTTCATCTATTAAAGTCTATTCTCTTTCTGTCTGCTAAGTAAACACTGCTATTAAGAGCACATTTTGTCCCCTCTGTCACAGTCAATGATGAAGAACGCCCTAATTAAGCCTCTTCTAGTTGAAGATTACACTGCTCATTGTAGGGGGGTTGGACTAAATGGCCTTTAAAGGTCCCTTCAAAGCCAAACTATCCTATGATTCTGTGAACTTTAAAAGCATAGTAAAAAAGTATATTTTTATTTCTCTTTCCTTTACCAAGTCATCCAGACTTCCCCTCCTCATATTCCTGGTCTCCTCATGGCAAAAGACCTCACCAGTGTGTCATTTGATAAATTTATCAGTAACTGTAACTCAAACACAAATCAGATTTTTGAGATGCTTTTTTTCCCCCAAGTCACATACAAAAATGCTGACTAGTTTATAAGAAAAAAAATCTCTGAATACATTTGATTATTCTCCATTTAAGGCTTCATATCAGACTTGAACATACTAGTAACATTATTTACGTTGATTTTGTACAATTCCAGAACTGTATCTTCTACAATCATGGGATAATTTGCATTGATTGCAGTGCTGATTATACAGTTTTGAGTTCTATTATATTGTTTCTCCATTTCTTGAGTCACTTTTTACATTTTAAATATAGTTTTGAAAGTAACCACAGATTGCTGGCACAATCTCCCTGCGACAATTTCTTTCAACAGGAAAAACAATAAGTTTATCACCACCTGACTCCCAAGTTACAAAATTGAAACACTGAGCTTCCAAGTGGGATAGCAGAAACTACAAGATTTTATTCAATTCTTGAAACCTAGCCCATGTACTCTCAATAGAAAGGCAATTTGTTCATGTGGGTTAGGACAGATGGCATGGGGACCTAAAATGAATTTTACTCTGACAAACAGCAATTGTTTACCCAATGGATCTGTTCTTTTTCTGTATTCAAAATCATATATCCTTAGTAAGAATGTAAGTAGCAGTTTTTACTGCTCTATATTACCATTAGCCCCTCAAACCCATACAAGTTTGAGCTGGAACTAGGGGCTATTTTGTCTTTTTTTTGGTCTCTCTCTAAACCTGTTCATATACAGAAGTTCTGTGTTCCATCCTCTCTGGCCAAGTCAGAGGCAGTATCTGAAACCAATTTTCCCCAACTGTTCATCCATGGACAGATTCAAGACAACATGCAATTTCATTCTAAATTTAGGCACTTGGGCACTGCCATAACAGCTGCAAAGCTTTTGGAGATGTCAAATTTCACTCACCAGCAGCTACAGCACAGGATGAGTGTGAAGAATGTGCTTTACTAATTTTTAAGACTACTATATATCAATATTTCTGTGCAGACTCAGAGAGTGATGGTACAGCCAGGATTGAAACACAAGTGGGTAAAACCCCATAGAATTCACTGACCACAGTTTTCAGCCTGATGCTTGAAGAGACACCACCAGAAATCTACAACAGAAAGGGATATAAGCCCAACAATACCCAGAAAAAAATGACAATTCCTCTGATCACAAGCTGCACCCCCCATTCTAATTCATGGGCCATTACTAGAGATAACTCTGGATAAAAATTATTTTAGGAAAACTAAAGACTATCTGGAGGTAAGAGGAGTGAGATGATAGTAGGAAAAAGCAGCCTTAGAAGCAAACACTCCAAGGAATTCTGCAGTAGAGCACACAGGGCCTAGAGCACCATACAAAATCAGTTTGAAGGAAAAACAAATAAGTAAATGGTACAAACAGGGCATATCTCCCAGCTTTTTAGGAAAGTACTCTTACAATTTATTTTAACTATCCTTATATATTAAATTATTATTTTTGTTTCCTCCATCTACTCCTCTAGCAAAGGCTTTTTCTTTACATTCCCAACTCCTGAGAAGTTACAGAGGTTAAAACACTCCCTTGATCCCTGATGCTCTGCCCACACAATTATGCCTAACTGCCCCTTGAATGTGTCTGAACAGGGAGGACCTCCCTTATCCACTGCAATAACACATAGAGAAATGTAATTAATTCTAAATCTGACTTTCACTCTGACTTGTATTGTATGGAATAACCTATTTAGTAAATGTCCAGTTCCTACCTCATCTACTTGGGCACCTTCCTCTGTGGCTTTAGTAAAAGCTTTAGGATCACAATCCACCTTAACACATTCCTCTTTAGAGCAAACTCAAGTGGAAAGGAGTAGGCAAATTACATTCCCCTTGCCAATGTTCTCCCTGTATCAGAAATCCTATCATTCTTTGTTGATTTCACAACACACAAATTCCACTACCCCTTTCCACTCACAAATTAACTTGCCTTTTTCCCCCCTCTACTTTCTGTCCTCTAAAACTCTAAATCATAATCTTCTCTCCCCTTATTTATGATCTAGAATCTGTATCATTGCCTCATTCTTTCTTGACTTGCAGTTCACAGTCACCTGCCATGTTCTTACTGAACTCCCACTCTTATTTCCTTTCCAGCTTCCATGCATTCCTAGGTACTTACATGCTCTGTGGAAAATTCTGTGGAACATAATTATTCCAGGTATGCATAAGGAGATAGCCTGCACTGCCACCTTTCCCATTTTAAGTCTCACTCCCACTAGTATGCATTTCAAATTGTTCTGCCTCACCTGTCAGTTCCTTTTGTTATCTTTCATTTCTACCCTCAGTTATCACATCAACACTTCATCTGTTGTTCTTGTGCTTCTGCCTCCCCTCTGCAGGTATTGAAAGCAATATCTGGCAAGAGTAAAACTGAAAAACCACCATCACATTTTCTACTCAAAGGAACTGCAGTTACTAAAAGCATTTAAAGTTGTTTTTAAACAACTTTCCTATGTGATCACAGCTATTACTGCACATCAGATAAAAGGCCTGTAATGTTTAAGCCATAAACTGCACCACTGGACTGCCTTTGTGCTTGCCCTGAAGGAAATCCTAATAAAGTCTCCAGCTTCCAGCTCCTAACTGATGAAAAATTCAGTAATACTCTGCCTCCAGACCAGATGGAGAATTTGACTGGAATCACACTGGCAATTTCTTAGATATTAAAGATCCTTTTTTTTGTTGTTGTTGTGCTATGGAAGAAAATAGAGGGCCCATTCAGGACTGCAGTTCAACTACATAAAGTAATGCTCACAAAAACATCATTCCTCTCAATTTCTATCATTCCCACAATTAAAGGCACACATCCTTATTCTAGAGTGGAAAAAACTTACACTTAATATACACTGGTAATGAATTTCAAAAAAGGGATTATGGCATCTCTGATCATTCTCTCAGGATTATATTCTGACCAGTAATTTCTTAAAACTATTTTATTTATTCAGAACAAAGACATTTTAAAGAAAACACATTTTAAAATTAATAAACCTATTATAAAAACACCTATTCTACATTCAATTACTAACAAGCTAGCCAAAAAGACTATCAAGACTAAAAAACTTCTAGTTCCTCCCCTGGTGCCAAGTCTTGTACTGAAAGTCAGACATGTTACTGCATTGAGGGGACCCTATAGTGAAATTCAAGGGGTTTGATGCCTCTTTTGAGTCAGAAATAATTTTTAAAAATATATAATGTTGCAAGAGCATAATTAATGGAGGTTAATTAATCATGTTTGAGCCGTGGGGTCCTAACTCCATATTTCTATGCTTAAATTAAGCTATGTTGGATTTTTTCACCCAAGATATTACTGCTAATACAAACACACTATTTGAGTGTGCCTGTGACCTCAATACTGCTTAGTCACATTTTTGGAGGCTTCTATCAAACTGATGGGTACAGTCTCTCCAAAAATTTCCTTTTCTAACACAGAATCTAAAGAAAATGTAAAGAACAAAGCAGAAGATTGCTATAATTACAGAAAATCAAAATCACTTGAAAATTTCAGGGCTTTTTCCTCTTAATTAGAGGATTTAAACATTTCAGTCATAACAATGCATAAAGGACATGGTGATGAAACAGCACACACCTGGATATTTCCTCAGAGGCCTGGGGGGAAGAAACAACCACAAAGAGCAAACTTCAAAGTAACACCTGAGAGCAGCAGTTCAAACTTCTACAGAAAAAACACTGCATGGAAGGTGTAGATACAACTTTTTTTGCACTGACACCTACTCTATATATATATATATATGTACTTGTAGTTTGCATGCTCACTTCAGCAGAAAGGTAAAATGCAGTGATTCACAGAGCAGTAAGCCTTTATCACAGCAGCAGAATTACAGCTTTCTCAAACCCAAAGCCCCCAAACACAGCCTTACTGTATTACCTGAGCAGGACTGGAGAAAACCCTTCTACATAATATTCAGAGGATAACTGTAGAAGAAATGCACAGTATGAAAGTCCTCTGTAGAGGCAGACAAAATCTGACCATTATTAAATAAGCCTACACTTGTTGAACTTTCTGAATTTCTCAACAATTCCAGCAGCATTCTTTCTCAGATGTAGAAAGTCTGTGAGGATTGTGTAAGAATCATCACAAAGTTGAAATTCCCCCCAGAAATGGTCACTCTGGAGTGAACAGGAAAAGATTTCCTGGAACATACTGATCTAAGAGCCAGCAGATCCTGTGCCTCACACACGCTAATGCAGATCCAGCTTCCCTGGCACTGAAGAGCATGGATTTGAACCCACAGCCATCCTGCCCACCTCATCATTCCAGGAGAAAACAAGTACTACCAGGAAAATGGATTCTTTTCTGCAAAGAATGGAAGAAGGGAGAAAAGAAAAGAAAATAGTGGCAGGAAATTGGAACCTTGTCATTGGCAACATTAGATCTGTTTAACTGATTATTATGATACTAATTACCAGAGAAAATTAATTTACAGTTCAACACTATATAATGATAGCTGACTCTAAACAACAGCTGGCTATTTATGCTTAGAAAATTTATTAGACAGTATTATCCACCTTAGCATATAAGCCTTAAATTCTCAAAAGCATTTAGGCATCTAATGTACCTTCCAACTCAATCCACACAATGATTCCATGACCTATTCCTACTAACTTCCATGGCAGGGAACTTGGACACCTTTGCAGAGCTTTAAATACTAATAACTGCTAAATGCATGGACACTATTTTGAGAAAATAAAACCTGAAAGGTTAAAAATCTCTTGGAAATGGCTTCAATGACTGGGTGTGCAGCTATAAGAAGACAATGAAGACTACAAGTACATCAACCTCTCACAGGCATATACTGGTGTAGCTAAAAATAATAGCCAAACTAGAGTTGATATAGACTCACCAAAAAGAGAGCACTAATAAAATCAAATCTCAGCTGTGCCATGACTGGAACAATCCAATGACATCCTGAAGCGATGTTCAAATACATTTGGCTGCAAAGAGGGGCAAAAAGTTTACCCTTTCCTTATTTCCTCTCATTACCTTTGTTACAGTAACTTACTTCTGACAGGAAATTCACAATGAATTAATTCAGTAAGTAAAAAAGATCTTCAAAAGTAATAAACTCAGGATTTGTAATGTCAGGAACAACACTGACACCTCCAAATCTCTAACTTAAAACCTCTCCTGATGTTCATAAATTATTTAAAAACCCAAACTTTTTAATACAAAGAAACAGAAAAGGATCACCTCAAAAGGTATAAAATGTGAGCCAGTCTGGAGCCTTGCAGAATAGCTGACACAGCTGATAAGAATAGTCCCCTGCACAGGTGTTGGCTTGTTCTGACTAAGCTCCCAGTCACAGCCTTGGCACAGCCAGCCTCTTTTACTGCCACTGAGGCTCTCCACTCACACACGTTACCAGATGGTGGCTAGAAGCTTACTCGGTGTGTATCCTGACAAAAATGGAAATAAACTACAACGACTGTAAAGAGCTCCTTGCTATGACTCCCAGACCAAAAATCAGTTAACTTAGCACCAAGGCTAACAAAACATGTGAGTCTATTAGCTTGTGTGGTTGTGCTTTTAAAAACAATACAGGAGTTATCAAATACAACACAGGACCTCTCCAATTATCCTTAAATGTGCTCCAAATATTGTCAGTCTTCCCCCTCACACTTTTTATAAACTGTGTAATAAAACACTTAATTAGTACATAATAGGATGTTTTTCATTAAAATGGAACAAAACTCTATAAATAAACAATTATGCCAACAAAGCCCTGTCAGCTTCTCTTCACTGTTATTTCCCAAATTATTTTAGCCTGAGTGGATTTTTGAGATCAAAGCAAGCTTGCACACACTGTTCTTCACAGCTTCGGTGGCAGGCAGGAAATTGGTCATGAACTATGAATTTGGAGGGGCAGGATCAGAGCAAGGGAAATTTAGCCAACAACAGAACAGGAGCAGCAGAATAAACAATTGCCAAAGCCTTCTAGCCTGGAACTTAAGAGAACATATCCTACCAATTACTATTGTTCGGATAAAAACAATCGCTCAACAACTAATTGTACATAAAAAAAATCCAGGTAAAATATACTCAAAATGATGATTCCTCTCTCAAAGGATAATTTCTATAAGTAAAGGTACCTCCTATTTCATCTCTATCTTCACTGCTATTTTTCTCATTTGCAATATTGGAAAACCAAGGATAGTACCTTCACATTAACCAACCCTGTGATCTATGTCAAAACATACAATTGGGGTATTCTTAAGTATTACATTACCGCAACTCTGTGCTGCTCTTTGATTATTTGTCTGCTGGGTTCAAGCCAGGGCATGCACATCTTGTAACATAGAATAATTTTTACACCAAGTGTGAAGGAGCCCTGTGAATTCCTCTGCTACTGCTAACATCCTTTCCAGACTGAGACACATCACCATTATATGCATTATTCCTAAATTATCTACAAGTGTTAAGTAAGCTAAACAGAATTTTTTAAAAATTATAATTATTACACACCAGAAGTGTATAAATAAAGTGTAGACATTTTCACATTAACAAGTACCACTGGTAAACTGAATTTTTTTAATGGCTAAATATTTTTAAAATACTATGAACTGTGATTTTGCATAGTGATTTCTTTTCTTGTTTATCTCTTTTTTTCTGGGAATGAACTCTTGAGAGATTTACATCACAGCAAATCTCAGTTTTTGCTGTACTGCTTCAAGACAACAATTTCTTTGCAGGTGCTACAGAAACATGGGGGAGGTTTGCTCTCTACAGTGAGTGAAGCAATCCTGCAAAAATAGAAACAGCTTCAGATTTCTAGTAAATTACAAATGTCTGATTGGCTGATCTGCTTTAGTTAATTTACAGTATATAGCACATTATCTGAACTAAATAGACACAAGGTGAAAACTTGGAAACAATAAATACAGAACTATGGGGTAAAACATATAAAAGAAATGTAAACTGAAACTGTCCACTGAGTATCTGGTATTCTGCTGTCACATCAGCATGGTGTGGCCTTTGTTCTGAGTAACAGAATTCTGTAACTGGGCTCCCAAACTTCGTAATTCAGCACCTTAACTGAAAAGAATTAGAGAATTTACAAAGAGAGCAGAGGTAGGAAAGAGAAGGGGAGCTGCTAGAGAGGAGAGAGGACTTTGGAAAGGAAACGGGGAAAAAAAAAACATTCTTCTGAATGAGCTGTGAAACCACTTGACTCATTCTGCTTTTTAGCCCTCAAGCTCAGAGATCATGGCCAAACTCCACTGCACTTAAACTGCACTCCACTCCATTAAACTGCGCTTCTGAAAAAGCAAATTTGCAATATGAGAAGATTCCTAATGTGTCCACAAAATTGTTTAGCAGTTGTGCTTTACAAGTGGTTGCGTGTAGTAGAAACAAATCAGAGTTGCCTTCGTTGCCTGAACATCACATGAATTATTTCTGTTCCTCTGGTGTAAAAGCCCACCTGTACAGACATCACTCCAGGCTGGGCTCCAGCAGAAATCTGCCCAACCCCAGCCTGCCTGCTGACAGAGGTTGCACTTTGCTTACTGCATGTAAGAGCAGGTAAGATCAACTAAACCATGATTACACAACAACTAGTTTTAATCATGACCAAACCTGTCAGGCCTAGATTCAAACTGGAAATCCAATTACAAAGAAGCCTGTCACCCATTAACATTATCCTCATAGGATGTGACACGCCAATGAAACTGTCACATTTTCTGGAGGAAATGCTCTGATTATTAATTCATAAACTGTTTGGAGTAAAGACTTAGTATTTTTTTTCATTTCATTGTATTCAAACAGCAACAATTAAGATTTTACTTTCCACTCCCAGAAGTGCTGTTTGAATATACAAGACAAACAACACTGAACACTGTGAGCAGTATCAGAGCTCTTAGGGTATGTTAGAGATTTGTTACCATGAAAACAAAATGCTAATGTTGAATTTCATTTTCCTTAAAGTGATGTTGACATATGCAAAGGCTTTGTTTAAATATTGGGAAAAAAGATTGAAACACCAAAATCCATAACTTACTGCAGAATAGTTAATTTAAAATATAAATACTACAGTCAGCAGCTGAGCCGTTCCCTCCAGATTTTGGGGGTCTGAGCACTTACTTCGTATTTCAATCACATTTCACTAATTTGAAAGGGATCTAGTTTCATCCATTAATAACTTTAGCTGAACTACATTAAAACGGGGAAAAAAAAAGAAACCCCAACTAGTATTAAGTTTGGCCTCATTTAATCTATTTTTTTTGTGTAAGTATATCAAGCAATAGTTCATATAGTGCCTTTTTAGCCACATCCCTGAACACCAAGTTAAGGTTAACCACTAAACTATAGACTGCAAATACTTCTGGAAGAATACTCCTTTAAAAACAGTGGTGATTATTTACCCAGTTCAAATACCGTTACCATTCTGAACATTTTGACTTGCAGTTGTGTATCAGTTACAACTAACACTTTTATGTGTTTTACACCCAAAAACACCAACCAGATCATTGATTTGTTGTATTGAAAATTAAAACTTAGTATAAAGAGTTTCCGAATTATTACACAACTCTTCCCAACTCCTGCATCATAAACTCTTCATTACAAAACAGACCTTGGAGAAAAAAAAAATGAGGAATTACAATTGGAAATAGACTTTTGTGGAATTTAGAGTTTTTTCCTCTCACACAAGAAAAAGCCCTTCCTAAAAACCATCGACATTTTTCAAGTGAAATGAAGTTTGCACCACTAACATTGTAACTGAGGTACCCAACACTACTATGTCTTGTGTAGTGCATTCTACTGCTAGTTAGTGCCTCTCCTTCCTTGAAGGAAATTGAGATCCTGGCAGAAGTTTAACATTCCAAAGAGCATTGGAATTGAACAGTTAGAGATGTTGTGGGGGCAGAATTCCCTTCGGGGGCTGTAAGCGCCGAGCACCTGTTAGTGAACAAACAAGCACAACTAAACCATTCCCCTCCTCTCCCCCCCAGAACTCCCACACGGTTTCCAAGAGAAATGTTAAGGTCTTGACACTTTAATTAAAGGGAAAACAAAGCATTTGTCCCGAGTTAATGGAACTGCTCAGTTGTGGTCTCAGAGGGCAACACTGCTGACGTGACCAGCAGTGTGCAAGCACCATCCCACCTCCTGTGTGGGTGTCCTGCAGGGAGCCCCTGGTGCCTCTGCAAAGCTCTCTCTTCACTCAGGCTAAGGCAGATCCTGTCCTCCAGCCCAACGGGAATGAGGGAAAGCGCTGCAGGAGCTCTGAGGGATAAAGGAAACCCTCACACACAACACAATTCCAAACTCTCTCCATTTGTCTGTCCTGAGGAAGCCAGCAGCAGCTATTTGTAAAAGCAAAGAAAACCAAACATTTTAAAGTCTTTTTGTCATTTTTTTATATCTGTTACATCTTATCTGCAAAGAGAACTCAAAGGTTTTTTTCTTCAGTTAAATGCAGTTTCTGTACATCCCTCTTTCAGGAGATCAAAGCATTTCCATACAAAAACCAGTAATTTCATTATTTATCAGCAGTTTTTGCAAGTGACTATAGCAAGGGTGAGATTCACAGTCTCACTGAACACAGCCTATTCTATAATCTGTCATTATTGACACTCAAATACAGAAAGAAATACATGAATATGCAAAGCCTAGGTACAATTAGAATTAAGATCAAATGGATCTTACTTCCCAACAACTTTCTGTATTGGTTTTCCATCTTGGGGGTCTGTTACTTTATTATTCTTGGCAGCATGCAGTGACTCAAAACAAGCCTTGTTCTTCACCACAAAGAAAACCCTTTGGATACTCTGTGAGGTAGCTTTATCAAGTACCAGTGGCTTAAAGAATCAATTTGACTACTAAAAATGCAAGGCATTGGATGTCTCCATTTAACAAAGCTGCAGAGGTGGATAGAAAATTCTATAATAAGTTGTCTTTATAATTTTGACTTGTAACTAAATGAATATTTCCTCTATAACTTTATTTGTAGCTAACATTCTGAAGCATTTTCTCCATGTAGGCTCAACATCTTTAAAGGTGTTTGAGCAAATCCTAAAACTAAAGCCATCATCACATTATCTGTTACATTACAGAATACAATAGACAATTTTTCTAAAAAGCATGAATTTCACCTAAAAATCAGCTTTCTTTTACCATCTTCAAGCCCATAGCAAAAGTATTTTTTAAAATATAGACTTGCCTAACAAAACATGTAATTCTTTTAAATTAAATTCCATCAAAACCAACTAAAGGACACATTTTAGATTACACCCAGTTAATCTTAGATCATACTCTTAACACTTGAGTCACAGAACATGAATTCTGTAAGTAGAAGGAAACAGGCATCATATTCTAAGGATATCCATTTTCTTTGCTGCTTAACACCCACTGTACTCTGAATGACTCTGATGGAATTTCTGCTTTATTACTGCTTGTTCTAACAAGTTGTTTTGTCATTTTGGATTTGCTTTTGGTTTTATTTCTCTTTTTTATTTACAGAATTCTTTTATATTTTAAGGATGCATCCTATGCAAAAGAACCATAGGGTTCTTTTCTGTTAGACTACCTAATTCACTCTTCACCCTTTCTTTGACAGTTTCATAGACTTCTCATCATTCCTACTGTTCTGGTGTAGATGCTCACTTATCTCCTGAAGAGCTGTGATCAGACTGCACACAAAACTGCAGCCAAAGCCACATGCCATGTGAAATTAGCAAGAGGAATATTCCACATGCTCCAGGCCATATTCCTGGTTTAAACTGCAGCACAGTGTTCAGCTATTCCACAATATTATGTGGTTTTCAACTCACGTTAAGCCTGTTTTACACAACATACCCTAGAGCCTACTCTAATTAAAATCCGATCATCAACTCTTCCTAATCTTCTTGATCTCTGTTTGTACATTGGATCATTTTTTAAAGGCAGAGCTTTGTACCTCTTATTACACTGTTATTTTTTTAGGCCAGTTCTCCAATAGGTCAGGTTTGGAATTTCACTCCTGTCCTCAGCTGCACTTGCTGTTCCAGCCCCACCAAACCCAGGCCACTTGGTCTACAAATTCTGTCAGCTTATTTTCTGTTCCATTTTCCAGATCATTAAGGACAATATATCCCTGCAAAAAAGCCTCTTCAGTATATCTGCATGTTCCTAATCTATTTTCCATTAATTTAAAAAAAATTATGTCAGGCCAAATTTCCAGAGCTGTTCACAGGAATTAATCTGTGAGACAGTATCCAAAGCCCTTCTAAAACCTAAGTGCTCTTTTATGTCATCCATGGTACCTCTTATCCTTCCATGGATGCAATATAGACTGGATTTAAACAATTTTTCCTTGCAAACCCATTTTCCCAGTCAATTCTTTCCCTGGTTTCTTGCAGATATTGAGTAAAATTTCAGTTATACACTGCCAACTTCCTTAGGAATGTAAGTTATACTGTCTAGTCTATGATTTCTTAGCTTTTACTTTTTATCTCATTTGAAACACAGACACTGTATTTTCTTTTCCTTTCTCTAGGTTGCAATGTTATACTTGGGTAACTTGTATTAATTTTCTTAGCTCCATGTCTGCAGTTTTATTATCCCAGGGAAGGGCTGTAGAAATAAGCATTCCCAGTATTATCTGTCAGTCACCTGCTATCTTCTGAATATCAAATCAGTGCTTTCTTAGCCACATTATTGCAAACACAAAGTGATTGTCTGTTTCATTTATGACCCTTCCTAACTACTTTGGGACCATCTTTCCAATTCTGTCCCCAATATACCTGTGCTAATTTATATTCAAACTCAGTAAATCTGATTAAGTAATCACTTGGTTTCATCTCCCCTTCTACTTGAGAGCACAGGAACAGGAGTTCTTGTAAATTTTGTACTCTTTCTTCCATAGAACTGAGGAGAAACTTCAGTGTAATACATGTAACCATGTGATAATTCAACTCAAAGTCTTATTAATTACAAAGCCATATCTGTATGATCACTGGATTTTACTTCTCTAGTTTTAATATACACAATGACCATAATTGCAAAATCTGTTCCACAGAAACAGACAATTCCTCAACTCCAGTAATGTCCAACACACCTTTAGATAAAATGTTACAGCAAGAGAAACTTCAGAAAATTAAACTGGGTTGTAATATATGTAGAAATATAATTTAGTGAACATAAAGAAGCTGCAATTGTCCTGCTAAGAACTTATAAAAGCAATCAAACATAGAATGTACTCTGAAAGGAACCTGAGAGAATGAAAATAGGAAAGTTTTCAAGAGCATAATGAAATTCACATTATCAAAGGTTCTCTACAATTTTAATGACCTGTGAGTGCATTTTAATTAATTTAAATGTTTAAAGTAGTACTCTATGCACATTCTTAATCTAAGACTACTTACACTATTGATACTGGATTATTAAGGGCCAGATATGTAAATAGTTTAGACTAATTGTCTGTTACTACAATTTAATTCACTCTCATAACAAAGATTGTAAAATAAGGATAATGTGTTCTCTTAGAAAAAAAATCCAGTAGCTTTTTCACTCACTGTTTCAGTGATAAACTTCCCATCAAAGGGACTCTGTGCTTTAAATGACATGTCAGCTTTTGCAGGATATTGCAGTAACACAATATATGTCTGTCCTTGAAGGAAATGTTCTAGCTCAGCTATGACTCATATTTGCATCTACTAAAAAGCAGAGGCATTTGTTAGATCACTATTTAGCTACCAGGCACAGAAGAGATGTTAAATCATTTCCATCACCATACTTCACTGCTATGTAACAGTACAGTTAATACAAACACTTATAATTTTGTCTCAAGGATACAATCTCATGACAATATAGTGGCTTTTTACTGAATGGGATATAATCCAAGTGCCTGAACTTATAAATCGGATAACATGTTCACTCTAAACTTTTGTAAGCTTTAAAAGTTCATTTACATTTACTGAAACAGGCTTGACAATACTAGACAGCGAATTTTACCTAGATTTTCCACATCATCAGTTCTCGTTTTCTCTATTTTGTTGTAAATGCATATGCAAATGCAGGATTTCAATTGCATTTATTTCTTCTAAGTATTCCTCACTGAACTGCATGGAACTGACCAAATTCGTGCTCTGACTCCAACTTCCTTAGTGGTATAAAGAGAATTTAAATGAATCATAATCTCAATAAGTAAAAATCAATTTTACCCTTCCCAATAAAACATATAAATGACTTATGGAACACTTCTCAGTAGATGTTCAGATTCATTCACATTGAATCATTGTAAGAAAAAAAATCTAAGTTACATAACACAGCAGAACTTAAAAGATCTTTTGATATAGGTCAGAGGAGATGAGACACCACACAAGCTTGATTCCAATTACCACAGAAATTCACCTAAGAAACGGAAGACTTTCCTTTATACCTCATCCTTTTCATGGGAACAAACACTTAGGACACCTAAACACTTGAATAAGAACACATTATTTTAATTCAATACATTGGATTAGAACTGTAGTTCAATAAATGTGCACTACAGGACAGAGTTCTGTCTCTTCTGTTTTAAACACAATTTTAACTCACCTCTTTGCACTCTACATATTCATTATTCCCTCTGTCATTTATTTCTAACATCCTAAGCAGTTATCCACACACGCACTATCCAAGCTGGAATGCTTTATCAGAGGAAAGGAAATATTTAGAAATAATAGATCCAGGAAATGTGAAGTGAAAAGGAACTATTGTTCCATTTGGAAGAGATGCTAATGTCACACCTAAAGTTTTAGATTATTGCTTAGCCATGGAAAATCCTAGTACATTCAAACATGCCCATATTTTCTGGAACTGCCTTATTTCTGGAACTGACCCAGTTTTCTAATCCATTGATTAAATAAAGATATCAGGGCCTCTGGTGGGACTCCTTTGGGAAATGTAAGATCTGTAAAAGCACAGATGCTTGCCAGAACCAGTCAACTAACTGTGCTCATGAATTTCAAAGAACAAGAGCCAGACAGGCACACTACCTGTGCAGAGTTTATATTTTGGGGGTGAAGCATAACTCTGCTAAATTTTTCATAAAAATTCTGATGACTTCTGATGAAACAGAAACACAAAAACTATTGTTTCTTGGATTATGAAATTTTATCTGTTCACAAGTCAGAATGAACAGAGGAGGTACCTTTAACAGTCTAGCACGGAAGTTTTTCACTACTGCATGAAAAACGAGGAAAGTGGAGATGAACTGACTGGCACTCAGATACACTCAACTGTGCCTCAGATACTAACAGGTGGGGGGACAGTATACATATCACAATGTTTACCCCTATTTGGAAAAACAAAAAGTACTGTTATGTAATCCCAAAACACAACCTCAATAAATAAAACAATCAGAATAAGTAAACATTCTTTTCCATAATAAAAAAAAGAAATATTCAGTCAGGAATTAATTTTGATTTTGCACAACTTCCAAACTGAAGCAGTAACCTACCTCTGGTATATTCAGGTTTAGAAGCTCTGACTACGAGGAAATTACAGTTTTTTGCCCTTAGCCTCACAGACATTGTCCCTTTTAGTCCCAGCTGGAACAGTCTGAAATGCTGGAAAAGTTTGCAAGCATCATAGAACACATCAGGATTTCTCAAGTTACAAAAGAAACACAACAGAGCAAGAAGCAATTACAGCCACTACTCCTCCTCTGCTAGGTGATTACACTGGATTCTCAAAAAGTAGACTGCTAGCTTCAATTAATCAGAGCTCCTGTAATTCCCTGAAAATTTACTTGTGATAGAAACTTGTACTAAAAAAAGAAAACTTGTTACCTACCTGTCCTATTTATTTCAGCTAAGCAGGACTTCTTTTAATCACATTGGACAGGGGTCTTTCAGCACAGCTTAGTATAAAGAGAACTGATACTGTACAGCTGGAAAGAACTCAGTACCTTTAGATCTCTCCTGCCCATCTTCTCTGCATCTTCATGTGGATCACAGGAAGAGCTTGCAACAACAAGGAATTTTTGCTGCCTGGCTTCCCGAAGAGCTTTCTGGGTGGGACCTTCAAACCCTTTCTTCCTTGTACAGTCATGGCCTACTATAAAATAAAACCAACAAAAAATATCATCAGAATACTTTTTATTTACTCTTCTGGAAGCTATCTCCTTACTTAATATTAGCCAGACATGTGAAATTCTCAAAGAAACACCACTTTAAATAAGAAGATATTCAGGTTACTGTGCCATCCATATAAAGTATTCCAGGGCTACATGTATCTCTGCTCTACAAATAATTTTAACTTACCTAAAGGGTACCCTAGACTTGGCCCCAAAACTGCAATAATTTTGCAGTACAGAGAGAGTCACAGGGAAATGGATGCATTCTTTCACATCCCTCAGAGCCACAGGAAACATCAGCTCACTGCATCCTATCCAGTATCCACCACCAATGCAATATTCTGATTTACAGCTCAAAATTCCTTTAGTTTCCCTGAACTTTCTGCCAACCCACCTTTCAAACAAGGAACTACTGATGAATAGGTAACTCAACAAAGAAATCCTAAGTAGGTAACACAGCTTTAAACCATCAAAAGTTGACAGGGATAGGATGAAGAGGACTGTAGCACAAGGCATCTGCCATGACCTGGCAGAAAGGACACTTCTCTCTGACAGCTTCTGCCTTGGCAGCTCACACAAATCCAAACACAGTCCTTTGGGATCCCTGTATCTTGTTGCAGTGCTCTGTTGGATGTACATGGGTCTACATGAAAAAGAATGTAACTCTGATTTCCCACAGGATTTGGGCACTTACATCCCTCCAGTTCTTTGAAAAAAACCCTCTGATTGAAAGAACACATTATACAGCTAAAATCCAGACTGAAACAAATGTACTTCACGTTACACATTTCTAAATGATTGCTCTTGTAAAATGGTTTTATTAAGACCTTTACACCAAAATGCAAATCTGATGACTTAAAGCAGGGAAAAAAACACACACACTCCCTCCACTCTTGAGGCAAAAAAAGCAACAAGATCAAGCAACACAAAGCCTTCCTGTATATCCAACCTGAGTACAACTGGAACTGGTGGAAAGAACTATGCCTGGATTAAAAAAACTTTACTATTTATGTATTCCCAGTGTTTCAAAAGTTGAAGCTACTGTCAGAGATATCCTGAACAATAACTTTCTCTGAGGAACAGTAAACAGCAAAATTGGTTTGTACGTCTAACACCTTCTACTCACTTAGTAACTGCTATCCACTAGCATGCTGCTCACAGAATATTTGGTTTGTTGGTCCTTTTGAGATACACATACCTATAAAGCAACAGTGCTATGACAGCTACAAAGCTTTAAAGGTCAGTAACCATGAAAAACAGAAAGAATGAGTGTTGCTATGAACATATTATAAGTTTCTCTGTGTGTAAGCCTTCTGATCATTTTCCCATGGGAGAACATCCTTTTACTGTCTTTTACTCTGTATAAGCTTTCTGTAAACAAAATATCTGTGTCTGTTCTTCAAGGACATGGAATTGGTTGCCCTCCTCCTACCTATGAGGAGACAGAACTGAAAATTACTTTATCTGATATTGTAAACTATTCAAACACATTCCCTGGACGAAGCAGCAGCAGGAGCATGGAATGCTCTCTGCTGAGCAGATATAGAAAAATACTAGAATTATAGAGTCATTTTAATAAATCATTTTAGCCTTCTGAATTTGTCGTCAAGAGTCCTTTCTTCAATGCATGGACCACGACGATAGAATGAGTTCCAAAGAACTGTTGCACTTAGATGTCAACAGCTTAGGTTTAAAGATTTTCTATTCTGATTGCACTGCACATGGAATGGGCACAACCAGGCTAATTTTAAATTTCTTTTTGCATGACCTTCTAACTGCAATTGGATCAGATCAAGGAAAGGAAAAGCACAGTTAACAGTCTTAGCAATGAGTTAATTCAGCCATGAGTAAAGAAACTTGTTGGGTTCAACTTTTGAATATAATTGGGTAATAAATAAACAGCTGGTGTTTTTAAAAAATGCAAGACGAGTACTGAGCAAGGAACAGTTCTATAACATGTTTAGAACCAGCTATAGCTGGTTTAGAACCAGCACTGCTATAGCAGTGTTCACTCAGGTTTATAAGCAAGCCACAATCAACACTGCTGAACTCCTACAGGCAAGAGGGGTCATTTTTCAGAGCATCACTTAACAGTATTTTGATCTGTAGGAAGGGTGCAAGCACCCTGGTTAACCCTGGTTAATATACACCAATACCCTAAATAAAATATCAGCTCTCTCACTTTGATAATTAGATTCCTCTATGTATGATCTTGCTACCATATCAGGAAGGACCAGATTTAAAACACAACCAGTTTTTAATGCAAATCTCCTTTAAAAAAGTCCATTACTTTTTGAAACGTAATCTGAACTCAAAGTACAATTTTTTTTCAGTGCTGATTTCTGAGTGGGCATCAGAGAGAGAGAACCAGTCCACGGGATGACAAAGTCCTAACAATAATTGCTAACTAGTTCCTCTCCAACTACTACATGCCTTTCATATCAATTTGAAACAAGCACAGCAAGAACTAGGTTTTTTTAGGTATCTTAAAAATTACTAGATGTTCTTCTCTTGAAGTATTTCTGTACAAAGCTGAACAGCAGCCTGACAGTGAGACAGCAAAAAACTGCTAGTAAATAAACTACATGCTCTGTATTGTGGATGCTATCTTCAATTGCTTGAAATGCAGCAAGGTGAAAGCTCCCACATCAAATGCCTGAGTAATAAAGTCCAGAATAGTTGCCCTAAAATTAAGTACTGTTAATTTTTCTACCTAGCTGCCAAATACAAATTTACAATGCAAACTCATTGTGAATACTAAGAAACTCCCCTTTGTTCTTTATTGTGCACTATATGATTCAGAGAGAAAAAAAGCAGCCCCAAACTAAAACCAAACACACAATCACTGAATGGTTTGGGTTGCAAGGTGCCATGGGCAGGGACACTTTCCACTGTCACAGCTTCCTCCAAGCCCTGTCCCAGCTGGCCTTGGGCACTTCTAGGAATGGGGCAGCCACAGCTTCTCTGGGCAACCTGTGCCTCACCACTCTCACAGGGAAGAATTTCTTCCTAATATCTAATTTAAACATATTATCTCTCAGCATGAAGCCACTCCCCCTCGTCCTGTCACTACCTGCCCTTGTAAGAAGTTTCTCTCCTGCTTTTTTGGAGCAGATGTGCAGAACCTCACAGTTCAGCAAATCCAAAACTAATTAAAAGCCACTCTCAGTGCCCTCTAGCCAAGCCAGCATTCCAGGTGTTCCATGGTCAAGTCAGGCTGTGGGACAAATGCAGCCTCAGGAGCAGTGAAGGGCAATCCCCTGCTGCTGGGCAGAGCCTTCCTCCTTCCCTCCAGGCTCTGCACTGCAGTGAAAGCAGACACCTGCCAGGAGAGGCAGCTCAGCTTGGCCAAGGATCCTGTGCCACTCTGGGTGTGCACTGTCCTCCAACTCAAGCATCCCAATGCACACAAGTCAGCCCAGAAGATTGGAAAGTGCAGCTGGAAGTCTCCTTACAGCCCAGATTTCCAACTCCAACAGCAATCTGAATTTTGAGAAAAATTAAGCAAACATTTCTACAGTACCCACAAGAAATCCATGTTTCTCAGGGTTATACTCTCTCACTAACAAGAAATCAAAAGGGAACAGAATATGATCACCTTTCAAGAGGCTGCAGAAAGTATTTTAAAAAGAGACAATACTACCCACTGAGACATGAGTATGACCTACAGAGGGCAATAAAAATTATGTCGTATTAGAGGACAAAGCACTGAAACAAAATGAACTGAAATACTGATTAATTTATGATACCCAAGGTGTGAAGCAAATTAAGACTTGGAGAAGCATGTGGGTGGCTGATGAGCTTAATTTGTGTTGGAGACTGACAAGGGTTTTTTTTATATAATTATCAAATGGCTCCCTTGCTTGTCATTTCTTGGTATTACAAAGTGCTCTCAAGATTTCTGGAGAATAAACAAGACTGAACAGCCACAGAGTGGTTTTTAGAATCCAACAACAAATGAAAGTATGTTTAATATGAAAAGGAGACAGATGGGGCATCCACACTGTAAAACACAAGCACAGGGAAGATCCCACACTATATATCCTCAAGCCAGAGTGTATCTTAATAGGAAAGTAAGGCAATGCTTCCTAGCCTCTTCACTCAACTACAAACACAAAAAAAAAAAAAACCAAAATAAATTTATCTGGCTACTATTCTTTTTCTCAGCCTTGTGTTTTCTAGAGGAACTTTACACAATGGCAGTAATTCCATGAACATGGGAACCAATGAAGCTTGGCTGTCAAAGGCTGGGGTAACTCAATGGCTTTTCACTTGCTGTATATTACCAGTGCCAAAGGAGGTTTAGGCTTTAACACATGGAAATAATTTAAAAAAAAAAAAAAACCCACACCAAAACCACAAAACCACCAGCTATTGAAGTTGCCATAATTGGAACAAATTCTTCACCTGCGAGTTTACAGCATTTGTAGTTGCATGTTTGAAGTTGCATGATATTTGTCTAAGTTCAAATAAACAGTTATCTCTGATGGGAGTTCTGCTCATGACTAAGGCAGGTCACACATCCCCTTCACATGTGAATACTCTTGTCAGAGGATGGAGCTCACCACTTCCCTTTTGCACCACCCCACTTATTTTCAGGAGAATTAAAGGAACCTGATTTCTTTGAAACTTGTCCTACTATCTAATGTAGCTGCAACTGAAAAATAGGTTCAAAATTATTAGTGGGATTGATGCTGTCAGAGAATGTGATAGCATGAGCTTCATTTACTCAGCAAAGCAGAGGTGCTAGGGTTTTCCTGATGGAGTTAGAAAAAATAATGTAAAAATTACATAGGTAAGTAATGTGATACCATACAAATACCAATTCAGCAGGTATTATATCATCTCAGCAATCTCTGTAAAAATGAGAGTCTGGATTTCATAATACCAGGATTTTCAATATGTTTCCAGACCACAATGTATGCTTTCTGAAGGGTGAAGCTGAGAAAGAACACATGCACATACACAAAAAAGGGAATATCAGCAGATACAGTAACAGAATCTGTCACAAAATAGATTTCTAGGACAAAGTCCTTCCAAGTTACACAAATATTCCATATTGCCTTTAGCAGTCTCACTCTCCTTAGTGAATACACTTCAGAATAAAATATTCAAATGATAAAACTGCTGCTCAGACACTAGGTCAGCTGATAAAATGTAGTGCAGGTATTTTTGATTTACTGTTACACCATATTTTGAGATGCATCACATCAACAAAAAAAAAAAATACAGAACCAGTCTGAGCCTGGTGATGGGAATATTTTACCTTTTGTCTCAGGAATCTGCTTTGTATATCCGGACTCCAACCTTTCTAATGCAGCTTGCAAACCTGTAACCTAATTTTAAAAAGAGGAAAGAACAAGAGGAAGCAATATGAAAACATTACTTTTGAAGTGTCTGTTCACAACACACAGAAATCATGCTGGTGTACTTCATTAATTCCATCTATAATTTTTTACTCTTGATTATTGTCTCTAAATTATGTTCATAACTCCTAATTCAAGATTTTGGAAAGACCCAGAGCAACAACACAATAGAACACAAGGCACCCAGAATCTCTCAAAACACTTTTACAACTCCATTAAAACAATGCAGACATACAGAATACTACGGTTCTGACTACACCAGCAACTTTTAGAAGTGCTGTCACTGCACTGATCTCAAATTTAATGGCACAACATGACTTACAGCTTCATCACAACAAAACATCACAAAATATGGTGCTATACATTACAAAAAACTCACTGCTCTGGAATGAATACAGTTCATAACTGCAGAGGTCCTACATACATATATACGCCCCTGAAATGTCATAGCATTGGAACTGTTCCATGTTTTGTACTCCTGATTCAGCAGAACTCCATATGGTCATAAACTTCCTTTTTCTACAGGGCATTTTCTTTTCCTTATTGAAATTTCAAGCATTTCCTCACTGTTTTGTAAGTAAGCCTTGAGGTGACCAGAGGAATAACTGGAGGCAGAGGAAAGGAGAGATTAAGACTATCAGAAGAGGATGTGAGCATGGTAAATTCCTCTCATTTTACCCACATATAATTGATGCTACTGCTGAAATGCATTTGAGTAGGGTTTTTTCTTTTTTTTTTCCCCTACTTATTTCCTTAAACACATGCAAGGTAATTTTCTGTCTGTCATCCCTCCTACCTGTGCTCATACTGCTTCCTATCAAAGGGGCAGAATATCCTGTATACATCAGGTAAGATTAGAGAAGAAAAAATAATGTTCAAATATTCCACTCAAGACAGAAAAACTGTCTCTGATCTCTTTGTGTATTTTTTTATAAACTAGCAGGTCACTCCTGGGTATATTTAGGAAAAAATAAAATAATTAACAGTAATAAGGGAAGTTAAAATAAGCTGCTTCCAAAGGCATAGATGGAAGCATGGGAATGTGTGTGAATATCACACCTGCTGCACACTGCTGACTCGTGTAGAGCTGCACTGAGCAAGTACACACAGACATCTATTACTCTGTGGCACCATGTTTCACATCCTTTCACTGATAATAGTTCACCAAATCATGAAACTCACAAAATAGTCTGCTTCAGAATACTGCATAAGTGAGTTGCTTTACCAGAAATACCCTGTGTATTTACCAAAGTAAAAACCAGAAGCTTCCTTACAGCTGTGCAAGTGGTGTTCACTACATTTTTTACCTGCCCCATTGCTTTGTCTCTCTCCAACCTGGTTAACATTTTCTGTGTCAGTGAATTCTGGTATTTTTCTGACAGCTGCTTCAGCATTGGTTCATAAGATGCATAATGTGCCTTCAGCCTGTGAGAGCAAGAGAAGGAAAAATTATTCCTCACAAATTAGTTAAATCAGAGATTTATATCTGCATAACTTTTCTCCTCCCCATACAAATGAGTAAGATTACCAGAAGGTCAACACAGAGGAGACAGCAAAGCTGTTTAGTATGTAACCAACCAACAGCAATACCACAACAAAGGAGAAAAAAAAAAAGTCAGATGAATGAATAAGAGGATTCACAGCTTGTTTGGTCACATCTTAAAACAATCCATCCAATTTCATCCTTTTGTTAATCCTTCATACACATACTGCACATCAATTTTGGCTAATTTGTTTTCTTACAGATGGATTGTATTTTACTGGAAGAAAGAGAACTACAGCTGTTATCTGACTACCAAATACGATCCTCATCTGGACAAACCAGTCATAATATGATCCCAATTTCTTTCTTCACTATGCATTACACTGTGAATACTTAAGCACTTTAATTCTTCAGACAAACTAAGATTCAGACGTGTAATCTCTCACGAGAAACACATGACACCAACAGCTCCAGAACCACTGCATCCTGCAAAATGCTGAGTCACAGAGGACAAATCAGTGCAGAGTGCTCTCTTGCATCAGCATGTATGCATCCCAAGGGTGGAGATGTACACCATGGAGCTGCTATTGCATGCACTGATTGATAACAATGCCAACAAAACTCAGGGAATTAACTGGAGCTGCAGATGTAAGCCTCTCCCCAGTGTTATTTTAAACAAGTGCTGGCATAAATGTGCAAAGAAAAGATTCTAAACTCAGCTCCTATTTAGAAATTAAACCACTATAACTCAGTATCAACGGACTAGTTTGGGCTTATTTGCAACCAAAGCAACATAGCAAGTTTCTTACTGGAAGTTCAAGATGACAGAAAATGCCAGCTTTGAGAATCAGGAATGCAAAGGTTCTGAACTACTTGTGGTAACAGTTACCCTTAAAACAGGCAAAGGGTCTAAACAGAAATCACCACCAATTTATGGCAAAAGATCTGGGTGAAAAAAAACAACTCATGTTTGTTTCCAACTATTAGAAATACTACGTACTCATTAATGCATATTGCATCATAGAAAATCCACCAAAAATAAATCATTGGGAATTCTTTGATCTGTGTGGCACAATGGTCACACGGAGCTGCTGTTTACCAGGACATACCTAAATGCAGCTAGACTCACTTCAGATTCCATAGTGTTATCTCATTATCAGGCAACAATTCAAAACATTATATTTAATGCTACATGTATAGCAACTAAAACTACTTTGTACCTTTTCAAGTCACAAATCAGCCTGTTTTTCTCCTGGACCACTCGCTTATGATGCATTCGATGGAAGTCTCGTTCTTTCTGTGTTTTTATGAGAGCCTCTTCTATTTTACTGTGTGTAAAAACAGAAAATGCAAGGCAGCAGTTAGTCTCCTCCTGTAAATTGCATCAAGGTAAGCTGAATATATAGGGAATTAATTTTCAGATCTGCACATGTCTACTCTATCTAAGCTGGAAGTTCTTGGTAGTACAACCTGTGCTGGAGAATATGTACTTTTGAGGTCTTTTTGCTGCCAGCTGAGGTTCAAATCCATGGCTACTCTTCCTTTTCCCTCAGATCCTTCAGAATCCATAAGGATTCTGGCATTATAAATCTCAGAGTTGAGGTCAACTTTATGTTAAGCACAAGGAGTCTCATGGAGGTACAAAAACCAATTATTTTGTTTAAAATTCTATGTAAAAGTGTATGGATAATACTGATAATATACTAAAAATATTGGTTTTTTAAAAATATCTACATCACATTTGTATTGTTGCCTTGCACATTAATTTGGAGAGCCTCCTGGAAAAAGTTGGACCAAAAATGTTTTAGGGTCTCTTCAATGATGTTTGTAACCTGTCCCCAGGTGTTCCCTGGATGTGAGAGCAGGCAGCAAAAGGACTCAATTTCACAACTAATTGCAAATATACTGATAATCTGTTATTCTCTGAGCACATTCTACACACAGCCATGGGACACCCTGAGATGCTCTGCTTCATAAACTTAAAAAGAAAATACTCTGCATATATTCAGTACATTTTTCTCCTTGCCATTACTGATAGAGGTTTGGCAGGAAAGATTAGTAGATTAATTGTTTAATTGCAAAGGAAACTTGAAATTAACTTCCACTGAAATTAAATATTTGCTTCTTGCAGAAATAAAGCTCATTTCCTCTGCAACTGGAGCTGAAGAATTAGGTAAAACCAAAATGAAAACTGAGTATGCCAAAATCAGAGGTCTAGAAAGAAGATCCATAACTTCCAGTGCATTATATTTAATAATTTTAAATATAAATGATTTACTAATACAAATAATTTATATTTGCTGCATATGCAAGCACTCTATTTGTTACCTGTACAAACTACCATACTGACACATGTACATTTGGATGTGAATTGGTGCTTGGAGCACAGGCCTGAAGGAGAGCCCAGTGGATTCGTGCCAGCAGCTCTGGCTGAAAGCTGGCAGGGCCACGGAAAGGGGCAGGGCTGCCCCTCCCACAGGAGCCCCGGGCACACACATCCTGCTGTATGCACAAACACCAGGAGCTGGGAAACACAGCAACTCCAGCCCACATTAATGATTCTGCTCAGGCTTCTACAAACATTTGAGAGATAAATGAATCAGTGGTCTCAGGATAGTTCTGGGAAACAACTCCCTCACAACACCACGCTCAAAATCTGACTTGCTATAAAGACCTTGAATGCAAACCCTGTCCCTTCAGAGCTCAGCAGATGGCTTGTTCTGAGCACAAAAGATCTTGCTACAACCATAGCAAAGCCAATATCCATTTATTTTAGGGAAGCTATATGTCAAAGTCTGCAGGTCTCTCCATTTAAACTTCTCCCAAGCAAGTACTTCTGTTAAAATAGCAAAAGAGGACAGGATGCAACAAACCCAAGGAGGGATTTTCAGAGGCAAGTTACATGCCCTGATCCCACTGAATTTAGGTGGGACTACATTCCCCAAGATGCTCCAAGTCATAGCCCTAATATTTTAATTGAAATAAGGACAGTTTTAGAAAACATATACCTTCAGGCTTTTATTCTATCTAATTTACATGGCACTTAGCAGCAAAGATGCTAAATGCACCATGTAATTAAACAGCTGCATTTAAATATGGTGCACAACACAGAAAGTGTGCACTTTTTTTTCTATGGTGTAAGTGGAAAAATATATGCAGGAATACTTAGATTTTGGTACAGAAACAGGAGCTGAACTGAGAGTTTTGTTCCTAATGTCACTAACCAAAATAATAAATATGACTTCCAGGATTACTTTATATTTTGACCATTACTTTGGCTGTAAGCTGGGCATGTATTTGTAAGCATGGCTACAAAAAAGAAAGAAAGATACCTGCAAATGTTTACACTTCCTAACTGATGCTGTGAACTCAACCACACACCTCAGGCAAAAGCTTGACACAAACTTGATTCCATCTACATAAGAAATTCCTAAATAACTTAAATAACAAAGTTCACAGTCCCTGTGACCAGCACAACCTTATCTTGATACGTTTATCTGACTGCATGTGTTTAAATAAACAGGCAACCGACAGGGTCTGGCCATAGGAAAACACAAAAATATCTGGTATTCAAATGATTTCATATAAACAGATAGGCAGAGTTTAACATGGCTATGAAATTGCAATCTATTTTCAGTTCAGAAGAATGTTACCAGAATATTAAGTGACCAGACAGCACTGAAGATAATGAATTAGAATTAACTAGTCTCATTTAACAGTTAACAATTTTCAGTGTTATTTACAAATGTTTCCTGCATATTGGGAGGCAAGACCATGCTTCCATTAGAGAAACATGGAGCAGATATCAACATCCCTTAGCAATCAACTGGGGCTCAAATGTAGCCTTCAAGATAAAAGAAAGGGAGCACATTTGAGGTACCCTTTAACTAGTGTCACATGGAAAACCAATGTAAAATTAGTTTTGCTTTCTGTCACCACACAACAATCATTTTGAGAAAGCATTTAAACAAAGATTAGTAGTGTATCTAAACCTTAAGGTAATAACTATACTTAGTTTTGGAGTGAAAGGGCTATGCTGATATTTTTTTCTTTTAATGTATGCAGAGACATCAGGATGCCTTCAGACATTGCACAAGCTATAAAAATACATGCTCACGATACAGAGGAAATGAAGCTAACTGTACTTTTCTCTTTAAATAATGAAACACCACAGTGAAATCTAACCAACAGCCTGCAATCTACTCAATTTGCCCCCCTGCTTGCATGCAATCATGTAAATACTGTATTAAAAGACCCAAAATACAATTACAGTTAGCTTCTAGACACTAAATGCCTTTCACCAATTGCTAAACAACATTAAAGCAAGAGGTAATTCGTTTACAGTCATTTATCCTGGGCCCCCATACTGCCTAAGTCCCAAATAACATCTCTTCTCTGCAAGATGGCCATCAAGAGTACCAAGCTCAGAAATACCAAATGTAATTAAAAGCTTTCCTCAAATACATTTCACAGCACTGTAGCTCTCAATCAGTGTTTTCTGAGTAATCCACAGAGCAAAATACAGGACTTTCCTTGGTCACAAATCCTTGGTTTCTAACCAGTCAAATCAGCATTTCTCCCGTGCTCTCAGGCATTCTGCTTTCTGAGTCATTCTCTCTGAAAACCTGAAAACTCACATTGTCCTCCAAGTCATTTTGGCCCCTGCTGGAATATTTACTTTACCACAGCAAAGGCAGCGACTCAAGTTACTGAATGTATGAACAAGAAAAGATGCTGTTAACAATCACTACACTAAATGGATTTAGTATAGAGTATTATGACCAGGGTTTATCCAAAATGCATAAAAGAACACTGTAGTCCATGGTATATACCGCAAAAATGCTCAATTTCATACATTTCAATTATTTCAGAAGCAGTACTAGTTTAATTCATCGATTATTCAAAACAATGTATATGAAATGAATGTCACAAATGCTGAACTTTTAACAGTAGTATCAGTGAGATCTTTGCAAGTTATTTGTAATGAAAAGGCTGAAAAGTGAAGTAGTGACAGAGTACTGCTGGCACAGACCAAGTTTTACACCTGCCTATACTGCATTCCAGTAACAGCTGACAGACTATGGAAATGAAGCTCTCCCTGCAAGTGGGCAAAGAGGGGATCTGGTTTCAGCAGTGTTTTCACAAGGCACATGCAGAATACCTGCAGTGTGTAACAAGAAATGCCAGTGGACAAGATGTGCTCACACAGAGTCTGGGTCACACAGAACTGCCCTGAATCTTGGTGCCCTCTCTGCAACACCAAACCAGTGACGTGACCCATTTCTTTGCCACCAGGGTGTTGCTACTTTAGGTTCCAACAAACACCAGAGTGTGAAAAAGCAGGGCCAAATTCAGTTTGTGGATTGAACTTGAATGTTGGATTTTATCTAACACAGAGCCTGTAGCAACCCAATATACTGACACTCCTTTCTCTCTCCTGCCTGCACGTTATCATGTCATCTTTCAGCCTTTTAACCAGACAGCTGCTATAAAAACTGTTCTGGCACCCCATGGAGTAACAAGATATTCTTATGGGAAAAAAACCCAGCCCATTCAGACCATGATGAAAGGAGTTTGAGACATTTATACTGTTAAATAATCGTGTAGCAATACAACAAATCCAGGAAAACTCCTATCGAGTCATAAGCCACTCAGGTTATTTTGTTACAGCATGTTCTGCTACATAGAAGAGGCGAAGAGGGGGAAGAAGAGAGAAAAAAGGTGAGGAAAAACAAGAAAAAGCTCATTGAATTTACTACTGTCAAGGATAAATTTCATGAGGGCCACATTTTGTCCTTCCTTCTTTTACTCTGCATGACTGCTTCGTACTCTCCCCCACTCACATGAGACACAATCTTTAAGTACCCATTGTACAAAGAAGCTGCAGATTAAAAAAGGCAATGTTTTCTCTATGGTCTGTCTCCCAATGCATCATTATATATAGACTACACAATATCTGACTTGATTGTTGCCACTGTTTATTAAACTACTTGACTGTGGCCAATTAATTCATTAATTTAAAATGTAATAAATCACTACAATCAGAAAATAATTTAATTACCATTATCAGCAGCAATGATTATTTAGCACCTGAATAGCTTCAGTTTTTGTTCATAGAAAGGAACAACCTAAATGAAAATTAGCAACTTGAGCAATCCTGAGGAAAATCAAAGAGATGGAATTAAGTCTACAGTTCCATGTTTTGAAACCACACACTGGCAAATCGGAAGTGAGTGCATCATTAGGCCTCAGAGTACAATCTCAAGGAACATACACATGTGCAAACACACCATTCTCCAGAAAACGCCATGTGACATAGGGTTCCTTACCATAGCTCTCCATTTTATAGGCTAAGTATTTTAACTCTCATGACTGAAGTACTGCAGACCTGTAGAATAAACTACTACAATGTACACACGAGTATAATCAATGATGGTAATTTACACTGACACACCATTACCACTAGGCCCAGAGTGATAGATTTTTTGTAATTAAAAAAATGAAGAATCAATGTATAGCGATTCTTTTTCCTACGCTGAAGGTTTGTGGTACCTGTAATTTATAGTACTGTAATACAAAGCGCACATAACAATTTATTTATTTTTTTAGTTCCACCTATTAGGCTCTCACGATTCTCTCTAGTAATTTGTTATTATTACTGGATATTGAAAAGTATTTTTGGCCTAGTAAATACAAATAAAAGAAATTAAGATTTACGTTTCTAAGAGACCTCAGAAAAACTTGAACTTTAATTATAAATGTCACCTAGAAGTAAAAGTCTGTGTAGCCAGCATGACAAACAGGAACTTACTATTTTTCACTAAGTACTTGGGTTTACTTTATCTGGCCATCTACTACCATAAATAAAAGTTTCAATAAAACCAAATAACATACTTGACAGAGTCTTTGTAGCTTTCCAGATCTTCCTTCAAGCTCAGATTCTCAGTCTCGAGTTGCTCGTTGCGAGTGTACACGTCTGGAACCAGCCCGGCATCATCAACTGTGAACGCGCCTCTCTCAATGAGTTCGTACCTGGCACAAAAGAAACAGATTTATTCCACTTATTTTATTCCATGTTTCCATTTCCTCAGTTCACTCATGCCTTCCTTCTCATGCTACCGTTTACCTAAACTAGAATCACAGCAATATTTACCATCTTAAAGCATTTACCTTCTATGATCATTAAGAATTCACAGCAGTAAATTCACTACCCCACACCAGGCTGTTCTA
This sequence comes from Leptocoma aspasia, assembly GCA_013399835.1. NCBI lineage: Eukaryota > Metazoa > Chordata > Aves > Passeriformes > Nectariniidae > Leptocoma > Leptocoma aspasia. The sequence goes on from VXAX01000728.1 coordinate 175,713, forward strand.
TTCTGCAGCTTTTCATTCTAAAATGCATATTGTTCATAACAGTCAAAACACATAACACAGTACTTCACATTAAACAATTTTTTTCTTCTTTTCTTCTAAATAGCTTAAATAAAAGGCAGGAACAAATATTCTTGTTCAAATAGCATTTGTATATACTCACAGTCCTTTTTATCTCACATGCTCAAATACATCAAGGTTTGGGGGTTTTTTTTGAGGCCTCAAGCTGCAGATAAGGGTGAATGATTCTGAGCCACCTTCAACATGGAATACAGAGCTCACCTAGGGAAATGCCTTCATTCCTTCCTGTTTATTTTCCCTCTCCTTATTTAATTATATTTACCAATATTTACCTATTTTATCAGCCCCTGAGGACACTTGATTCCATGATGTAGAAGGCTGAAGGTTGCTTTAGTTAAACACTTGCACAGACTGACTTGGATTTTAAGAAGTAATATTATCTGAAGCAGTCTGGAATGCTGGGTAGCACCCCAGGAATTTCTACAGCTCCAGCAATAACATCTACTCATTCAGCATCCTATTTTAGGACTATCCATCTTTTGGTGATGTGTCAGCTAAACCTAAGAATACAGTACAGACAGAAGAGTGAGACCTCAGCCATGACATCAGCTCACCAGAGGTTGCATGGAGTTGTAACTAACTTAAATCAGATAAACACCATAACCGCACAAGCACCTTCCCTGCTGGGAAGATGTTCTGGGTGGGAGCTCACTAGAAGGAGCAACATAAACATTATTTGCCTTTTCAGGTGAAAAATATATTGAATCTGTGCATTTTTTGTTTCCAAGTAATAAGGAAGTATGACAAGAACAGAAGTAAATAGAAATAAAAATCACACTAAACATTATCTCCTACACCTAGATATAAGCAGCAGATCTGAAATCTCAAGACAGTAATCACCAATATCATTCATCAATAATCATGCTGCTGAAACAAAAAGCATTTCTAAAAAAAAGCAACCTTTACTTAACGTCCTCCAAAAAACTTCTGGGGAATGTTAATATCTCTGTCCAAATGACTGCCTACAGTCAGCTACATATTTGCATTCTGAGGATAGTTCTTGGAATGCTCATCCCTCTGAATTAAGCTGTCACATTCACCACCAACAGATGAAAGGTTTTTGAAAAATTCATCTGAACATGTCCACAAAAAAATTCATTCTATCATCACTTCATTTTCTTAAGTAAATTACTGTAGGAACAGGCTTTAACACTAAGAAAGATGCTTAGGGGCTTTTTCCTTTCCTCCAAAGAGGGACTGATGCACAGGTACAGTTTCTATCAGAAATACTGCAAATAAGGGCAGCCTCATGGCAGAAATTCACAACTCTAGGTACTCCTTCACCTGCTGGAATTATTTCTCCACTGAATGCCCTAACTACACTTCATGAAAACTACCAAGGATCTGCACAAAGACTCAAACATGGATAATTGATGAACCTCCACTCCAGCAGCGCTAAAAATTCTGAAAGATAATTTTCATGAAACACAATTAATACCAATAAATTCCCTACACCCTTGTCTAAGAAGAGTACTGAAAGTGAATGTTTTTGTGTATGTAGCAGAAACAGAAAACCACACAACAAATAGCACAGAGAAATCTCATTATCTTTCTTCAGCCTGGTCCTGTAAATCTCACAGACCTCCTCCATACCCAGACGACTGCTAAATAGCTGCTCTTCTCACTTCTTTCATTGCATGTGGAAATTAAATTAGTTCCATGCACACACAGGTGTTTTACTAAGCTTTTCAGAACTACAGAGTTATGATTCTTCAATCACTATTAAAAATTAACCAAGAATCTGGAAACCTGAGGAACAGATGGTTAACTATGATTTTGTCATCAAAGCTCAGTGCAGACTGACTGAAAAGAATACATTATTACTACATATTTTACATTATAACTCCTAGAAACTGGATTTCAAAGGAATCAAGTTGCACAGAGGCTCTGCAATAAACTGATAGCTCAAGATGACCTGGGGTCTCGGGATTAGGAGGGAGAGACTGGCAGATGCAGGAATTCACAGCTGATCAGCCTCTGCACTTCATACTTAAAAAGCTGTCAATCCAGTATCTTCAATAAACAACAAACGTGGTATCAAGTCTTGTATAACAAATGAATGGAAAATTTAATGGAAAATTAGATATTAAAAAAATAATTTAACTGTAAAGTTCCTTAAAGTATAATGGGAATAAAAAGTTTATGTGCAAAACAGCCTACATAATTAAGGAAAAAAAAAATCACTACAACTGTTATAAAATTATTCATTACTTCATTGAAAAATAAGAGTTTCGGCATAAAATAAACCATAATCAAATCACGGCATTTATACAGCTGGATAGAGTAATGGTGTTTTCCCAAACTCCAAAATAAACACAGACAATTTGGTCCAATTTAAGTGACCTTTAGATCTCAGACAGACAATAATTTCAAAGCCAGCCTTTTGATAAATTTTTCTCTACGTTAATTAATTTCTCATTTTAAATTCCATTAGTACTTGATCACCACAGCATGAGAGCAAGAGTGTCATCCCAATACATAATGAGGAACCAGAGTACACTAATCTGCACTCACTTTCATTAATATTGTAAATTATCCATTTCAAACCAACATGAAACATTTTGAAATAAGGTATTAATGCAGAAAGTGTCTATACAGTAAGATTAGATACTGACATGGTGAGCTCATTGGTAAAGCTACTGAAATTAAAAGTATTACTTACAGAGAAAAAAACATATGTACAGCTGAGAATTTACAAGATAGGGCCTGTTAAATCCTGCACTTTCTGTTAAAAAGCAATTTGAATTTTGCCATTGATATAAATTCAGGATGTAAATGCTTCAAAGAAAGCCGTAGCTTCATAAAAAGGTCACTATTTGTATCTTTCTACTATTAATTATCTTTTAGCAAAAAAACTATTAGACTTCAAACTTAATGCCACTCATATCAGCTCTTTTGTTGAGAAAGAATACAGAAGTATAGTGCTCCTTCTCCAAGGAATCATTTAAGTCCATTATTATGCTATCAAAAAGCAGATGATTATTAATCCCAAAGGCAACACCTGATTGATGACTAAGACCAGAGCCTTGCAAATTCCAGAGCACAGATTCCACACCTGAAAATATTTCTAAGAAAATTTAAAAGCTTCAATGCTTTTGTATGAAAAAATAAGATGTTTCTAACTGTTTCTAGTTTTCAAATTACACAATTTCAAGAGACTTTACTAAACAAGCTCCTCTGAACTTCTCATGTTTGAAACTGAGAACAAGGTTAATCAAAGAGAGGTGTTTCCACTTTTCAGAATTTCTCCAGCATAACCTGCTGGTTCAAAGCAAGTCTGTAACTTCATGTATTTCAACACAACTTTATGACAAGCGTCATCTTTTGCTCCAAAGTAAGTCAGCTCTCCTCCAAAGCTTTGCAGTATTCCTAACACGTGATTTTTAACCAACAGTAAAAAAAGTACACATCCTGTAGGATGTGTGAAGAGAGTGGTGTACTTAAAGTTGCACCTTTAAACTTCTGCATGGACAAAATCCCTGCAATCTATAGCAGGGGGACGGCAAAGGGACAGTAGAACCACCAGCAGCACCAAGGAGCGTTGCAAGCTTCTGCTTCTTCTTGCTCATTCTCGCTTGCCCTCTCTCACACTGTTCTCTGGTGCTGCTTCTTATACCCTCGATGCTACACCTGTGTCACCTGTGTGCCCTTTTGTGATTGGTCAGTGCACCTCAGCATTCCATGTCTCATTACCTTCAATACCAATCACCTGTCTGACACAGCTGTAGCCTATAGCAGATGAGGCTTGGCCACAGCCCCATTCCCAATTCCCACAAGCTGTGTGCCTACAACAATTCCCCCCCTTTTTTTTTTTTTCTTTTAAATAAATGCCATGTCTACCATCCCCCTACAGAAGAAATAGCCAACATGGTATAAATATCCCGTGTGTAGGCTCCACTAATTCTGGAATGCATCTGTGTATTGACCTTAATTTATTTCCCAAACTCATATTACATATCATCAAAAATCCTTATACTTATGTTTCTAAAGTATTAATAATATCAATACCTGTACAACTTTACAAGGCAACACAAGAATAACAGTTATGTAATTCCATCAATAACCACACAACTTCGTGAAGTTACATACAATAAAAAAATACAAGGAAGAATAAGTTCAAATCTATATGTTTACATCTTCAACTCAGGAGCACAATACACAGTCTTAATAGCTACAACTCATGAGCACAATACATACATTTTTTACTAGCAAACAAACACATGACACTGAGCAACAGAACCATTCTGTCCTTAGCTCTTATTTCTCTTGATAGGCTGCTTTTTATCGTGTCCCCAGCGGCTCACTCGCACTCGGTGCCAAATTCAGCCCGGACCCGGCAGCGTTCCCGTGCTGCTCTCAGTGCTACGCTGGGTTATGTCCCCAAAGGCTCACCGGCATCTGCTTCGCTGGGTTATGTCCCTAACAGTCTGCCAGTGTCTGCTATGCTGAGCTACGTGCCCAACAGCTCACCTGTACCAGGTGTCTGCTTCGCTGGGTTATGTCCCCAACAGCCATATTCAGTCTGGACTAGGCAGCTTGTCCCCACTGCTCTCAATGCTAGGCTGGCCTCTGTCTCCAGCTGCACCTCGCCCTACAGCCCAATCCCGAATCACCTTTGGCTCGTGGAGACAGCCATGATAAAATGGCAGAGTTCCCTTCCATGTTTTCTGTTACATTACTTATCAGAAAGTTACTGCTGGCACAGGCCCTTCTCTTGGGGCAAACCTATTCCAGGGCACTCAGCCCTTCACAAGGAAAAAAGAACTCTCCCCAGAGCTCCCGCCAGCTTCTTTCAAATAAGCAAAGTGCATAGTCTTACTGTTATGTCCCCAGCAACTCACCTGCACCCCAGGTGTCAAATTCAGCCTGGTCCAGACCAAGCAGCTTCTCCCTACTGCTCCCAATGCTACACTGGGCTCCATCTCCAGCTGCACCTCCCCCTACAGCCCAATCCCGAATCACCTTCGGCTCATGGAGACGGCCATGATAAAATCTCAGAGTTTCCTTACGTGTTTCCAGTGCAGCTCTGACTGCACCTCTCAGAGCTCAAGGTAGCTTTTGTCACTCCAGTGCTCATGCAGCAGCGACTCAGCAAACCTCCCCTCGCGCTCCTCAGGGGCCACACTGTTGCTGCAGCCATGCCATTTGCTGCCTCCCTCTCTGCTGCTGCATTTCTGTGTCCCACTGCATTCTCTGCCATCCGGGGGGAACCCAGCACCGCCCCGGGCCCCCTCCAGGCTGTGGGGCTCACTCCACCATGCCTGCAGAGAGTGGCAGGCAGCAGCACGAGTGAAGTGCAGCACCACCCTTCTTCTTGGGGTTGGTACCTCATAAGTTTCCTAGGCCTCTATTCTTCTCAGGTCCTTAGTCTGCATGCTCAATTCCTAGGATATTGGTCTGCCTGGCCCCACTGTCTTACTGCTCTTAGGTCTACAGTTCTTTGTTCAAATCCTCACATCAGTATCACTCCTGTATCATATCGGGCTCACCATTATAGCAGAGGGACAGCAAAGGGACAGTAGAACCACCAGCAGCACCAAGGAGCGTTGCAAGCTTCTGCTTCTTCTTGCTCATTCTCTCTTGCCCTCTCTCACACTGTTCTCTGGTGCTGCTTCTTATACCCTCGATGCTACACCTGTGTCACCTGTGTGCCCTTTTGTGATTGGTCAGTGCACCTCAGCATTCCATGTCTCATCACTTTCAATACCAATCACCTGTCTGACACAGCTGTAGCCTATAGCAGATGAGGCTTGGCCACAGCCCCACTCCCAATTCCCACAAGCTGTGTGCCTACAACAGCAATCTACAAAAGCTTGGAAGAAGAAGACAGTAACAGACCAAGAGTTTATTATTCTTCTGATATACTGTATAAACTAAATCTTATAAAATAAAAAGCATTCATATTTGTTAACTGCTGTACCAAAAATTACCAGTTAATAAATTATTCTACTAAAAAAGGGTTCCTCATTCTCACCAGGAATACATCTGTTTGTTAAAACACTACATATTTAAGAATGACTTGTACTCAGTAGAGTTTTCTGAAAAAATATCCTGAAATACCAAAAATATTTGAATCTGACCATCTAATTCCCAAACAACATAGTCACTTAAATTATTTTACCATTCAGTCTGGAAGCAGTCAAGTGTTCTAGACATTCCCAATCTGACCAGGAAATTGCAGAAGAAGTCATCCATTGCTTGAGGTATTTCTGACACCGATTTCTCAGAAGTCACAACTGGCAGAAAACCCTGAAATTAAATTTTGGTAATTGTTAAACTTCAAAGAGAATTGTCATGCTCTCTATTTCTGAAGTCATCTAAAGTCACAGATCTACTGGAGTACAGCTGAATGTTCCCCTTGTCTTTACAGATCAGAATTGTAATCAGTGATCCTTCTAATGGCAAGGTTTGTGAAAGGCTATAAAGAAATAACTCAAACCCCCTCTTATTTAAGCAGGTATTCCAAACCTGACATCATCGGGTAGAGCCTTGAAAGTATTAAAACTGATGGATGATCTTTTGTCACTGACCAGAGTAAAAATCAGTCTTTATCTAATCAAGAATGTAGCAATCCAAGGTGCCAGCAGAATGGCTTCTATGCTTTTTGTAATGGTGCATGAAATGGAGGGGCAGACAGAACCTCATCTCCATCCCCTGATCCCCAAGGAATAATTCTGACAAAGATCAGGTGTCCCTTTCCTCTCAACATGCACTGAGGGAAGCTGCCAGACAGCACTGCTGCAAGTGTTAGCAGGAGGCAGATGGTGCACCAGGGCTTCCTGTGCAGCTCCCCCAGTGCCAGACAGACAGACAGCTCTGCACAGAAGGTCAGCTCACGGGGCAAGCACATTGCCAAAAGCAGAATCACCACACAACAGAGCAGTCCTACTACAGAGAAAAATTTAAAAAAACCTTTCACAGCTCTCTGATGCAATGCAAATCTCTTCCCTTCACCCTACCCCATTCAGCCCACTCAGCACACAGCGTAGTGTTTCTCTCCCAGAGAAAATTCAATATGCAAGGAGGTATGGCAAAAAAGGAAAATATGACCCAGTCTGAGATTACTGCCCCAGGAAAAGCATTTAAAGACAATGAGATGAGACAGACTGCCACAACTCGGCAGCCAAAGGGGTGGTCTTATTTCATTCAGATATCAAATGGATTGCAGTGACTTGACATACCTAAATATGAGGGTCCTGGCTTTTGGGAACTCCACGCAGGCACAGTGCCAAAATGGACCTGCTTGACAATGTCTGACAAGCTACTGCGCTGCACATGCATCTTGGTGAGAGATTATAAAAAATACCACAAAACTGAGAAAACCCCACTGAGAGATTTATCAAGCCATGCTAAAGGCCATGACTGCAAATCACTTCCTCCACCATTTATAAAAGAATCTGTAAGGCCAGGGATTTCTGATAACTCCATTCATTTATGGCTTAGTCATGCCCTTAGTGGCAGCTCTCCCACCACAAGTGCATAAATTACCTGGAGATAAAGGCATTTCTCTTGATAAAATAAAAACACCAGAAAAATCACTTGGCCATTTTGTATATCACAGAAAGTGTTGTCTTCAATCCAAGCAACCTACCTAATATAACCAGAAAGGACTGTACATGTCTGATGGAGACCCTGTAACACTGCCTTATGACTAATACAATATGCCAAGTGCAATGTAATATTTAGCATATTTTCATTACTAGAGCCCCAGTACATCAGGCAGATCTATTTTCTAATTGTGGCAATACAAGAACCAAAGAGTACATGGGCAGACATGCAGCTGCATCCCTTGGCTTCCTCCTTTCTTTACTCCAAGTGAGGCAAATGTGTAATATTGTTGCTTGTGGTTTTCCAAACACATCTATAAGGCCAAGCTTCGGAAGAAGTGACACAGCTTGATTCCCTTAATAAATGGAAATTTGATAGGAATTCATTTCATCTGTGCAGAAGAGAATTTATTAGCGAGATACCAGCACCGAGCATCATTTCAGGAACCAAAGCTTGAGCAGGGCACAATACAGGGAGAAATGAATTCAGTCTAATAGGCACAGAATTGCAACAGGGCCTTGGGAAACCAGAACTGAATTCCCAGCTCTCTCCCAGACTTTGGGAGTGATATTAGGCCAACCGCTTCCTTCAGAGTCATTGTAATCTGTTGGCTGACTACCAACAGAATAGCATAACGAGAATTTTGCTGTTTTATTTGCTTGTTTGGAAATGAGGAAAATACAATCAACGTGATGCAAACAGATACCCTATAGAAGTTGCATGGACAAATTCATCTAATTAAAAGAGTCTGACCATGGAGTCAAAATATATTAAATATTTGCTTTGTTAAGTATTTCTTTGTGTTAATTAAAATACTAAAAAAAATTGTGGGTGTAAAGATTGTAAATATGGCCAGTAAAATAAATTAATTTCTAAGAGCTTAACTTTAGGAACTTCCACAGCACTTCTAAGAATTTCTGTCCTTGCAAGAATTTCTGTCCACTGAAGAAATATGAACACCAAATAAATTAATAATTTGTCTAGAAAACAAGGTAAGATGTTCTCGAAAAACTTACTAAATCTAAGGAGAATATAAAAAGGGAATTCAAGGATTTTAACATGTTCAAACAAACAGAAAATCAAGCAAACATAAATTGCAACATTAATGAATGTCAGTGTTACTTCTCCTTATCATTGTAGATATTAAGAGGACAAAAATCCTGGAAGGAAAGTCTAACAGCTGTAATTACTGAAGAAAGTTTTTCAGCCAGCCTTCATCTCTGTGTGGCTTTCCAGAAGTTTTGCATCCTTTTCCTACAGTCCCTATCAGCTGGATATTTTCATTTATATGCAAAATATTCTTTGCTGGTGTTGAAAAATAATTTATATTACTTTAAAATGTCTCAAAAAAAAAAACCAAACAAAACAAAACAGAAAAAAAGAAGTAGAGATGTGTTTAAGGATAGAAGATGTTACTCAAGTTAGACACTCTGGATGATTTTAGTATCTGCAATTGGAAAATATCCAAATTTTAATATTTTTGGATGATCACTGATCTGTGCACCTAGAATTGCACTTTTAATACGGGATTAGGTACACAAGTAAAAAGCAAGTTGAGTAGCAAATACACACAACCACTTCATCCAGGTTATGGTTATTACATAAATTACATAATCCAGGTTATGGTTATTACATAAATTAATTTATTTTTGCCAAGATTACAAGCTATTAAAAAAATAGGCCAATTATTGATCATGTGAAGAAGACAGCTTTCTACTTTGCTTCCTAGCTCAGAGTTTGGACATTGGTTCAATATTAATTCACAGGAAACAGTGCTTCTAACTTGGGTCATCAGAAGCTTGGCTTTTCCAGGGAATTAATATTAAAGCTTGGCTTTTCCAGGGAATTAATACCAAACCATGGAGTCAGTGAGCCTCACAAAATATACAGTAAATCATTATGAAAGCTGTCAGGGAAGTAGCAAGTGTATTAGAACATTTCTCTATTCATGTCTTTCTGTCCAAAGGCTGGAAACATTACTTCAGTTTCAAAATTATGGAAAAAATGAAGCCTCCAAATAACAAATCAAGCAGGAAGAAGGCAGACAACTCTTAGCATAAGTTTAAAATCAAAGAGAATTTGAGTTTAAGCACAAATTATCTGCCAGTTTTAAGGAAAGGCAACAACTTCCTCGGTTTGATTAACTAGGATAGATACTAGCATACTGTTCCTACCACTCCAAGTTCAACAAATCAATGAACAGATAAAAGATTATTTAAATACAGCACTGTCAAAAGACCAATAGGTTAAAAATATTCTCCCTTTCTTCACTTTCTATTTTAACATCTATTTTAACTCACACAGTAAAACAATCATAACCTCAGCTATCTCTAAGGAACATGAAGAATTTCCACTACTTCCTTAGCATTCAGCATTTGCTATCTCAAACACTTCTGCAAGCTTTCCCTTAATTTTCAGGCATATTGAGTTTTAATACACATAAAACTCTGTTATTGTCAGTTTCCACTCACAGTTTGGTCTAAACTATAAAACTGATCTGTTGATAAGCACAAGTGCAAAAGAAAACAAACATTTTCCCTCCATTTTAAGTATCATTCACTTAATTTAATCTTTTCACTATTAATCATTTACATTTGCAAAACAAAGACTATAACTGTACCCTTCTGATGAGGCCACAAGATAGTGGTGATATTGGAAACACAGCAGGGAAAATAACTTTTCCATTAGATTGTTAAAAACAAGCAAACTCAGGTAAATCCTATTTTGAAAAATGCAATACAACAATCCCACTGTGTAACTCTGAACTATTACACAACTGCTTTGAAATCAAACTGTAAATGTAAGGAATGTCAAAACTAATGGTGTGGAATGATTCATAATTTAATTAATATTTTGATTCAACATAATGCAACAGTCCATTCTTTATTTTCAATATATGAACAATCTCTTTTAGCAAAGTATTCAAGTACAACCTTTTGTGGGTGTTAAGTAGATGTACTTTCTCTCCTGTGCCAGGGATCACATTGTCATTTAATCTGCTTAGATAAAGAAAAAATTCTAAAATACTGATGGCATTACGATAATATTAATATATTTTAAATAATCTAGCTAAAGGTTTGCTACATGTATTTGAAATGTCAGGTTGTTTACAGAACACAAAATGACCACAAATTAAAGGAACATGAAACCCAGGAAACATAAGTTGTCTTTTCCACTATGGCACATGTTTACTCCTATAAGCTTGTAAGAAAATAAGAGACAATCTTGCCAACACAAACATTTCATAATTAGTATAAATTATTGTGTGTAAATTTCAAGCCACTAATGCCAAGTGAATTAGAGACTCTTAGAATGTTTAGGAAGCTCTTACTAAAGTTTTGGCATCTTCAGTCTGCTCTTGAATACACTGCAAAGCTTCGGACAGATTTTCATCATCTTCATGAAGACTGAACTCATCATCTGCTGAAACCTAAATGAAATTATGTAAAGTTTGGTATCAACACATTTTATACATCTTTCTTTCACAATACAACTGTTCCCACTCCCATTACAACTGCTAAAAACAATCCCCTCCTTGATAAAACACCATTTTGCCACATGTAAATAGAAATCCTGTTACTGAAATATTTTTTATAAATAAGCTGAAGTATCTAAAGAGATGTTTTATCTAAACAGAAATTTTTATACCTTTAAAAAAGGTATTGTTGAAATACAGGTAATACACAACAATTCAAAAAACACTGGATCTTCCCTTGAAAAATAGATATGCCCTCTTCCATCACTTCATAAAAGGAGATTTGTGTCATTGCTCCCAGAATGTCTATGTGACTGATGAAGTAAAAAGAATGAAACATGAACACTCTACCAAAATATATCAGACATTATCAATTTAGTAAGTTACCTCTTCATACTTATAATCATCTTTGAAGTCATCTGTTATGGTAATTTCTGCAGATTTAGTTAAGTCTGGAACAGCTGGTGCATGTGAGGAGTTCCAACTTAGAAAAAATATCATAAAATAACCATCTATAAATCTGCTATCACCACCTCCACCCTTTTTCTTTTCAACACAAAACTTTCAATTTTCAAGGTTTCCTTCAGCCTCAAGGTGAGCAAGCCCAGTTCTGTGTACAGAGACAGAATTTAGGTTTAAGCTTTCACAGCAAGTTTGAATACCATTAAAATTGACTCATCAAATTTCAGAAGCCAATCACAATTCCAAAATAAAACAGTAGTTCAATTGTGCTCTCAACCAACCATCAGTTTTGAAAGGGGTCTTTTTGCATTAGCATTTCCACAGCCTTTTAAGCAGAACTAGCTTCATGCTCTCAGAAAATACTGATTTTTAGCAAATTCAAATGTGTGAAACAGGAACACCTGAGGTCAAACCCTGAGCACCACAGGGCCACTTAAAAGAGCTGAGGCAAATGCCTTAATAGTCACAAGACAGCTCCAATATAAAGATGAGGAACTTTCAAAACTCAAAAATTCATTTGGAAATTATCTACAGTTTGTTGAAATGCTTTAGAGTCAAACTTTTGATTAAATATAACTACAAATAGTCTAAAATAAAAGCCAAATAAACATCTTTTCATCCACTAGCCTCACAGCCCATGAAAGAATAATGAAATGTTTTTAACAGATGCTGTTGACAGCTTCCCTAGGAAATCAGTTAGCCTACAAGTGACCCATGTAAATAAACCAGGAATTAACTTCCAAAGAAAAGCAAAGCTGGCAATTCAGTACTTCAAACACAAAGAACAAGAAAAGAAAACCCAACATGATTTTCCAGCTCTGTACCGTGTTGCCCAAATCTGACTTATTCCCCTAAAAACAAGCCTGTTGCCAGTTTTCACAGTACAGTATATATGTAAAAGTACAAAACACAGGTAAAAGTATCATCTGCATTCAAGACCACAGCATCACAGCACCAGGAAAACACAGACAAATTGTATCCATCTAGAAGGCTAACAGCTGAACACCATAAGCCTCTGATAAGCAATAAACTTTCAAAAACTGGGGATATTTTCCCTCAATTTTCTATTGACCTGACTCTCCTTGTGATACACTATGGTCTAAACTAATGTGTCATTGCAAATGACACAACTTAACAATTTGCCCAGACTAAAATATTATTTTGAAAATCCTGGGGTTTTCCTCCTTTTTTTTTTTCCCCTTCTAAAAATCATAGCTAGGTGCACTAAAAAACAGACAAATTAATTTTAAAAACTACTCTATTTCTCCACAGTGTTAAATCTGCTGAGGCAGTGCTTTTTTAAGCAGACCACGCTGAAAACAGCTGTGCAGATTCACTAAGATAGAAATTGAGGCACGAGCTGCAAAAAGACACTCTTCTACTTTTTTAAAATTGGCTTTACATTGGCTTACAACTTACTTCTACCAAGACAGGAAAAAACTAAGGTATGGTAGGGTCTATGACACTAAAGTATGATTGTTTAGCCTCTAAAAGCATGAGAGCGTCTTGATTTGTAGCTCACAGCTAGAAAGGTGAACAGGTGCAGCTCATCTGGCCTAATGACAAAAGCAGAATTTGGGTCATGTGACCAAAAAATTACACATTTAAAGGCCATAAACGTCCAACATAATTTGCTACAACTAAAATGTGTAAAGAATTGGGCGGGGTTTTTTGCTCTAAAAGCCACAGCAAAGTTTTGTCTAGGTTATGTATCACAGCCCTCATACTCGGTCATGCTCTGTACAAACCAAAAACCATGAATGTCCCAGCAGTTATTCTGCAGTGGGAAATTAAAGGCACGCCTTTTCCAGCAGCACATTCCGACTGGGAGTCATTAATAACAAATTTTGTCCCTCCTCCATAGGTATTTTCCATTTACTGCTCAACAGCTAACACAGGAGAGGTGACAAGAGCCTTTCAGGCCGGGATTTTAACTCCTGCTCAGGCTGCCCCATCAGCACTGGAGGATTCAATTCCCCCACTTTTCCAAGGGGCATTCAGGAACCCCGACCTTCAGCCAGGAAAGCAAACACCACCTTACAGTGAGCAAAACCCCACATATTCATAGAATCGCTTAAGTTGAAAAAGACCACTGAGACCAAACTGTTAAAGTAGCACCACGCCCGTGTTCACCGCTAAACCACGTCCTCAGGTGCCATATCCACACAGGGCTTTGTAACACTTCCAGGGATGGCGAGGCCACCGCCTCCCTGGGCAGCCTGTTCCAATACCTGGGCACCCGATAAGGGAAGAAATCTTTCCTGGTACCTAAAGCTCCTCTGGCCCAGCCTGAGGCCGTTCCCTCTCCTCCTGTCCCTGTTCCCTGGGAGCAGAGCCCGACCCCCCGGCTGTCCCCTCCTGTCAGGAGCTGTGCGGAGCCACAAGGTCCCCCCTGAGCCTCCTTGGCTCCAGGCTGAGCCCCTTCCCCAGCTCCCTCAGCCGTTCCCGGTGCTCCAGCCCCTTCCCCAGCTCTGCTGCCCTTCTCTGGACAGGCTCCAGGCGCTTTTTCAGTCTCCAGGAACAACAACCCACAAAAAGAACCAGCAAGCCGGGGGGATTTTTTGACTTCCCTCCGTAATCTCAACGTTGCCCTCGCTCCACCCAACCCCCCTCTCCAGCAGGTGCCGGGGCCGGCCCGGCTGAGGCGGGAGAAGCGCTGAGGAGACGGATCCCTGAGGCGGGGAACCGGCACTCCCAGCGGAGCAGGAGGACGAGGGTGGAAGGGGAAAAGCTGGGGAGGAAGAAGGATACTCTGCAGGCTGAACGCCGCCTCAGAGACCGCCGCCTCCTCCGCCATGGCCGCGGCGTTGCCGGGGGCGACCTCTCGCGAGGAGAGGCGCCCGCGCCGCGGCGGGAAGAGACCCGGCTTTAATTTGATTTAAATTAATTTAGTTTAATTCAATTCAGTTTAATGTAATTCAGCGTTTGTAACTCCAGGCGAAGCTCCTCGCGCGTTTGGGAGCGGAGGCGTGTAAGGGCGGGGAGTCTCCGGAGGCTCCCAGGGTGTCCCCTCAGGGAGGGCACCTGCGGCCCCTCCGCCAAACACACACAGCCCTTCCTGAAGTGGAAGGAAAAACAGCGGGAAATGAGGGGGAAACCGCTTCAAACTCCTAAGAAAGGACTAATTTCTTCTGCAGAT
>VXAX01000728.1:190525-219490 GCA_013399835.1 Leptocoma aspasia
TTTTCTTATTTTAAGGTAAGCTTAGAGGTACCAGTCCTAAATTTCCATTGAGTTAAGGGGCTTTATATGCAACAGGAACTCAGAATCAGTGCTTGAATTAGTGTAAAGTAAGGGAAATAAGTGCCCAAAGTATCTGGGGGGGGGGGGGCGGGCAAGTAATCAAAACGTTTCTAATGGTTGTGTTGAAAGGAGAGGCCCCAGCATTGACACACAGCCTGAAGATCAGAGAAGATGTAAGTGGAGGAAACTGAATTACATAATTCAGTTACAACTTTAGCCTGAAAAGATACAATCCTGCCAGAGGATCTGCTGCCTGTGACACTATTGTTTTGGCACTATGCAGAGATTGTCACACAGGATTGCCATTCCTCTCCCATGGCAGACACATTCTTGAGAAATTACACAAGTACTTTGGCACTGTCAAAGTCTCCAAATTGTAAGAAAAGAACAGTGTTTTGGCACAAGATTGTCACAACACTGCAAAGATGACAAAAACTGTTGTATTCCCTCAAATTCTCTCAAACACTGTTGAGTTTAATACATGTCAGAGCTTGAACTCAGCTGGTTTCAAGAGGTAGAGGGCAAATGCTGACATACCTTTCTTGATCTTTGATGGTTTGGGTTTTCCACCTGTTCAGATTAAACTGATGTGACCAGAACAATATTCTTTCATCATATCCAATCCACCAGAGGCATCCTGAACTCCAGCAGAGCATCTGAAAAATAGAATAAGCAGAAGTGGCATCATGAAGCACAACGTTCACCAGTCAGTACTCCTAAACTGCGGATTGAAAAGGTGATAACACTGCAAAAGTTGGGGTGGCTACAACTGAAGGCGACATTCTTTTAGGGAAGTTTCCAATTCCACCACAAATCACGGAGTAAGTTTAACTTCATGTCATACAAGCAAGCACAGCTGATTAATCTAAGTTAATACCACTCAATTCTCTCAGCAACGTTTGCTGTTAGACTTTACACAAAGAGTTGAACAAACAAAATGCTAAGCAATACCCTTCTCTGAGTTCTCTCTCTCTGCAGGCCTAACTTCTCCCTACAAATTATTCACAGGACTTCTCTGTCTCACTAAAACATGGAAATGTATGCTATCCACAACTGAAGAATAGTGATGAAAGCTTAAAAAGGGCTCAGAAAGGTGCTTCGGGGAAGATTATGGTTAGAAAACAATTAATAGTGATGGACAAAAGGATCTCAGTCTTCTTGGTTTATTTAAGGAATCGTTAAAGATCAATGTCAGTGGGTAATGGATCTGGTAAGAAAGGCTATGCAAAGATAGAACCATATCAAGAGAGTAGATCTAGGTTAGATATTAGGAAGAAATTGTTCCCTGTGAGGGGGGTGAGGCCCTGGCACAGGTTGCCCAGAGAAGATCTGCCTCCCCACCCCTGGAAATGTCCAAGGCCAGGCTTGACAGGGCTTAGAACAACCTGGTCTAGTGAAAGACATCCCTGCCCAGGGAAGGGGTGGCATTGGATGAGCTTTAAGGTCTCTCCTAACCTAAACCATTTTGGGGCTCTATGATATCCAATAATACAGACAATTAGCTAAAAATAAGTCATAACCACAAGCAAAGAGCAAATTCTTTTAGCAAATCCAACTGATTTTCAAGCATCCAGAAGGATTTTAAGAACCACAGGGTTCTTTTTTATAAGCTATATTCTCCATTCAGACACCAGCTAGTTCAGGACATCCTATGGCTCCCATTTTCAGAAGTCAGTGCACTTTCTATGAAAAATAGCCAATTCTATCATATGTGGACATTTGCCAGTATTGTAAAGGACCCATAGAGTTTATTTGATTACTTTTAAATAAAAGTTGGTTTGGTCAAAGATTGTTATTTCCCAAAGATTTAAAGCTTTGTTTGGAAACAGTGTTTGGTTGGCAACTTCCGAACACTTTATGTCATCCCACTGTGACTATATAAATGGCCTCATTGTGCTGACGTTTTCCTTCAAGAGGCATAACAAGCCAACTAGTTTCTCTCTACCTCATTCAGAGCCACCTGCCATAAATACTTTATATTTGATTATTGCTAAGCTGAATTCCAAGCACCCAATTCACCCTGGTTTATAGCCTCATAACAGTCTGGGTTATAAATGATTATCATCTCCCAAATGGCAGCAACCAGTGCTGTTACTGTATCCCATAACTTCTCGTGAGAAAGACATGGAAGCAGCATCTGCTGTAGCTTGGGCATTTCATTAGACAGGCTGTTTGCTCTTCTCACAGAGCAAAGATTGAGGCCAGGTGTACCTCTGCCAGGTCTATCAGGCAGATAGATCAGCCAGACAAGGTAGAGGATTTAAAAGAGATCATTTATGAAAACTGGACAAACTGGAATGCTCCAGAAGCATTGCCTGTGCTCCCAATCCCTAAGGGCCAGGTACTCTTCCCTTTATACCACCACCTGAAAGACTGAGAGACTCTCCTTGCATTCAGAGCACAATATCCCCTCCTGCTGAATTCAACAATCAAATTGACTATAATTTTGACAAGTTGAGTTTAAAAACCAGAACAACCACATGAGCTACTTTCAGTGACTTTCCCTCCCCTGCAGAGCACATCCAAAAGGNGGCGTTGCCGGGGGCGACCTCTCGCGAGGAGAGGCGCCCGCGCCGCGGCGGGAAGAGACCCGGCTTTAATTTGATTTAAATTAATTTAGTTTAATTCAATTCAGTTTAATGTAATTCAGCGTTTGTAACTCCAGGCGAAGCTCCTCGCGCGTTTGGGAGCGGAGGCGTGTAAGGGCGGGGAGTCTCCGGAGGCTCCCAGGGTGTCCCCTCAGGGAGGGCACCTGCGGCCCCTCCGCCAAACACACACAGCCCTTCCTGAAGTGGAAGGAAAAACAGCGGGAAATGAGGGGGAAACCGCTTCAAACTCCTAAGAAAGGACTAATTTCTTCTGCAGATGGAACATATTTGTAGCTGGAAGCTGAGCTAAGTCCTGTGGGACTGATTGCGTAAGTCCCTTCAGAACCCAAACTCTCCCGTGATTCTATATTCACGTTTAAAATAAGGAGTTTTCCTAGGAAAAAGTTTGGGAGAGCAACGTATATTTTGTGGAGAACACACGTCATGGCTCCTAGGAGTTTGAAATAAAGTTGCAGGATTCGACAGAAAAAATTCTGTTGCTTTTTCTTATTTTAAGGTAAGCTTAGAGGTACCAGTCCTAAATTTCCATTGAGTTAAGGGGCTTTATATGCAACAGGAACTCAGAATCAGTGCTTGAATTAGTGTAAAGTAAGGGAAATAAGTGCCCAAAGTATCTGGGGGGGGGTGGGCGGGCAAGTAATCAAAACGTTTCTAATGGTTGTGTTGAAAGGAGAGGCCCCAGCATTGACACACAGCCTGAAGATCAGAGAAGATGTAAGTGGAGGAAACTGAATTACATAATTCAGTTACAACTTTAGCCTGAAAAGATACAATCCTGCCAGAGGATCTGCTGCCTGTGACACTATTGTTTTGGCACTATGCAGAGATTGTCACACAGGATTGCCATTCCTCTCCCATGGCAGACACATTCTTGAGAAATTACACAAGTACTTTGGCACTGTCAAAGTCTCCAAATTGTAAGAAAAGAACAGTGTTTTGGCACAAGATTGTCACAACACTGCAAAGATGACAAAAACTGTTGTATTCCCTCAAATTCTCTCAAACACTGTTGAGTTTAATACATGTCAGAGCTTGAACTCAGCTGGTTTCAAGAGGTAGAGGGCAAATGCTGACATACCTTTCTTGATCTTTGATGGTTTGGGTTTTCCACCTGTTCAGATTAAACTGATGTGACCAGAACAATATTCTTTCATCATATCCAATCCACCAGAGGCATCCTGAACTCCAGCAGAGCATCTGAAAAATAGAATAAGCAGAAGTGGCATCATGAAGCACAACGTTCACCAGTCAGTACTCCTAAACTGCGGATTGAAAAGGTGATAACACTGCAAAAGTTGGGGTGGCTACAACTGAAGGCGACATTCTTTTAGGGAAGTTTCCAATTCCACCACAAATCACGGAGTAAGTTTAACTTCATGTCATACAAGCAAGCACAGCTGATTAATCTAAGTTAATACCACTCAATTCTCTCAGCAACGTTTGCTGTTAGACTTTACACAAAGAGTTGAACAAACAAAATGCTAAGCAATACCCTTCTCTGAGTTCTCTCTCTCTGCAGGCCTAACTTCTCCCTACAAATTATTCACAGGACTTCTCTGTCTCACTAAAACATGGAAATGTATGCTATCCACAACTGAAGAATAGTGATGAAAGCTTAAAAAGGGCTCAGAAAGGTGCTTCGGGGAAGATTATGGTTAGAAAACAATTAATAGTGATGGACAAAAGGATCTCAGTCTTCTTGGTTTATTTAAGGAATCGTTAAAGATCAATGTCAGTGGGTAATGGATCTGGTAAGAAAGGCTATGCAAAGATAGAACCATATCAAGAGAGTAGATCTAGGTTAGATATTAGGAAGAAATTGTTCCCTGTGAGGGGGGTGAGGCCCTGGCACAGGTTGCCCAGAGAAGATCTGCCTCCCCACCCCTGGAAATGTCCAAGGCCAGGCTTGACAGGGCTTAGAACAACCTGGTCTAGTGAAAGACATCCCTGCCCAGGGAAGGGGTGGGATTGGATGAGCTTTAAGGTCTCTCCTAACCTAAACCATTTTGGGGCTCTATGATATCCAATAATACAGACAATTAGCTAAAAATAAGTCATAACCACAAGCAAAGAGCAAATTCTTTTAGCAAATCCAACTGATTTTCAAGCATCCAGAAGGATTTTAAGAACCACAGGGTTCTTTTTTATAAGCTATATTCTCCATTCAGACACCAGCTAGTTCAGGACATCCTATGGCTCCCATTTTCAGAAGTCAGTGCACTTTCTATGAAAAATAGCCAATTCTATCATATGTGGACATTTGCCAGTATTGTAAAGGACCCATAGAGTTNCACTTCATCACAGCAGACAAGCAGCCAACAAAGAATTATCTGCCCCACTGACTTTCACACACCCATTTCTAATTGTTCTTCAGCGCAGCTTTTGGGAGGGAAGGACGAGGCAATGTCAGCAATTCAGCTTTCTGAATGAGCACAAAGCCTGGCCAGGAATGCTCTAACAGCAGTATCACCATGACAGTCAAGAGGCCATTGCCCACACGGCCATGGTGGAGCACGGGACCACAGCTGGAAGCCAGAATGAGTTGGCAAACATCTTGTTCCAACTTCTGCTGTGCCATCTGGCTTCCAGAGAGGTGACTGACGTTAAATGTATTTTCTCTGTATTGCCATCTGGCAGCTGCTTGTACAACAACAGAGTAACATGCAGAAATTGGCTAAGAGTTATCCCAAGTATCATATCAAGGATACTTGTAACACAGACTCTGAAATGGGAAAAAAGCTTACAAGGAAAGTTTTGTCAGCTGTGGGCATTGCAAGCACAGAGTATGACAGGTGGGTAAAAGGGAGTGGGAAATTATACATCCCTATGTTTTGCATGTGTTTATTTTACAGAGTTCCTATAAAAGTTTCTACAGGGAAGGAAGGGGCATGCACGCAGCTTTCCAAAGGACACAAATATTGTATCCAGTGAAATGTCTGTTCTTGAGAAGCATCAGCACCTTTGCCATGCTGTGGAAGCACCATCACTTTCCCAACTTTAGAAAAGCAGGACATTTTTTTCCTGCTGTAATGTTGTATGCCAAAGGTACTTCTGATAAAGGAAGGAGATCTAAGGAATTGATTAGTACAAACAGTCTCAAAAAGAGAGACTCTGCTACTTTAACAGAAATTTCATCTAAAAATGTCAGGATTGCCAAATGCAGTGTAACTACAGTGTAATAATACTGTAATGCCAGGTCATTTTTATAAAGGTCACATTTGCAAAGCCATAGTAACCTTGCTGAGCTTTAAATGTAACAGAATAAGGGGCTTCAAAAAAAAAAAAAAAAAAAACAGAGTAGGATTTTTAATAAATATGATCCCACGACAGCTTAAATCAATCAGCTTTGTACTCTACCTCCTGCTGGGCACTCTTGCTTTTTCCTTGCTCCTGTGTTGGTGCTCATATGATTCTCAAATAATTTAAACCTAAAAAAAGCTAATCCAGATGAAATTTAAAAGAAAAAAAAAGGGGGGGGGGGGGTTAGTTTTTTTCTGTTTGGTTACCTTTTTCTTTTTAATGAAGAAAAGTAACACTAAAATGCTAGAGGTTTGGCATTCAGAGTTAAGCTGAAGTGATAAAATATATTTTGTGCCTACTCTATAAGAAGAATATTAAATATATAAGGCTCTGCTTCATTTCCAGGTATATCTATAGATTAGATGTAGGACACACTAAATCTCTTAAAAAAGGGTTTGAGTGGTGATCATACGAAAACAAAAATGTCTGTTTTCCAACACATCAGCAGTTCTGCTGATGGTTGTTCTCCTAAGCATTTTACTGAAGCACAATGAGCATTAGGTGGAATAATATTTACACTACTTAATCACCAAATGCAAAAAATTGTTTTCTTACGTAAATTTCTAAAATTCAGTCTGATTTCTGCCTTCAGTGTTGCACAGCTCTTTCACAGGAAAGAAAGAGACAATAATCTGCTCGAAACCCTACAGTATAAGTGAAAACAGACGTATGAAGAGTTTTGACTGCACAGAGAAAAATTTGGGAGTCAACAGTCAAGCATTTTGTCAATAATACAGCAAAGACATCAGTACAGCATGAGCCCAGGGCATGGCTCTGAGGAGTGCAGGTTTCCCACTGCACACCTGGAATGGTAATGTATATAGTCCAGTCTGTACACTGTAATGTGTAATAGAAGAGTTATTCTGTCCACACTGATGCTGCTCTTGCCAAGAACTACAGCCTCCACATCTCTGGCTGGTGTTGTCCTTGAAAATTATCAGGAGCATTGCGTAGACTGATTACCTTGGCTCTGCCTGTTCTAAATTTGGGAACATTTCTGCATCACAGATAGAATAAATAGTGCTAAAAGACAAGAGAGATGCCACATAGTAACCTTTTATTTTACAAGTGGGTAGAGTGAGCAGTGCTCTCTCTAAACTCCAGTTGTATGAACACAAGTATTTATACAGCTTATAGGGACTAATGATCATCTGTTCCTGATAATTAGAGCCTTCTCACTTAATATGTTCTTCTCCCCTTTGAAATTAAGTTTAGTTAATATGCTCTTCAAGGCAACTGTGACCACAAAGCAGCTAATACGCTCCTACTACAAGCTAAGAAAAATAATTACTCCATGTGGCTGTTGTGAAAGGAAAAGCCACCACCCTTAGCACAAAAGACTGAGAAAACAAAGTGTTGTATTTTTTCCTTGTCTGTACTTAGCAAGAGAGGCAAGAATTGAGACACCACCATGTCAGAAAACACAAGCTAAAGGACAAGGAACACAAAAGCTTGGAGAAACTGTTCATTTTCCTTATTTTACCATGCTTCCAAGGGCTTCACTGCTTGTTACCCAGGTGATGCATCTTCCCATTGGAAGTGTTAAGTCTCATGCTAATAATTAGCACATGCCAGAGCCATTTTAGGTGGTTTCCTGCTCTTTTTTGGTTGGTTGGTTGGTTTTTTGGTTAGTTTTTGGGTTGTTGTTTTTTTTTTTTTTTTTTGGAGGTCATGTATGTACATGCTCACATTAAAACCAGACATGACAAAGTTTTGTCTGTCAAGATCAGATTAAAAATTTACGTAAAGGAATACATCTGCCAAAAATTATTGGGTGCTTCAATGAAATTTTCTCCCTGCACACAATCCTGTCTTTTATCTTTACTAAGATAGAATGCAGTCTCCTTCACTTTTTTCCTTCTTGTTGCCCCAAAATCACTTGCCTGCTCTTTGATTCTTTCCTTGCTTGACCTCACTCATCCCTTTTTTTGCTCTAGCTTTACCTATTCTGACCAACCATTTCCATTTCTGTTTTTACCAACTTTGACAACCCTTGGCTATTTCTTCAACCTGTGTTTTCAGAGATAGGCCTAGAATAAACTGTTTATTCTTGTTCTAAAAAAACCAGGAAATTATACCTAAAAAATGGTCCAAGATGTCACAGATTTTGATGCAAAATGGGCAAAGAGTAGCAGGGGATTTGTAGCCAAAAGCAACATTTGCTAGCAGAGCTTTTAGCCAAGCCTTTCCTCACCTGCTTAAAGCTTGTTGCCTTGATGGAGACCAAGCATGGAATTTTAAATTCCTCAAGCACTTTCTTTGGTTTTATTGCAGTGTCATTTTTTTTTTCACACACAGAATATGAAAATATAAGTAATTTCAAAGTGTCCACCTCTAATATGTCTTAGCTGAGCTGAGGGTGGCAGTGTATACTGGTTTCTCTAGATTAATACACAATGAGGACTGCACTGTCTTTATTTCCATCTCTTTGCTTTGTTATTATTAACAGAAATATAGAACTCCAGGCAACAATTCAATTAAAATGCACCATTTTGAATAGATTTTTTTAAGAAAAACTGAAACTCCTCTGTGTCCAATACTGATTGTCGTTTGTGATGTGAATGAAGCATTTCATGGCTTTCATTTTCACATGCCTCTGATGGAAGCAATAGTACAATATTGGCACCCTATTCCTAAATGTCAAAGCTTTGCTTTGTGGGGCTTTTAATATTTTGTTTAAATATTGAAGTGCCACAAAATTGAAATCTGGAAATGCTATGTTTAAGTTCTTTCCTTTTACTTTCATACTACTTATAGCACAGCCATAACTTTTGCTATCAAGCCATTTGCTCATTTTTGTGTAGAACAGAGTAAGCAAATGTTGGTAATTCAGCTTCTCAAACTAGACCTGAATCTTGGGCACACTGTGTTGCATCTGAAGATGCCCAAAGTGGTTTGAAAGGAACTAGCTCACACACTGGAAACTTACCTTAACATAAATTTTTCTTGTAATTATACTTCAGGTATGTTCCCAGTAACTTCGAGCCAAATATTTAACATAAGATGAGAATCTAGAGAGGCCTACAGGGACACAGGAACCTGAACCCAAGAGGCTTTCAATGACTTCAAATCCTTAAAACTGGCTCTGCCAACTTGTCCCCTTTCTGAAAATGGCAATTGCAGTGCCTGTGTCCAAGAGAGACTTGCTGCATCTGGGCCTCCACTGGTGTCCAGTCCACCTCCTGAAACCAGGGCTGAGGGACCCAAGCCCCCAAGCAGGATGTCCTCTCAGATAAACTCTTTCCAGTGCTGTTTTGACCAGAGGAGGCATCTCCTTGCTCTGTGTTGATTTCTATCCCCCCCTCCTGAGGCTGTGAGCTGTCCAAAACAGGCATTTACAAAGCAGTCTGATGGCTGCTGATTCCTCTCCACTGGTCAGGCACAGAGAGAAATGTAGCCTTACTTTTAATAGCAGCTTAATCCACTGGAAGTTAAGATGATCTAGCTATTTAAGGAATACAAAATTTATCTGTTTAAATTAACCTAACTTTAAAATAAATACCACCCTGTAAAGGCATTTCTGACCCTTCAAAATATACAGCTGAGTTCAGAAAATTCAGAATTTCCTCACATAAATTCACCTTTAAACTTCTGAACACATATTCAAACTCTACTGGGACATAATGTGAGTATCTTCACAGACCAGCATGACCATCTTTTCCTTCACACAAGAACCTCAGCACACCTTGCTGGGCTTTGTAGGGTTGATGAATCTAGAAGTGATTCTGTTCAGAAGTGACTGTTCAATGCCAGGTAGGTAAGGTGTGGTTCCCTAGGTATCGGCCTTCCCCAGTTCAAACCCCACATCAAAGCATAGCTCCTTATAGTCCATTCTTTTGGCAGTGAGAAATCTAAAACAAAGCATGAAAAGAAAAGCAAAGTATGTGGAGAAACCCATCCATATCCCTTTTGGCATTTCCATCACTGATGTGCAATTTTCACTTCACATTTTTCATCAAGTTCTTTTTAAAGCACAGCCAACATTAAACCTTTACAAGCTAGGGACTGAAAATCAGTTATGTCTGAACATATGACAAGTGGGTACAGTTGCAATTCCCACCCTTGCAGAAGGCAAGATCTCCTGCTTGGGAAAAAAAAAACAAAACCAAGCAACAACAACAACAACAAAAAAAAGCCCAACAACAAGAAAAAAAAAAAAAAAAAAAAAAAAAAAAAAAACAAAAACAAAACGAAAAAAAAACCAAGCCAACCTTGTGGACAAAAGCATCTTTACACATGAAGCTGGGGTTCTGAGTGAGCCAGAATTTTTGAAGGAGTACCTATGTGTCCAGACCCCAGTTCCTTGTCCCTCTCTCCTGTTCAGGAGGAAACATGCCTGTATGGCACAATGCAAAGCACTTGTGTGTCTTCAGCTGTCCTGGGAGACTTCACATGATGTTAGATCCCTGGTGGGCCATCAGCTGGAGCACTCCTGAGCCTGAACAGCCTTTCTTTTGCACTTCAGTTGGCAAGGCAGAGCATCTTGCCAAGTCTTCACCCTCCTCAGCCCATGCCGGGTGATTTCACAGTGAGCCAGCAATTACTCAGACTGGCATGTTGTCAGGTCATGTGTCAGATACATTTATCTCATTTACAAGCAGAAGATTCTCCACTGAATAATTCAGAAAGAAATAATCACCTTCATGGTCTATTTTCCCAACCCCAGGCTCTGTCTCTAACAAGCACCCGCTAAACCTAGCGAGACATGTTGACTAGAGAAGGAGCAATTTAAAAATCATTGTGTGCACACGCAGACATCACCCCATGATTTTACTTACTGCTAAAGGCAAACAGCAATCTGTTGGCCCAACCCTCAGTGAAATCACACGAGGTTTTCCTATCAACTTAAAATGGAGCTGAACTGAATCTAATAATCTGAACCCATAAAGTTCACGGTTCACAGGCTCTCATCATCACATGTAAAATGATCCACCTTTTGGAAGCTACTTGTTATTTTCTACTCCCCAGCCTCAGGGCACACGGGTTTCCACAAAGCATATAAAAATAGCAATAGCTACACAATGATATTGCCCAGCAAATCTAAGGCTAAAGTAGGTAAAGTTATGTCAGCAATGTTTCCTTGATCCTTCCTTTTTTAAATGAGATTTGCCATACTTCATAAATCCATGGCTAAGTCTGTTTTCTCCTCATTGGTGCACAAATCTCAATTATAAAACTACTAAGATGGTGCAGAGAACCTGTTTCTTCATCTGTATACTATCCCATGGGTTACCTTACTTTATGCAAACAAAACAGCAGAAATTTTGATAATGAGATTACACAGGATAATTTGTACTAAATAGCAACTCTGATGAAAGTGTTAGAACATAAGCCATTCCCCCAGCCTGTTTTTTCATGCTGAGAATGGCTGGTGAGATCAGTGTAATTGTGATGTCCAGCCCAAACCCCAATATCTGGAGGAAAATGTGTAGGAACAAACACCAGTCCATTTTGTTTCCCTAATTGTATCAGCTAGTCCAATTAAAAAAATATTATGATTCCTCCCAAACTGTGCTTGAAGAACAGCAATTTTAAGCACAGGAGGAATGCAGAAATAACCTCTAAACTTCACGCCCTAAATTATGTCACAGACAGAATAGAAGACAGAATAGACCTATAGATTTTGCCTTTATGGCAAGAGGCACACAGAGGATTGGTTTTCTGTTTGACTCTAAGCTGTCTAACTGGACGTTTTCAGACTTGACATCTCACTTGCTTCAATTTCCAGAATCCACCATGAGACTCCCTGAAGGAAATTGGTCTGAGAGCAGGATGGCACCTGAACTGGACAAAATCTGCCAGCATCTCCAGCTGCAACCCCATCCATACTCTCATTCACCTGTGAGATGAAGGCGAGTGCCCTCCAGCCAGCTGGAGCTATTCCCAGTAAGCCCAAGTAAGGAGTTCAGTCTGTATATGAAAAGTCTGGTGACCATTAAACACTTTGCCTGTTCCATCATTACACAGAACACAATGCTTAATTAGCTTTTGATTATCACTCCCATTACAGTAAATTAATATTAACAAGTAGCAATGATTCTCAACATTGATGAAATTGGTCCCCTTTTCTGGGTTTGAAAACTACCCAGACACACGAACCAAAAGCCTCACAGTGAAAATCCACAGTGCACTGACACTGGGAGCTGGAAACCAGCTCTGGTTCCAGGTTAATGAATGGACTTTTCTGAGTGTTTATTCTTGCACATGTATGTAAATGTAGATCTCAGTTCTACAGTTTTAGTTCACTTTAGAGTTACCAAGCATGATGGCATTTCATTGCCAATATAATTTTATAGAGGCACTGGTTGTTAGGATGCAGCTTTGTTCACCACAGTTAACCATACTGTCTCAATTCATCATGCACCCACCAGACCATAAATCTGCTAATTAAAGAGAGACACATCTCCAGCTACAGCATTTGGACAGTGCCTTCCTCCCAGGCATGGATTCAGTGATGTTTCTCTCACTACACTGTGTCAGCTTGATGCTTTCACTGGTCACAGCTAATTAGGACTGAGTGAGCTGTGCTATTGTAGCTCTAAAATGCTGTTTTAAGCAGATCATACCCAACACAGGAGACTGAGAGGAGCCTCCTGAAGGCACAGCAGTCTCCATAGTAGCCTCCCTGCTTCCCTGACCATAGTCACTGCTTTATACATCCCCCTTAGAGTTGTCCAAGAGCAAAGACAAAGCACAACTTGGACCAGGCTCCGTTGGTTTCATACCCATCTGCTGCAAAGTGCAGTGGATCAGATATGAAAGCTTGGTAGGACATCAGGTCTCTATCTGAACCTCACAGAAGGGACCATTTGACTTGGTCCCCATTAAGCCACATGCCATTATCAGTGCTGAAAGCCTGTGTGAGGACTGCCAGCTTTTGCCCATAAAAGTTCCCTGCTTTTCTGTAATTTTATCAGTGATAATAAGAGCCCTTAGTGGGGATATTTATAATCTTTGTCCGATCTGACCTCTTTACTTCTTAGCTATTAGCACATAAAGATCCTTACTTCTGCACAGGAAATTTATATTCCAACCATGTCAATTCCTCTAACAGAGCATTGTCTGATCCTTTATTAGAGAGACAATACCAGATCCATTAAAATCAAGGAAAAGATCCTACGGGTGTCCATGGTCTTTGTATTAGGACTCCATGAAAACTTTTTCCTCCTGATAAAGCAGAGTAAATTTCCACAGTCTAAGTGTTGTTGAGGCAACCTGTTAATACTGAAAAATCAAACATTTACAGTTCCTTCCCTTCCCATCTTCTGAGGTGTTGCCACATCAACTTGTCTCCTGTGGCAGTGATAAACCCTGGCACTAAGAGCACATATAGGTTTTCCACAGCCAAAGGGGAAACAGTGATCCTCTTACAAAAGTCAGGTTATTTCAAAACTTCTCCAGGCATCCCAGAATGTCCTCTTAGTGAGCAATTAAAATTATTAGTTTTTAATATTTGAAAACTTTTAAACTAAAAAGCACTTTTAAATCATCAGATATTTTGGCCTTAATTGTGAGGCCATCTTGCAGCTCACGCCTTGCATTCATTGTGGTATTTCCCCAAGGATGTCTTGTGCTACCCAGTTTCTCACCCAACCAGCAACTTCACAAATTGACAAACTATGAGAAGGGCTTCTTCTACAAAATGAAGAATCAATAGCTGTCTACTTGGATAGCCTCAAAAAGTGCTTAACTTTTAATTGAATGCTGGAAGAGAAAATGCAAAGCACAAGAGCTCAAAACAGCATGAAGCCTGCATAATTATCTTTCTCCTTGCAGTTCCTCATGTGGGCTGGAGACTAATTAAACACATGTGCAGGCTACAAAATTATTTGCAAGGATATATCTTTTGTCAGTTTGCAAGGGGACGTAAGCAGAAGGAAATTACCAGCAAGTAACAGGATCCACAGCCAGCTGTCTGATACTGTCATTTTCACTGGTACCCTTGCTTTAACTTCAACTATCTAGAGCAAAGACAAATTAGATTTTGCATCTGTTTTGCAATGAGACAAAGTTCAAGACAACGGTGAACTCGGGCTTTTAGAGTGGTATAAACACACATACAGGAGTTTTGAAGCACTTTGGTGCTGACTTCATGCACTGTACAGAGATATTTTTCAGTATAGAGCTACCTACCCTAACATGAGCCATTATATAACACAGAAATAAATTAAAATTAGCCATTTTCTTCCTTCTGGTGCAGAAAAACAAAACCAAGTAAAGCTTTTAATCTTAAAGTCCCTTATTTACCATTTATCATGTGAACAAACATGATAAAACAGCCATTAAAAAACATATCTGTTTTTTAACGTCATACTTTTTAATGTAGTACTTCTGTAAAGTATTTCTCCAGCATACAAGCACTACCTCCCTCTTCTCTCTCCTTTCCAGAAGAAAAAAGATTCCAGCCTGTTCACCAAGGCCTTAAATCATGCCTCTTTTCACAACCAAAGTAAAAGCACCTGCCCAAGCTGGCAGGATTGAATTAGAGCCCAGCAACCATTGCCCTAATAGGAGGAAATATTATTAAACTTAATTCATTCACATCAGCATTGATCAGAAGCAGTTACTGAGTACCAGGAAGATACTGGGATGTCAGTACACGGCACTCAAGGCCAGTATAATTACCACAGAAATGAAGGATGCTGTGATCAGTCCAAACAATTTTGTGCAATTATAATGGAAAGTCCTGATCTGTGGATTTTACCTACATCCACTGTATGAAGGCTCTCACATCCAAAGGCTTGTGGTTTCTGTGAGTCTGCAGTCCCCAAAAAATTGTCAGCTACTCCATAAACTGTAGCTGGCAAGTACATTTTTAAGGTGATGATGAAAATCTTCAAATGATATTTCCCACCAGTGAAGCACTGCTCATAAATGGTGCTGCTCCAGGGTGTGCAATTTAAAATGAAGCTTTCAGATATGGCAGAAACTTTCTGGCTCTGACAGAATAGTTCAGTGCCACTCTAGAATCCCAAGAGCTCTGGTGGAGCAAGACTGGAAGACTTTGGATGTGTTGTCAGTCTCTCTAAAAGCCATTACACTTTTAGATACTCAAAAGCCTGAAATCCCCCAAGCAGAGGGATGCCATCCTGAAAACATCTGCTGTGAGAGGGGCTGTGGTAGAAGTTGGGATGGGTGAAATCTTCCAAGATAAATGGTCCCTTCTCATCCTTACTGGCATTCATGCTCCATCATCATTTTAAAATCTGCAATGTAAATAAATGCACCACTGAATCCTGTCTTTGGTTCTCCTCCATTTCACCGCTCCTCTTCTTCTGCTGAACATTCCTGTTCTCTCTCCCTGCCTGGGGAAGCACAGGAGGGGTTGTGGGAACACAGCATGGGTGGATGACTGGCTTCTTTTGCTCTCACTCAAATGCTCTCTGGATGAAGCTCCTTTCATCAGCATTCATTACCCCACACTCCAGCAGGAACTTTCTGTCGCCAGACTCCCTCTCTCCCCTTTCCAAACCACTGAAAGCAGGAGGGGACAGCGGTGACAAGAAGGCTGGCTGCTCACAGGTGTCCTCACAGTGGCAAACACCACACTCAGGTTCAGCCCAGTGAATACCAGCTGAATACACGTGAGCTGCCTGGGGCCACCTCAGGCCGTCAACTATCCGAGAGCTGTCCGGGAGTAGTTCTGATTTCAGGTGTCCCCAAGCACAGCTGTCCCTGAGCGGTCCCCTGCTTGTCCAGCCCTTATAGCTCAGCTCCCATGGGATGCACAGCTCCTGCGGGCGCATCCCTGGGATGCTGAGCTATCCCAGTCCCCATAGCGCGGCCAATGCTGCCACCCTAATGCGAAGCAAAGAATTATCTGCAGCGGGCAGAAGGAGAGAGCCTCTGTCCCTGTCCCTGCACTGAGTGTCCTCAGGGAACCAAGCTGAGGGCGTAGCTAGAGGGTATTTTGTCCGCTCGTTTGCAGAGATTTAAGAATAGGCATCAGCAGCCTCCTGCAAGGCACAGGAATTTCTCGGAAAGGCGTCCCAGGCTGGGAAAAGCGATGCACAGTGTTTAGAAGTACAGCCCTGGCTGATGGGGAGCAGGGAGAAGAAAGGCCACTCACCCTTCTCAGCCCCTGAGTGGTCAAACAAAGAATTATTAATTTCTTATGTGCTCTTTCTCACAGCCATATGGTGTGAAAAATCTTTGAAGAGAAACCTTCAAAGCATATCTGGCAGAGCATTAAACTGATGGGAAAAGACCACTGTCATTTTTATCCATCCTAAATCATTAGGTAACATGATTTAAAAAAAAAAAAAAGCCTAGGAATATGCAGAATAGCTGAGACAAATGCAGTTGCCTATTAGTTGAATATTTTGTCTCCGTGAGCGTCTCGCTAAATGCGTGGTGGCCGGAGCAGCGGGGAGGCACAAGGCAATGCTGACATCTACTGTCGGCAGCCCCGAACCGCCCGCACCTCCTGCCCGCAGCCGCACCAGCGCCCGGGAATCCCGGCTCCAGCCGGGGCCGAGCGCACGCGTCAGTAAACCAAGGAAATATAACCCGGCCGTGATGTTACAGCCCCAGAGAACGAGTGATCTGAAGCGCAAATATTTATAGAAGGGTGTATTGCACTGCTCTCAGTTTTGTTACTGGGCTAAGGCACCTTTAAAGTACATATTCTCAGAGCAGGTAAACATTTGCTTTCTTTAGGACACCCACAGGATTTTGGTGCATTAATTCGCTTCCCCTTCTGGACTTATTTTCTCTATTAAGTTTTACACTGTTGCTCTCATCCAATTAGTACTAAAATCTTCCCCCTTTTTTTTTTTCATCATGGTGCTGATAGAAAGTGTGTTTTATTCCCTGCAGCAAGAAAGCATAAACTGACAAAAAAAGCCTGAAGATTACAAATGAAGCTTATAAAGGTGTTTCTACTTCTGCTACAGTGCTTGAATGCTGTATCTGTAATAACAACAAGTGACATCCAGGGATCCCTTGCATTGTATCTTACAGAAGCCACCGATGGGGGGAGGAATAAACCTTGGAGCTGCAAACCAACTGCAATACTGAGAGGCACTGGGAATTATTAGAAGCAGAGAAATTATGTATGGCTGTGCATCTGTTAGGGAGAAAAAGCAGCATCCACCCCTTCCATGCACAGCAAAGCAGGCAAAGTGGCTTTCAGGTGTGTGTGAAAAGGTTGTAAAAGTTTATTGCAAGATGAGCTATTCCTACTTATATCTTAGTGGAGCAGTCTAATTAGAAGCAATTAATTTACTTATAAAGTGGTATTACAACCATTCCTGCTGGCATCTCCTCGACTCACTGTGCACAACAAGCAGCTATTGTTGCAAAGTAGGACAGACATTGGAAAAGATCCCACTATTTCTGACATATCTCATCAAAAGTCACTTGAAAATAAAAGAGGCTTTGGGCTTGTCTTTCCTCTCCCATCCTTATCTATATTCTATGCTGGTATGCACGAGGCCCAGCTGGGGAGCACTGGCACAAAACTCTGTAAGATTAACACCCCATGCGCATTTTAACTAAAATACAAGGTGTATTTGGATAGGGATGGTGGCTTTGCTGTGACTCTGGGGAGAAGAGCAGTAGCTGGGCTGGTCAGAATTTTTCTGATGGAAGAGTTGATCAAGAGAAACTCCTCAGACAGGCTGGTAATGGCAGTGAAGCTCTCTGGTATGCTGGATAGTTTGAGCTAATCCCCTGCTGTTGCTCAATCTGGGCTCAAATCTCTTTCCTGCTTCCTCTTGTGTTGGTTAGTTTAGAGGAGCAGCGTTTTCTCTCTTCTTCAACAGTGTTGTGTTCCCTTGAATAAGGAAGGGGGGAACCTTGGAAAAGAGCTCCCCCTTTTCAAGATAGAAAAGTGGTATCTAGCTAGACTCTTCTCTTTCCTGGTGTTTATATTCTAGCACCATCTGCCTCTTGCAATGTGTTTACTGTACACATGTACCATAAAGAGTTGTTTGTTTGTTGCATGAGTGGGGTCATGGTGCTGTCAGTATCCCAGCTGTATCTTTCTGGTTGGTTCTGACTGTCTCCTTGCAGGAGCTTACAGGTTTCCTCTGCACAGGAGTAAAATGGCTTCTGTGTTGATGCTTGTTTTTATTAAGAGAATATTTGTAGAGCCTCAGTAGGGTGGACAGCTTTGTTTTGTGTGTACTGAGCACAAATGTTTGTAGGAGGGAGCAGGACAAAGGACTGCATGAGACAGCAAGGTGGGGGACAGGAGTCTGTGGGATCCTCTGTCACCCCTCAGCAATGGGGACCTGAGCTGACACCTTGTCATCTTGGCAGAAACACTTTGGGGGATAAAAGGAGTTGGGACGGTTCCCAGGAAGCTCCAGCCCTTCCCCTGCAGCACAGGAGCTCCCACCTGCAACCCCTGAGCTGGGGGAGGCTATGGCCTGACTGGAAAAGCTGTTTTTGAGGCAGATGCTGTGCTTTCTAACACAGTTACAAAATAAAACATCTCTGTGTCTAAAGGGAAAAAGGAAAGCACTGTTCTTGTGCCCTGGCTCAGAGCATTGAGCCCTACCTGCTGCCAGGGCACTAAAAGCAGCAGAGCAGAGACCAGGGCTGGCTGCTCTGGGGCAGGGACCCCCTCGGGGCTTGGGGGGTGCCCACAGCTGGCACCTTCCAGCTTAAGGAGAGTTGGAAGGAGCCATTTTGAATCAACAATATAATCCCACTCTCTTTTTTTCAAAGTATGAGGTAATGAACATCTTTAGTGCTTAAAGGTGCTGTGAGAAGCTGCAGGGCATGCGTGAATGCCAACATTTTATGGAAGGGGTGGTTTTACTGCCAGCAGACTTTAAAAAAAATCCCTGCAGTTTATATTAATAAGACTGGATGTTATTGCATGTCAGGAGTTATTGTGATTTATAAAGTACTTCTTATATGGTGTGTAATGAAAACCCTTGGCTTTCGGTCCCAGTCACTAACGGGAGATGATAGCAGCTTTATCTGCAATAGCCAACTTGACCTGGAACCTTCTATCACTTTTAATGATGCTTTAGTGCTGCCTTTTGCTTTCACCTGAGTTTAGGGTAGAGTCAATTTTCATAAAGTGAAAAAATAGCAGAATCCTTTTAGGGAAAAAAAAAAAAAAACAAAACATGTTAAGGGGGAGAACTGCACTGCTTGGCATTAATGTCTCAAACAGCCCTGCTCTGTAAGTGCAGTGCTGCAGAGTTGGTCCTTTAATAACATGCTCTGTCTGCTCTTCCCAAGCCTCTCATTCAGGACTATTACTCTTCCTTTGAGAATTTCACATGTCTTAGAGATGACAAAAACATAACAGAAGGAAAAAGGGGTGGAGAGGAGTGTAAGTAGATGGGTGGGTCTACAGCTAGGAAATTGCCCCTGAGTGTGCTTCTTGAAAAGAAATTTTAAAAACCAAACTGCATTAAGGCCCCCACAAACCTATATTTAACACCAAAAGTGTATTGTTATGAGTGGAGAAGAGACTCTTTCAGAAGGGGATTCCATGCTGTATTATTCTTTGTCCCAAAAACATTTGTGTATATATATAAATTTTAAGAAGCAACAGGTACAGGGCTCCTTTGTTACTTCTCTGTTGAGTTGTCCTTTAAAGGATTAGGTAAGGTGTGGGTACAGGCTGATAACTGGGCATCACCATCCTGCCATAACACAACCCAGCAGAGAACTTCTGACCTGTGCATCATCTTTGTAACGTGAGCTGTTTATTTATACTCCTATGGCATCCCCCGTGCTGGAGCAAGCAGGAATTCCTGAAAAGGCAAAGAGCTTGGCAAACTCCCTGGGTCAGGAAAGGTGTCAGAAATGGCTCCAGCCTGAACAAAGCCCAGGACACGCTAACACTGCTCTGGCTCCATAGGGCAGCAGAAGGAGGTTTAATTAATAATTTAATTAATCCAAATCAACTAATGTATCCTGCTGGGCTAAATGCACAGAGTTGTGGGAATCCCCCTGCAGAGCTGTGCTTTTTCGCTGTGCATGCTGCACGTGGATGTAGGGCTGCAGGCACAGCAGAATCCCTGCCCTTGCCTCTCCCAAGTCCACTGGGACAGCCTGTGAGCCAGCTGCTGGAAACAAGTGCAATAGTGCTCTTTTCCAGAGGTAAGGAAAAGAGATTCCCACCTAGGGGGCTGAAAAAGTTCTCATAAGTACCCAGAAATGTGCTCATGTTTGGCAGTGAAGAGGAGTGATGTCACTTGATCTGGTTTGGACCTTTTGTCACCGAGCAGGGCTGGCCCCATCCTGCCTCACTGGACATGGAAAAAGCTCCTCTCAGGCTCTTGCTGGATTTTCACACCTACAAAACCCCATGAGCTATTTTGCTGGCAGCTGGGACATGTGGGAAGGCTGGAAAAACCTGTCTGAATGGAATTGCTACTGGATAAATTGTAATTGTACTTGGCAATCCAGTCCTTTAGGTTGTGCTTTCTTTATAACTAAACACAAGACCAGGTCTTGTGCAGAAATATGGCAGAAATATGATGTAAAAGGAAAATG
This sequence comes from Leptocoma aspasia, assembly GCA_013399835.1. NCBI lineage: Eukaryota > Metazoa > Chordata > Aves > Passeriformes > Nectariniidae > Leptocoma > Leptocoma aspasia. Next base: position 210,961 of record VXAX01000728.1, read on the forward strand.
AAAATAAAATACACTTAACTTTGGGCAATGACTGCCATCCTCCTTTGAGATGCAAAGGCGCATAAGGAAAATGGCAAGGAATAGACTTCTATAGAATCAGCATAGCAGCCACCAGAGCCAAGTACAAGGGATGGTACAATTGCCTCAGAGAATGGCAAAATATTTTACAGAGAACCTCCCTCTGAAATGCGGGTGGAGAATGACCACAGATGCTTCCAGGAGACTTAATTGTCCTTGCCAGCAAGGCTCATTATCCATACATAAACATATGTGCTGCCTCTCAACAGCGAAGTGCAGTTTTTTCAAGAGAGTATTTTAAATCTGAAATGCTTGAGTGTCAAATTGGTTCAGTCTGGCTTCATTTTAATTACAGCAGCCATTGGATCCTGCTGGTGGGTGAGGGAAGATGTGCTGCTCCTGTAGGCAAAGGAAGATATGTTTGCAAAATTACTGCCTATGGAACACTGCTCTGTCTTTCAGCATCACCACAGGAGTGAGAATGGAGGTCAGCAATGAGCCTTAGTGCCTGTTCCAGTGGGGTTTTCCTGTGGACCTCAGCCAGGGTTACCTTCTTAAGAGAATGGTGCCTCTTGTTGATGGAAACTATGGAAAGTGAGAGCTCGGCCTTGGGTCTGTTGCCCTATAGCACCTGCAGCCCCTTTTACCAGAGCAGGCACATGGAAAACACAGCCAGGTTAGAGCAATAATGGTGTTTAATCCTCCTTCTGCATTTGTGTGAGGCACTGGAGAGCAGAGCCCTAGGGAAGCAGGCAATTTCCTGCAGGTATTTAACAAGGTGTGGCAGGAAAATGAGGAGAGAGCAATACCTCTGGAGGCAGAATTAGCAATGAAGGGGTTTTCTCCCCTCAGGCTCCATTTATAACCACCTCACTGGTGATGAATGGGAGGCCCAGGTACTTCAAAGCATGTGTAATGTTGGGAGTGGGCTCAGAAAGAGCTGCCTTTGAAGTGTGGCTTGAGAATAGTGGGTTGGGCATGGGACAAGAGGGGGTGAATGTCCTGACAAGTGTAACAATTTGGGTGGAAGGAGAGAGAGGATTTTTTTTTTCCTAAGCCATTGTATCAATGCTAACATAAAGACCTGTTCCCATCTCCTCAGCTTGGCCAGACCTTTTAAATAATAGTTAACTGTGGTAGCAATCAAGCTGCTGGATATTCTAATTGGTGAATTAGAATTGGAAGGTGCCAGGATGCAGGTGCTGCCAGATGGTGCTGGATGAGAAAGAGGATTATAATAGGGTGGTGGTCACTCTCCTGGGAATGAACCATGGGCAGGAGCGCACCAAAAACCATTTCAGCAAGCTGGGCTTGGCTGGGGCACAATACCCTCAGCTTTCAGAGCTCAGCAATCCTGCTCTTCACAGAAAATGAAATAAAATCACTGTGGTTGCTTTACATGTACCCCAGCCCTGGGTGAGGGACTCTGGGGGCCCCACCACTGCAGCTCAGCAGCACGAAGGGACACTGCTGACACACAACCTCTGCTGTTTCCCCAAAGCCTGAGCACAGTCTGTGAGTTTTATTTATTTTTATTTCCTAGGTCTGAAAAAGATGCCCAGGACAGCACAGATGCCTGCCAGTATGAGATGCATCCCTGCATGGGCTTCTCCCATGAGCAGGATTGCAGGCTTTGCAAGCATTATTGTTGGGGTGTCTTCCTTCTTCAAACAGCCAAGTCATTACATTTAAGTGTGAGTTTTTGGGGATGCTGAAAGCCTTTTAGAAGAACCTCTGTCCTTGTACTGTAAACTTAGCAGCAAAACCTTTGAGAATGCAGGAATGGAAACTTGATGCCTGCAGCAATTCTCTCTAAGCTCATACCATTTGTGAATAAAGGTTAATAATGTTTGAAACTCTTAAAAAACTCAGTTCCATTTACCATCCTTAGGCAAAGCAAAACAAACCACTACCAAAAAAAACAACCCACCCTGTAAGTATTAATTCGGAAAAACAAGTAGCAGATTTTGTCCCACCCACTATCAAGAACAGCAAACCAAAGTGTACAATTGAGCCTAGGCATTGAAACCATAACCAACAAAGCCAAATTATAACTCACCAAGCAGTAATAGGTTAATAACAAGAACACCTGACAGTCCATCATCATCCCCAAATCTGTTCTTGTCAGTGTTTAGGGTTCTCATTCTTGCTGTTTCCAGCTAAAGGTCCTCAGCTTCCATATTTTTCTACCTCCTTACTACCATGAGCTTTTACCCACAAGACAGCAGTTTTCCAACTCCAATGGCACATTTAGAAAACAAGGTGTTTTTCCCAGAAGGAGGTTGAAGTCCCAAACACAAGCAATGATAATACACTGAATACATTGACAAAACAATCACAACACCAAACATATTTCTAGCTCACTCCTCATTAGTAAGACCTGAAAAACAGCACAAACCCACAAAAAGAGTCCTCTATACAAGGCAAGGAATATCTGAGTCCTGCTGCTTAATTCCTGCTCTTATGAAGGAGTGGTGACTGCAGCCTCACAGCACAGCTATAGCTGAAAAGAGTTTGGGGATGTGGAACTAGAGGAGCACCTGAGGTTGAGGGGTGCTGCCAATGTCTTGCTTTTGTTTGGATTCCAAAACTCCCAGTATACAGGCTTCTGCCCTGTATTCAAAATTTATGACCCAAATCCTGCAGAAACAAAGACAGTGGTTTTAAAGAAAAATCACTCCGAACTGAGACTTTTTATTGATCTGTTTGTTTTCCCTCTGGGTCTTTCAGCCTGCTGAGTGTTGCTGAACCAGGGCTTTCCATAACCATGAGAGCTACACAATTTGCTCTAAAAAAACCCTCTGAAGGCACTTGGGGTACTGATAGAATGCCTGGTGTTGGAGAGGCTTTGGGATTTGGCTGCAGCTGAAGGTGTTTGCATTAACAGCTTTCAGTTACCATCAGTTCCAACCTGAAGTGTGGGGTTTGCTAAGAGAGCAGTGGCTTTGGTTTAAGAGTCCACTGCACCACACTTTGGTGTGTCCTGAGTGAAGGAGGGAGAAGTTTGAGTTCTTGGCTGTGAAGGTGTTTGATGGGTTCTGTTGTATTTATCCTTTGGGGAATTTGGAGGTCTGTTCTCCTGTGTTGGTGTTGCAAGCCTGGCACTGAGTGTAACTGGGGGCTGCTGCCCACAGCATGTGTGGTCTGTCTTTCACAATGTGACCTGAGTCGTAACTTCATCCTCTAGGAGTGAATAGTGTGTAAATAAGTACAATAATATTCCTTTTCTGTGATAGTTTGGCTTTTCCTCTTGCCTTGCTTGTTTCTAAAGAGATAACACCACAGTTATGATCCCACAAACTTGCCCCCTGTGCTCAGCTTTCTGCAGCAGAACACTTGCAGAGCCCAATCTCAGAGCAGTCCCAGTCCTGGTAGGAAAGCTTGGCTTGGGTTAATAAGGTCATTAAAGACCCTAAACCTTCCCCAGCATTGTGCTGAGGTGATTGACCTTCTGAGGAGTTCACTTGGAGCCTCTGAAATTACTCTAGTCTCCCACTGTGTGTCCACCAAAGGGAGCAGCTCTCTGTGATGAAGGTAGGGCCTATGAGGATATCAACAAGTAAATTGGACTGCTGGCCAAACTGCCAGAGCTTGTGTCAGAACTCAGGTGGGTGACAACCAGGCACTGCTATTATTATGGAAAACACCATATCTGAGGTTATATCCCCCTGGCCCCCACACCAAAAAAGCATCTATCTACTCGGAGCCTATTTCTGCTTAAGCAAGGCTATGTGGGGAGGAAGGGAATTGCTCCAGGTTATGTGACAGCCCAGGACAGAGCTAGGGCTGGACATGGGCTATGCCAGTTGTCCTAGCAGAGCTTGTGTGTAGCTCCTGCAACAGGAGCAGCTGTAAAAATAATCTGCAGCTTCTTTTTCCACCTCTTCTTGGTCACTTTTTGATTTCCCAGGGGACTTAGGTTGCCTGGAGAACCTGTGGCTGTCCCTGGATCTCTGGAAGTGTCCAAGGCCAGGTCAGACGGGGCTTGGAGCAGCCTGGGATAGTGGAAGGTGTGTCTGCCCATGGCAGGGGGTGGAGCTGGATGGGCTTTAAGGTCCCTTCCAACCCAAACCATTCTGGGATTCTCTGACATCCTCTGAAAACACCAGTTCGCTAGTGTCAGTACAGATGGGGCAAGCTGGCTCCAGCATTTGGTCTCATCCCTCCAAACCCACCCTGTGTGCCAGCTGCTTCCCTGCTCCCCTCCCACACACCTTTCTGGGGAGCACAGGCTGCAGCCTCCTCCAGGTGTGCTGCCTGAAAGGCCTTTGCCCATGTCTTGCATACAAATTGCTGCCATTGAGGGTTTTTTTTTTTTCTCCTTAGCTGAATTATTATGAGAATCTCAATTTAGTAAGAGAAGAGCCTCAAAAATGTTAGCTTCTGTGTCCAGGGAGAGAGATTGCTGCTTTTAAAGTTTTCCTGAAACGTGCAGGTGGCAGAAGGAAAGCCCATGCACCCAAGGCCAGCAGCTGGCACAGCAGTCTCCTGCTTGGCTCCTCTCTGCCATTTTTGGGATACTCAGGTGCTTTTTCAGGGCACACCAACAAATTTTTCACTGCCAGCAAGCCTGCAAGGAAAGGCTGCTCTGTGTGGGTGATTATTTTATTTTCTTGCCTTTTTTTTTCTTTCCCACCCCAGCCAGAGCCTTGGCACAACTTCTGGCTCTCCTACGTTGCCATCTGACGGCAGCATACGCCTTGTGTGGTGCTTGGCACCCGCAGGAGGGCACCTCGGGCACGGCTTTGGGTGAGGAATGGTGGAGCCTCTGCCCTGCCTTAGGGATGTAGCAGCCCTGGATTCATGTGTGATATCCCACCTGGGGCTCCTTCCCCCCTGGGCCCTAATCATGATCTCCTCTCTGCAGAGGAGAGAGCAGGAAAAGGAAAACCAAAATTCAGGTTTCTGCAAGATGGACTGTGCATGCACCAGCTTGCTTTCAGTGGCTGCAGAGGGATACCAGCATTGTTTTACCTCTTATTTTTGAGACCAGGCAGAGCTCACTCCTTACTTGTCATTGCAAATGCATAACATCCAGATCTTCCCCTCTTCTCTTAAAGAAATTGTTTTAAAAATAATCTACTTTTTTTTTCCCTTTTAACTGAAGGAGGCTCTTTTGTCACTCAAACATACTTGTTGGTTAGTTGCATGCATGTGTACTTCTGAATTTGCTTAGAGGGCTGTGATAATCCTTAAATCTGCTTTTAAGCCAGTCTGGTCTCCCCATCCTGTCTGCTGTGGGCAGCTTGTGGCAGCCTGAAGTTTAAACGGCTGGGGGCACTCAGGGATGGGCCGTTACCACATTTAAATGTTTCTTCTAAATGCTAGGAAAGGCCTCAGCAGGGGGAAAAAATATTTGCATGCTTAATTAACTGACCAAGATAATTAATACATGCCCAGCTCCAGGCCTGCAGGGAAGGCACCAGAGTCAATGGGTCCAGCTGTTATTTAACAGTGCAAAAGCTTTACTGCTTCAGTGAGGTTAGGCATGTAGTGGGCTAATGTCTCTTACAGCTGAAGTATTTGGAAAAAGCCATCTCAACTCTGTTAGGGCATCAGGAATCAGTGGATTTTTTACTCCTGGCCAGAGGAGGCTGCCTGCACGGGGCAGGGCTTGTTCCTGCCTGGCCCCACGTGCCTGGGGCAGTGGATGGGGATGCTGAGCTCCTCCAGGTGCCTTCAGGAAAGTGCTGCTGGCTCAGGATCTGCCAAGCCTTCCCTGTGGGTAGACTGGAGGTAAAAAACAAGCAGGTTTGTTCCACACTGAACATGCCCACGTCTTGTCACACAAATGTGCAGCACGGATGAAAACAAAAAACAAGCTACAGATGGACACTGGCAACCTGTCGCTAAGCACAAGCCTCTAAATTCAAAATAAACATAATGCAGCAGCTCAGTGTGGTCTCAATGGGATCCATGAATTTCCATGGTGGATAATGTAATGTCCTGATCCTTGTTTGTACCTGGGACTTGATTCCATTTCAGATTTCATCACTGTGTAAAATAAATCCCGGAATGGGTCAGAAAGTCTTGTATTGGTTATTGGCTCTGTAGGGGAGCGTCCAAGTCCCAGTGAGGTAGAAGACTCTTGGGAATCCCTGGAAGCTTGGCCAGAATTGGCTCCTGAGGGTGCCTTGGTCTGTCCTGAGACTTGCAGATGCTGCTTAGGTCATTCAAGAGAAGTTTCTTCAGTCTTAGTAGACACAACAAAGACATCACAACTTCAAGGGCCTTCAAAACGATTATTCCCATGCCTGTGTCATGCTGCTGTTCAGCAGCTTTTCCTTAATGCCTCTCCTTGGCCTCTGCTGCTGCAGGTGGCACCTCCTGCTTGCCCTGCCCCACGAGCAAGCCCAGAGAGAAGGCAGCTCTCCCCCGGAGGTCTGACAGGCTGCATACAACAGAAACAGCCAAAAGAAACCATGCAAATGTTGTTTTCCTTATTTCTGGAGGGCAGGAGCTGAGGTAGCAAAGGCATTTCTCTAGAACTGCAACTCCTCTGAGCTGCCTCCCATGCAAAATTTTTTCTGGAGGCACTTAGGATTCAATTCCAGCTGCTAAGGATTTCTTCTCCTACCCAAGGAGATAAGAGCAGCTGCACTTGGCCAGACCCAAGCTCCCTCTTGCCTGGTATTTCATCTTTAGCTGATGAGAGATCAGAGGTGGCTGAGGACGCAAAAGCAGGCACGTTTCCTCACCTGACCTCCCCATCAGCCACATATCACCTGCCCGTGGCTGCCAGAGCATCAAAAAACCCAGTGCCTGCCTCTCCCTGGGAAGGGCTCCCAAATGGGCACAGGAAAATCAAGAGCTGTGGTGGAGGTCCTGTGAAGCTCACTGAGCTCTCAGTAATTAATTGTGTGGCACGTGGATCTGTGTGTGTGCCAGAGTAATTAACTGAAGTGAAACACATGCTCTTCCAGTCTTACATGCTGTGGTTAAGACAGAAATGAAGAAATGAAGATGACCATCAAAATGAATTATTTCTCTATTAGCAAGGCTCAGGGACATCTCTCAGCTATGTAATTAATTTTAATTGTGAGTGAGTGACTCCTGTCAGGGCTTCAACTGAGATACTGCATCTCTCTCCCACAAGGAAAACCATAACTATTCCTGTATATGAAAGCCTATGGAAAGTGAAGATTTTTTCATGTTTGAAAATTTTCCAGCTGATGGAAATAGAGAAGCTCCTGCTGAAAATGTCCCTCTTCACCGAGGGACTGAAGGGGTCTCTGCACATCAGTGAGGAGCACAATATCTTGTACTTGGGTTTGCACAGCAAGAGACAGAAAACAGTATTAATTCTCTGGTCCCACAAACCCTTTTTTCCTCAAAGGCCATGACACCAGCCACCCCCTGGTTAGACATGAGGACCTTGTAGAAGCTCACACTTCTTCACATGGGCCTCACTTGGATAAGCTGGGTTTATTATCCTATCTCTGCTCCTTTAGGTGGTGTGTGGCCTCAGCTGTGCCAGGGACTCCTGAGGACAGGAATACATGCATAGAGAGCAAGTCACAGCCAGGGAGAAGCAGAGGCCACAGAAGGACTTTACTCTGTTCTCGCTGCCATGAAGTTGCTGAAATTCCTGGGCAATGACAGCAGCAGCTGGATGGCTTTCCCTGCCAATAAAGAGTGCATTGTTTCTGGTCTCCCCAGCATCACCAGGGATGCTCTGAGGTCTTCATCAGATGAGTTATCCATGGCTCAGCCTGGTGAAGGATTTGCTCACATGAGTACAGCACATGGGGTCAGGGAATGCCAGGATGGGAAACTTTGAGCAAGGTAGGTTCTGCAATCTTTGTTGTTGAGCAGGTAAAACTTTCTGTGTGACACACACAATTTTTTAGCTTTTTGCATAATAATTTAACTTAAAATGTGTTTAAAAGGTCAAAGTGCTTAAGCACAAAAACTCATAAAGTATAACCTTTATAATTACCTTTATGGCTAAAATATTTACACTGTCTTAGCTTTTTTTTTTTTGCTGCTGAAATACCTTCTAGTGGCATGGAAAAAAACCCCAAAACCAAACCCAAACTATGCTATGTTTTAATTGCAGCCTGGCTTTTGATCAAATGTGTATTTTGAAAGGGGAAAAAAAAAAAAAAAAAGAGGAGGAGAGAGAAAAATGTGGCTTTGTGTGTATTCTGTGTTACATTATTATTCAGTAAGCCTTAAACCACAAAAGCTCCTACGGGAAGATTCATTATCGCATTAAGTACGAGATAGGGAGGGGATGCCTCGCTGGCAGCCGCAGACAATATGTTGCTGTTTTACTTTGTTTGGGTTGATCCCCCCCTCCCCTCTGGGGGCTGCGTGTTCTAGAGAAACAGTTTAAGACGCAGTTGGATGGGGGGAAAAAAAAACACAAAAGAAAGAGGAANCGCAGTGCAAAGCGCTGCTTCGGCAGGCTGGAGGTTTCTAACGGCTCCCTCCCACTTCAGACGCCTCCCCAGGCTGCAGAGCGCCCTCGCCCTGTGGCTTCCCGCCTGACAAGCAACGCCCCAGGAAG
>VXAX01000728.1:219536-243013 GCA_013399835.1 Leptocoma aspasia
CCCCCCGCGGGCATCCCCCGTTCCCCCCGGAGCTGGGCTCCCCAGCCCCGCTCGGCCATCCCCGCCTCTCCACTCTTCTGTAGTTCCCCCCCACGCTGGCGCTTTCCTCTCCTGCCCTCTGAAAGCTTCTCTTTCTATCCCCAGGGAGCTGCGGGGAGATGGGAACGCAACTGGTCCGGCTCTGTCAGGGAAAGGACCTTCTGGAAACAACCAAAAATATTTGCAGAGCACCCAGATCTCCTAGTTGCAAGAAATGGGGAAATAAGTGTTTTCCTCCCTTAATCACTGATTTGCGGTGGCTCAGCTTGTGGGTGACTGATCTGAGCCAGCAGTGGGGAAAAAAAGAGCGGAGATTTTGGAAAAGGCTCAACACCTGTCTTCTGACAGGAGGCAAGTTTCAGGCATATCTTATGGGATGCTCACTAATGAATAGCCTGGCAAGCAGGGTTCTTTTTAAATAACAGTGTAGGCCATCTTCTCATACTGATGATACACTTAAAAAAGAAGATATTAAAGCCCATTTATTCTGCTTTGAAAACTAAAATCCTTGCGACAGAGGCCTGCCTTGGATTGTTCTTTTGGTTACAAACCCCATTCTTTCTGCAAGGGAATTCTGCAGTTTCAAGACTGACTGGTTCCCTAATTTGTGTCTTTAAAAAAACAAAACCAAAGATACATCACTTGCGCATTATATTTTATTGATGTTACTGTAAAATACATATTTGCTTGCATTCCTAATTGGGGAAGCACAGATGGCAGTGGCTTCTGCTGGAGTGATACACTCTTTAAAATATCTGGTAACATTACAACAAAGTGTAGTCATTAAAATAAGTGTTTGTGTGTGCTGCAAGATTTTCGTTCTTGGGAGCAAAGCTGTCCCCTGTTTTAAGGAGGGAAGGCTTGGTTTAACCCATGCCTGGGCTGGTACCTGGCATGGTGGAATAAATCTGGCACAATGGGATATATTCAGCATGGTTCATCTGACTGTGGTGCTGCCACAATCGCTTGCTTGAGGGCAAATTTATTCTTTCTGCATGAAGGTGTTCATAAAGGGGTGATGTGTTCACAGGGTCTGGAGTTGGTAGAAGCCATAGGTAAATTTATTTTGGTGTCATGTGTGCAACAGAAGGGTAGCTGAGGAGCAGCACTGCCTCCTGGAAAAAGCATTGGTGCTTAGGGTGTCCTGAGGGCTTGGCCCTTGGAAGGATACTGCTGCTCTGGAAGGGGAAAAATAAGAAAAATTTAGAGAAAAACAAAACAAACAAAAAAAAAGAAGTAGCATTGGATAAAGGCTGTTCATCTTCAGAGGACTATTTTAATTTTCTTATCCAAATCAAACTGTCGTGAGCAACCACAGAGCAAGTGAGCAGCATTTTCCAGAGCACTTGCAATGTGTTGGCAGCAAACAGTGAGCACAGGCGGAGAAGGAGGGAGAAGCTCTTTCACCAGTTTCATTTTAAAAGCAGCTTTTGGTGAAGCCAGCACCATCAGGTGCCCTCTGCGCTTCGACCTGCTCTTCTCCCCTGCTGCAGCTTTGCCACGGACACCTCAGTCCCTGTGGTTTGGGTACAGCTCTGCAGCATCACTTGTGGACCACACCAGTGCCCTGATGCCTTGCCTTGTGCTAGGAGGGTTAAAATGCCAACAGCTCATGGAGAACTGGAGCTCCTTAGCTCTGTTTTCAAGGGCTGCACTCCAGCCCTGCATTCCTGGGTGTTCCTGGTGTTTTGAGTTTTGCAGTTTCTGCAGAGGCTCATCCCGTGCCTGGATTCCCGTTGCAGCAGCCTCATCCTGCTTGGCTACACACTCAGAGTCATCAGCTTCTTTGCTTTTAATTAGCAGCCCTAACTACCCAGCTCACAGAGCCCTGTGGTTACCAGGGCCTCCCTGTTGTGGTTTGCTATGGAACTTAGGGTTGGCTGTAAAAATCCACGCCTTTGGCACAAGAGGGAGGGAGCAACATGATAGCAAGGTATGGAAACCATATATCACTTACCTCCCCTGCCTGCTTTGCTCCCTTTTTCTGGAGGAGAAAGTGTTGCCATGGGTTGGTATAGGATGGCTGTAGGGTTACTTTCTCATGGCAAGCTTGCCTTTTGTTTGGTTGTAGCAGGATTGAATAAGCCATAGGGAATGCCATGGGTGTAAATACATCTCGTTGTTTAACACAAAGTGATTCGCTGATGAGTAGTTTTGGCTTTTTCCCCCTACTATTTGTGTGTTGAAATTAACAGCTGTGTGAGGATTTGGGGGAGTAGGGGAAAGGCAGGCAGGTGAAGCCCTGGGGAAGGGTTTCCCTTATGGCAGCACAGCTTCCTGATGAATGGATCGAGAGCAACTTTGGGGTGTGGAGGGTGAGAGGCTGGACATGAGCCAGCCTCGTGCACTCACAGCCCAGAAACCAAACGTGTCCTGGGCTCATCCCACAGTGTGGGCAGCAGGGGAGGGGGGGATTCTGCCCCTCTGCCCCCCTCAGGTGAGACACCACCTGCAGAGCTGCCTCCAGCCCTGGGGACCCAGCACAGGAAGGACATTGCCCTGTTGAAGCCAGTCCAGAGGAAGCACCAAGATTATCAGAAGGATGGAGCAGCTCTGCTGTGAGGAAAGGCTGGGAGAATTGGTATTGTTCAGCCTGGAATAGAGAAACTTCCAGGTGATCTAATTTTAGCCTTCCAGTACCTGAAGGGAGCCTGCAAAAAAGATTGAGAGAGGTTATTTACACAAGCCTGGAGGGCCTGACAGGACAAGGGGGAATGGCTTCAAACTGACAGAGCGTAGGTTTACATTGGATATTAGGAAAAATTCTTCCCTGTGAGGGTGGTGAGGCCCTGGTACAACTTGCCCAGAGAAGCTGTGGCTGCCCCATCCCTGGAAGTGTCCAAGGCTAAGTTAGACAGGGCTCAGAGCAGCCTGGAATAGTGGAAGGTGTCCCTACTCATGGCAGGGGGTGGAACTGGATGTGCTTTAAGGTCCCTTCCAGCCCAGGCCATTCTATAATTGTGTGTTCACATTTTGGAGTGGGAGGAGTTTCCAATGCTTGGGCATGGGAAAGGTGGGAGAGCTGACTCACTCTAAGCTTCGAGCAAGCTGTACACGTGCTGCTAAGAAAGAGCCAGTCAGGGAAGAAGACTCCCCTGGCTCTCCACTCCCCCAGGCAGCATTTCCCAGGGGCACCAGGGAAGGATGGGGTGTTTTTGGGGAGTGGTGCCACGTGTTCCAAATGGAGCAGGTCAGCAGTGCTGGCTCTGTCTAAGGTATCAAGGCACCTCCAGCCAGAGCAGGTGCTGAGGGAGGAGGCTGGGAGGGAGGGGGTAAGGTACCAGCTGCATTATTAAGCCTGATCCCAAACCCTTTGAAGTCAATAGAAAAATTATCCTCGACTTTGATACACTTTGGATTGCGCCTTTTAAGTCATGAGAAAGACATCCAGGTTATTAAACCGGCAGCACAACGCTACTGTTGGTTACATATGCTTTTATTTTTTAATGGCAATGGTAGGCTTAGCCTTGGGCACTAACTGAGACTCATAAATAACCCATGTCAAGTGTAACACACCTACTGAACAGCCACAGAAGACAGAGGACTTGGCTGTTTATCTCCCTGCATTTTTCAGTAACGAGCCACTTGTACATTAGGAGGGGTAGATGTCCTCTAGCATTCATTAATAAAGCATCCCTAAACAGCCAGGCTTCTCCTTGATCATGCAGGGCTAATGCGATAAATATCTTCTTTCCACACTCTCCTGACAACTGAAAGGCAGGAATGCAGTCTAACTTACCGTGTCAGTCGGGCAGGAATATGACAGGGCTGATTTCTCATTCACATCTGTCACTATGCTGCCGGGACAGCGAAAGCAGAGCAGGAGACTTTCTGGGAAAGCATTCCCAGCACTGCACTGGAGTCACCTCCTGTGGTTATGGGATAGGTGAAACCCCATGGGAAAAATGTTCAAGGTCACAGTGGACGGTGCTTGGAACAACCTGGTCTACTGGATGCTGCCCCTGCCCGTGGCAGGGGGTGGAACAAGATGAGCTTTAAGGTCCCTTTCAAACAAATCAGTTCTAAGACTCTATGATAAATTCAGAATCATTTCAAAGTATTATTTCATAGGTGCCCACAAGGATGTGTATGCAAGCCCCAGCCTGTTTGGTCAGACAGAGGCAATTGTTGAAGGTTGGATGCCACCATTAAAACAGCTTGGGGACCACCAATTGCTCTCAGGAGTCAAAACAGGCCTAAAAAGCATCTGAATTTGTTCATCACTGCTTTTATATAGTGTTTTGGTTTTTTCCCTCAGTGGCTCATTTCAGCTGGAAGGCCTTATGTGAATATATATCACTGAGGTATATAATGTGTGTGTGTGTGTGTGCAAATTTATATTACTAAGATATATATGCAAATATACATTACATATATATGTAAATATATACTGATAAAGTGTAGATACCAGCCATGCAGCCATTGACCTGTGGCACCAGTGCATCCCACAGCACCCACGGAGAGGCATTGCTTTAATTCAGGCAGCAGAAAGTTGCACCAGGGACTTAAATGAGACTCTTGCATCACTTGCCACTCAGCAGTCCGTGAAAGCCCCGGATGGATGTCAGCTTGTTCTGGGTTTTTGCTCAACTAACGTGTCCCACCTCTTTCCCAGCACACAGGTATCTCACCTGAGCCCTCCTGTTTTTGGAGAGGGCAGGACAGACTCCCCTGCTGTGACTGCTGTGTACAGGTATTTTTCTTGTCTCCCCCAGCCCCGTGTTGTTACTCGTTCTCTCCTTTCCCACCTCTGCCCCCTGCTAATGACCAAGGAAGGCTGAATTCCTGAATGGCCTGGCTGCTCCGAGGCTGACACAGATGGGTTAGGTCGGCTCTCTGCCCCCATTTTATTGTGCTGATTTAACTGCACGGCAAAGCCAGGGCTTCCTGCTCAGGAAGTTTGAGATGGCTGGTGGGGAACAGGGCTGTGATGGGCTGTGTTTGCACAGCAGGATTACTGGGGATGCCTGGTCCAGAGCAGCCTCAAACACTGAGCCAAAGCCGGTTTGCTTCTAAGCCATTTAACCCTTTGAAAGGAGAAAAAAGAAATAAAGGAGGTCAACCATGAAAGAGAATTTAATAACTGCAGCTCATACATAAATATTTGCTGCTTCTCCCAAGTGCATGATTCCTTTAGTTTCTCTTGTTAAAGAGGAATACCCATGGGATTCTTGGTTTAAAAATATTTCTTTTTCCAAAGCCTTTTAAGGACCTTATATAGTCCATATTGCTGTGGGGGAGGGACAGGGAGAGGGGCCAGAAGGGGCCTGGATATGCAGAAGCAGCTCTTTGACATGTCCTCTATTCCCTGGGTCAGGGTGCAGAGGAGACCCCTCTCTCCAAAAAGTTGTTACCTGTTTCCTTCCCCTCCCTGCCCCCTGGCCTGGCAGGAGCCAGAGCAGCAAGCCAAGGTCTGCAGATTTTTTTTCCCCTTCCCAAGCAGCTTTCTCCTGGCAGCAGCTCCGTGCCATCCTCAGGGCAGCAAAATTCACAGAGGAGCTCAGTGAAACAGCATCCTCGTAACTGGGAGTGTATTTCCAGGCAGCCCTGCTGCAGCAAGGGCGGGCTGAAGGACAGAGCTCAGGCTGCAGTTCTTTCCTTGTGTGTGAACTGGGCTACGGGAGCCAAAACAGGAGGGAGCAGACAGAGCTTTGGGCAGGAAGCTGCTTTAGAGGAATGTGGATTAATCCCCCTCCTTAGCCCCTCTTTAAATGATCACAGGCTGGAGGGCATTTTAAAAGAAGGTAAAAAGAAGACACTTCACTGCTTTATCCCCATGGCTTTGGATTTTCAAAGGAATTTGAGTATCCAGAAAGATTTTTTACTCTGCACAGGCCATGCATTCTCAGCAGTCTCCTTTTCTTGTGCCATCTTTTCATCTCCCTGATCCCTTTCTCCCCGTCGCTGAGCCACATCTGGCTTTCCTGAAAGCAAAGCTTCAAAAAAAAAAAAAAAAAAAAAAAAAAAACCATACANCAAACCATACAGCTTAAGCATTCAACCTGTTCCAGCACTCATTTTCCCTCAGAGAGGTTCGGACGTGCAAGGACAGTCCTCCGCAGCAGAAACCTTAGAGTAAAAGTGTTAATTGCTGAAGGTTTGGGGTTTGGTTTTGCTAACCACAAGTGCAAGTGGAAACAGACTCATAGGATACAGTTGCGCTGAGAGCTGGCAGGTGTTAAATAGCACACCCAGGGCTCCAGCATCCTCCGGCTGCTTGGCTTTGTGGTGGTTTCTGACTAATAGGCACCAGCTTCACTTCTACCTTTGAGGAGCCTTGGCAGACGCTCACTGAACCACCCCCAGGGCTCCAGTCATGCTAAGTTAAAACCTTGTTCAAACCCCGGGAGGCATAGTCCATCCCACAAACTGATGTATCAAATGGGGCTTCTCCAACGTCTTAAAAGCAGCTTTCCACTCTCTTGCATGTGGGCAGAGACCTCAAATCCTTATGACATCTATATGATACTGCCTCTTTCATGTCGAGCAGTTTCCATCCAAGACATTGAACTGAAATTTTATTTTGATCTACCAAGCGTGCCTGAGGTTAGTTTCTTACAGGGCAGGAGATGGTTGCACAAAGCCATCAAGAAGCAAAACTGAGCTGGTTGTTTCCCCTTTCAGAAAACAGGTATTTCCAAAGACTCTTTAGACATCTTCCTTCTCCTCCTAGCCTCCTCTTTCCACCTCCTGATCTTTTTCATGGGTAGGAACAAATGTCTTTGTGAAATGCAGCCTTGCTGTATTTCTAGCACCAGGAACACCAGTGGTGCAATTGCACATGTGGTGGTTGGGAGAGCCAAAGCCTGGCCCTGCTCTGGTTTTATGTCTGTGATCCTGTGTGTGTGCCAGGGCTTTTTTAATGCAAGAAGTTAAAGATCAGGAACATCCCAAGTTTCCCTTTTAACTTCTAAAACACCACCATAGGTTAGCTGGGAAGTTCCTGGTTTTCCCAAATATCAAGCATTTTCCTTATATGAAGAGGGTTTGGAATGAGAGCTTTTTCTAGCCCTTGTGCTGCCAGCTTGGTGTGTGCCAAGAGCCCAAACTGGAAAGGTAGCCAGGAGCAGGGCCATAAGCTGAAGATGGATTTTCAGGTGGGTTCAGGGAGAACCAGCCCTCCCAGCCCTGGTGCTGACAGCACTACTCCAACAGCATTCAGTCTAGGACAGCTCTGTCAGGTAGAGATGCCCATTCCCCTGGCACGCTGCAGAGGAGACGAGGCCGAGGCTGTCCCAATGCCTGCACACAGACCATGGTGCCATGAGCAAGGAAGTGGCTCTGTGCTCCTTCTGCCTGTCTTGGATACAAACTCAATTCCTTCTCGGCATCTTTTCCCACCCAGTGCCTCCTCCTGCCCTGTGTGTCTCCTCTCCTGCACACCTGCCTCTCTCTGTTGTGGCTTGGCTTCCTTGCTCTGCTCACAGGAAGAGCTCAGGGGACACCCCAGCCATGTGGCATCTCCCTTTCCCCCTCTCCCCCAGCTCCCACCCACCTGGGTGCTCTGGCAGTGTTTGGTCACGTTTGACAGAGGGGTAACCACTGTCAGAACAAGCAGCACCCTCGGTTTTCATGAAGGTGGGGAGAGGGGAGGCACCTGCAGGTGGGGTCTGCTCCCCACCAGCACATCTGGAGCCACAGCTGCCAACTGGAGCTGGCTCAAATAGAGGCAGCTCTTCCTTGCAGAGAAAGATTGTTTTGGGGGGAGAGAGAGTGAGAAATGAAGGAAGTGCAAGAAATGCTCAGAGGCTCAGAGAGGGTGACGGGGAGTGGGTGCAGCTGGAGCAGGGCAGGGGGTGCAGCCAACACCTCCTGTTTCTGTGCAGCCCTCTGCAGCCAGGCTGGCTGGCCCCAAGCTCTGGGGTAACTGGTGGCTCAACCAGATCTCTGCTTTCAAAGGACTCTCTGAGATCTGTTTTTCATGCCCAGTATGCCTCTCAGGGCTGGTGTTGGGCAAATGTTCTGCAGGGTGTGACACAGCCAGTTCTCCCCCAGACCCTGGCAGCACAATACCCTCCTCCCTCTGCCTGCCCTCTGTGCCCCTTTGATGCTGCAGCCCTCTTCCTTGGGGTGCTGGAGCCTGAATCCCATAGGAATTCCAGGCTCTGCATCTCAGACCCCTTCCCCGTGGCTTTGCCCAGACAATGGGGATGTGCAGTACATCCCATGGAGAGTGTGTACTTTGGTCCAGCAGTAGGTGATTCAGCATCAGTGCTGCATGGCCCAGCCAAACTCATCTTCTAAACAAAAGGAGACCCTTAAAATGCCGTGGGAGGGGTAGAAGGGAGTCTTTTCCAGAAGCTGTTAATACAGCATTTTTTGCATTGGTTTATTTTATTATTTTTTACATAAAACTATAATCTGAGGACTGAGTTTTATCAGAATGTCCCTTATTGCACACCTGGCAAGAGTGAGGAAAAGAGATTTATTTTTTTTTTAACCTGTGGAACATAAAGGAATTAAAACATCCCTGCAGATCTTAAAATCCTTGATACTTCTGCATTTCTTCAGAAGCTGAAAATGAGCGGAGTTTAATTTTAAAGCCCTCGTTCTGTGCCTTTGAAACAAACGTTCCCTTCTTTCTGATAAATGATTGAAGTACCAGCAATTTATTTTTTAAAGGAAAAGACCACAGGAATTTCTGAGCTCCACACCCCAACTCAGGTATAAATTAGTCCTTGCTCGGATGATGTTCCTGTACTTTACTCCCCATACACTTCCCACCCTAATAACACAGGGAACAAAAAGGTGTTGTCCCAAAATAACAAATGCAATGACAAAGAAATGGTGGCTTTAGTAAAGTTATGCTTAATATGCCACTTTCCAGTGGTGATGTTTGGATGCTGAATTCAGTAACAGTGAATTTGGTTTTTCAGGGTTTTTTTGTACGTGTGGGTGCACACTTTGGCTTTTAAAAAGGTTATTACCACCAATGTTATTGACAAACTTGGAGGTGTAAGATTTTATTCTTTCTCTGCCACCACGGATAATGAAGTTTTATCAACTCCCTTTTATTATAGTAATCTAAAACTGTATCATGTAATAGAGTCATAAACATTTAATGAAACAGAATGCAATGTGAATTTAAAAAAAGAGAGAAAAACAGGCTTTAGGGTGGACAAATGGAGAACAAAAGGGAACCCAAGTAGCTCAGGTATCTCTAGTCCAGAGCCTCAGTGAAGAGTGCTTCTCCACCCTCATCACTGGGCCAATGTGATCTGGGCATCTCTTGCTTCATTCCCATCCGTGGGATTTTCCCCTGGGTTTAAACTTTACCATGCCCAAAGTGAGGTGCAGAAACGCTGCCCTGATCTTTACGATGTCTCTATTTATTTTTCCCTCTACAATTTAAACCCTTTCTGGTGTGTTCTGGGGTGACTTCTAAAGCATTGTTTCGTTGTGTAAGTAAAGCAAGGGGCTGTTAATTACCGAGACTCCACGAGCAGCACAAATGCTGCCCAACTGCCGCCCCTGGGGCTTTCAAAGAGCAGCTGTGCAGCGCTGTGCCATGGCAGTTGCAATCACTCTGCAATGACAATAGGAAAAACTGATAATAAACATCAAACTCGACTGCCTTTTACCACAGAGAACAGAAAGTTCAAGTGTGGTGGAAAGTTTTGGGGGTTGTTGTGTAAATTACCCCTCGCTTGCTCTGTAACCTTTACTGGGGAAAGTTTGCAGGCTGGGGAAGAGGGCAGGCATCCCACGCCTCCCCAGGTTTGAGAGAGGAGCTTGGGACCCTGCTTGGGGGTTTTGAGGATGGTGAGGAACTTGGGAAGGATGGATGTCATACACAGGGGGATCTGGAGAGCACTGGGAGCTGAGTAGTGGGAAGATGTGGAGTGTGTTTTGCCCTGGGAAGGTTCCAAGAGATCCGCTGCAAACACAAGCAACTGCACAGGCAACTTCATCATCTGCTCTTGGTCCTTAGCACACCTAAAAATACCCATCATTAATTTTGGGTAGCCAGCCTCCCCAAGGTGTATATGTGTAAATGTTAAGGTGTGTCCCCTTGCTGAGAAGTAGCTGACGTTACACAGAATAATCACCTGGCCTGTTATCAAAACATGATAAGGTGGCCTTTGCCATGCCAAAATTGGCTTGCAGCACCCTAAACAAATAGGCATAGGTAGGCAAACAAAAAAAATGGCCAGAAATATGATCATTTCTTGTGTACAAGGGCCACTTCTTGGGAACTGCTCATGCTCAGCCATGTAAACTTGACTTAGTGTGTGCGGGGGTAAAATATGCAGAGAAAAAATTATCTGGAACACCCTGGTGTTTGTGTGTAGCCTTGATTTCACTTGGTAAATACTGTGGTTAAAAAAAATCACTGATTGTTGGAAACTTGATCAGAGTAAGCAAATAATATTATTCCTTAGTTATCTCCACGTGTTCTCCTTTCACAGAGCTTTAGCTGGGTACTTGTTTCTGTCCTCTCTTCCCTCTGTTGCCATGCCTGCAGCTACAGATTAACAGCAAGAATGAAGATTGTAACTAGCTGAAAAGTTTTAGTGATTTTTTAATATAAAATTTGAATTTAAAAAAGAAATCTCCAGTTCATTAATTGCCATTCACCAACCTGTTTGTTTTTTCTTGAGAACGCTGAGGACCCAAAATCATGAAATATGTTTCCAAAAGTAGCAAAGTTTAGTTCAGGTGGACATTTTTCAAGTTTGATTGGCAGAAATATAAATGGAGGAAAAAAACCCCAACAGTTCAGAGTTTTGATGGAAAAGATTCTACCAAATTGAACATTTTTCTGTGTGTCAAGGTATATTGTAAAGGACATGCCTTCACTGCAGTAAACTTGCAGAGCTGGTTGGTTTTCTTCTGTGTCTCCTACTCTGGACTAATGAATGTGACAAATTTATAGCAGTTTGTACTAAATCCTAACTTTTCCATTTTTTTTAATCTTAGTGGAGTAAGCTGTGGCCCAAAAGGACTAATGTGATGTAGAGAGTGATGTGATTGAAATTTTATTCTCCGTCTACACAGATTTTCCTTTAGGTCTGTTGCAGGTGGGCTCTTTGTCCCCCCTTGCTTTGTTTTAGTGAAAATGGGGAACATCGTTGTGGAAAGAGAAACTTTAAAAATAACACAAGATCTGGAAGCTGCCTAACACAAAGTACATAAATTATCAGAGCCAGCTTTCAAAATGTGCCTGTGTAAGTGTTACACTCAGACACGTTTCCAAAAGTAAACTGGAGTGGTTGTAAGATAAATGGTGCCCCAGAGAAAAGCAATAAATAGCCCAGCCATGTGCTTGCTGTGCCTTGCCTCTGTGCTCCCATTATTTATGAAAAGGTAGAACTCAAGCTGCAGCTCCAGACAACCCTTTGATCAGCATATTTATTTTTCTAATAATTTTTAAAGGCAATATTAAACCACCCAAAACACAAGAGTCACTGCAAGACTGGAAATTGGCAATGGATTTTAAATATGCATTAGGGGGAAAAAAATTGGGATGAGTGCAGTTTCCCTTGATGTCTCTTCCTGATAGCTGTGATACTACAAAAAATTCTTAGTCCACTGGAAACCAGCTCTTTTCTGCACTTTATATTGCTCTTTCTGCTCTGTCCTTGCTCCTTGCATATGTGGGTTATGAGAACTTTCAGCCCTTTGTTCTGTGATGGTCATGGGAGACTCTTGCAGGAAATATAAGTACTCTAACTATTAATATGAGTGGGAAGGTTAATTTAAACTGGAAGAGGCACTTATGGAGCTCATTCAACTTCTGGATGGAAAAAAAGGGCTAAATTCAAATGAAGATATTGGTTTAACTACTCTGTTGAATTTAGACCTAAACATGAAAATTGAAAGGAAAAAGTCTGTATTTCATGCCACTGAAAGGAACACTAAAAAAACAGGACAAAAAACCTCAGCCACATCTGCAGTACTTAGTTATCAAAGTAAAAGACAAGCCTTTGTCTCACAACAGAGGAAAAGCAGGTAAAATGATAGAAATTCTGCTTGTGAGTCTGTAAACAAGGTTGTATTAAAAACACTGTTAAAACTGGCTCCTGGGATTTTCCCTCTGAATTCATATCAGTTATAGAAAGTATCTGGATTGTACTGGATGTCTGGACCTCTGTGTAGATTTTAAGCTATCCCAGTAAAGGTATGGGAAGTCAGCAGGGCTGAACACTTGGCCAGCAGGTGAGTGCATATACACAGTAGCCCATGGGATATGGGATATGGGATATGGGGAATAGGATAAGGGATATGGGATTAATCTTTACCCAGCAGCACTGACTGGCTGGGGACTGTTTCCATGCAGGTGTGCTCCCAGTGAAATATATGGAGAGGTGACTTTGGATGGTCTCCATGTTGTCGCTCTCTGAGGGACTTCTCAGCATCCAAACCTTCAGATGTGTTGATGTCAGTTTGCTGAGGGCTCCCATGTGCAGTTCCCAAATGGAGAAAATTATTCCTCTTTGTGGACTTTGAGTAAGCAATTACTCAGGAGGGTGATGGGGTGGGTCCTTTTTCAGAAATTGCTTTGAGAAGTGAAATTTGAAAGCTAAACAGCATAAGGTTCATCGATATAAACAATTCTCTCCCTTAGAGTCCCACTGTATAGAGACAAATCTAGTCTGAATAAGGAAAATAATTTTCAGACAAAATTCAGCAGAGAAAGTACATCATTTGTGTGGACATGAATTGGGGTGGGGACTTACCTGCACTCTCACAACCCCATGATTACCTTAAGGCATAGCCTGAAAATCCCAGGATTCTTTATTGAACATCTTTTTTTTCCCCTTCCCTGTTTAACACAAAGAGCAATTTACAGACAAATTGTTCTGATTTGATGCATTTTTGCATGCCTGAAATCACGGCTGAGCTTTAAGCAGGGAAAATCAATAAATGATGCGTTGCAGTCAGGCATTTGTATGGCAGCTTGGTATTATTTTAATGTGTTACTGCTGCAGGAAGAAGGCAGGGGAGCTGTGCCTGCTGCTGCAGCTCAGTGTTAAATGTTGCCCCCTCTCTGGACAGAGCACAGGGAGCCCTCCCAGTGAGGCTACAGGCTGTCCCCTCTGTCCCACCGGGTGGCCACCACTCCTGGGCAATGGTGACATCAGGGAATGAACAGGCTCCTTGTTCTCCAAGGAACCACCCCAACCTCTGGCCATGAGGCTGCACGTTGTAGTTTGGGAGAAATGGTAATTCAGGCAAGACCAGAAACTGAAGTGAGATGCAATAAAGAATATTTGTACTGTGAGACCCAGGCTGGCACTTTCTGTAATAACTCAGCTGAAGCTGGCAGCCCTTCCTGCTGTGTCTGTGCTTGGATGGGACTGTCCCTTCCACTCCTTCCTCACTGCTCCCAAATGCTGGGGCAGGCAGGGCACCTCTGCATGCTCACAAAGAGCACCACACAGCCCTGGACCAAGGAGTTTTGTCTTCCTTGTCCCTCAGAGACCTTTGTGAAATGTCAGTGCTTCAGACCCAGGACTTGGGAAGTCAGGGTGGGATCTTCCTCCCTTGTAATAGTGATGCTGGATACGTGGCAATGAGTGTCCCTAAAGTCTTTGGGCAGCTCCCCCTGATGGCACTGTCCGGGGATGTTTGTCCTTTCCTAAGGACTCCCAGCCTCCATGCAGCCTGTCCTGAAGTCAGGCTGTGGCTGAGAGGAATTTGTTGAAGCTAAAGTGGATATATATAGCACTAGGGAAATACAGAGCAACACTGTGCCCCCTGCTTAGAGAGACAGCTGTCACGTGTTGCCTTCAATTTATTAATTAACCCTCTATGAAACTTCATCAAATAATGTGTCATCAATAATGTGACATCAAAAAAACTTGTAACGTCACTGAGTTTCTCTAAGACAACAGATGGGGTTGTTTTGCTTGCCTGGAGAAGTTAAAAGCTAAAAGGAGAGCTGTAAAATCAAGTCAGAGTATTAATTTCATAAGGGATTAAAAAAATATATTAGAGTAGCTTGGGATGATCTGAAAGTGTTCAGAAAGAGAGAGCACAGTTAACCCCAATTTCCTTTTTCCCTTGAGGGTGATCCAACTCCAGCCCTGGCAGGAAGAGTGTGCATGGATGAAGCTGCTCAGTGTTAAAAAAAACCTCTTCCCTGTCTAATGCCATAAGTTACCCTTCACTGTCTGCAAGCTGTGATAAGAAACAGGACAGTGCTGTCAAGATACCATGCTTTAAATTTTGGGTAATGTACTACTGGGATGTTTAAAATAGCTAAAGTGCAAACTGATCACACGGGCATAAAAGCTGCACTGGTTACATAAAACATAATAATGTACCTTCAGCTCAGTGACATGTTCCATGTAGGATATTATGTACTATATGAAACCAGTAACATATAAGAAAGCAGAGAAGGGTTTCAAAGCCCAGATGGGCGCACAGAGTAAGAGCAGAGAATAGAACATGATGATATATGACATGAGGAGGAAATAAGAATTAGATTGAATCTCAGGGAAAGTGGAAGCTCTCCATGAAAAGATAAACATCATCTAAAACAAAGATATTTGGTAGGAAGCAGCTACTTAAAAGGCAATCCCATTGGAAGTGCCTTAGTGGATAGCAAATCAGATATGAACATGGGATGTGATTGAAAAACAGATGTCTAAATGCCAGCACAATTCTGGCCTGTGCTGTGACAGGAAGGCAGGAAGAGACGCTTCCTCACACAACACAGGTGACAGCACTTGGTAGGAAACATTATCTTTGGGAGCCTTGATAGTAATGCTCCAGTGACTGGAATGTGAGGAGGAGAAAGGATTCTGCAGGGAAGTTTGGGATGCATTAGAGACAGACCTGTGCCAGAGCACAACTGAGCAAGTCTGGCTGAGTGGCCACCAGCGCATGGATGGGCGCTTGCAAAGAGCTGATGCAGGGAAGTGTGGTGGACCGTGGGCACAGCAAGTCTGGGACTGATCAAATGAAACATCTACTCGTATTTCAGGGGAACAAATGGTCAGTTAAGCTGGTCCGGCTTCGAACAGAAAGGGATGAGAGCCCTGTATTTGTCATGTAAAAGGAGTTTTTATGACCGAGCGACTGGGTCGCTAAGGAGCCAAAAGGAGCCCGGGCGTAACATCATGTGTCTCCTCACTTAGTGGCAGTGGGGTTTTGGGGCTACCACTGACAACGCCGAGGTCGTGCACTGTAAGGAAAAAGGGCTGAGATGAGCTGGGAGGTTGTTCCACCTCTCTTTTGTCCTGCTCTGCCCTGAAGCCAGGACTGCTCGATAGCTCAAAATGTTTCAAGTACTGGGGGTGGCCAGTGGGTGTCAGTTTTGCTCTATGAAGCAGCTGATGGAGCTTCCCTTATCTAAAGTGAGAAACCACCTTTTAAAGGAGGCAGTGGAAAAAACCATTCCCATGGAGAAATATGAGCTCAGCCCCACAGCTTGGTATTCTGGTTTTTCATAGCTCTGTCTACTTTAAGAGTAGTCACAGACAGTAATTCTTAAACAAGCCAGTTTTCCTCTTTCAGTATCTCTGATTTTAGGGCAATGACAGCTAAATGAGGGGTTTCAACAGAGCTCTTTTGTCTTACAAAAGAGGAAGCCACCACATACAGCCAGACAAATGCTTTATTTTAAAGGGTCATATAGTGTAAATGTGCAAAAGTCTCACATGAGCCTTCTTGGATAATCTCATTGAGGGTTGTGATTGTGTTGCCAGCCAATTGAACTAACTCAGTATAGTGCAGAAATCACTTAAAGATCAAGTCAACATTAAGGACCTATAGTTAGTTTGGATAAAATTTCTATAGAAAACATCGTCTGATTTTGAGGATCTTTTTCAACAGCTATTTTTAATGAAACTTCAGAGCTGAATGTAAAGTTATACTTCTGTTGAATTAAAAACCAGCCCAACAAACCAGCAGCAAGCCACTAGGAAAAGCATTTGCCTTTATAGTGCAAGGATTAAGCTGAGACCTTGGGCTTCCATAGGACTTCTTAATCCACTCTGTGAGTGTTTGGCATGAGGAAGTCTTGTTCTGAGAATAACTCTTAGTAGTGTGTGGATGCAGTAAACCAGCAAAAGCAACAAGGAGAGTAATTTTGAAAACAGATAATGATAATATCTGGAAAAGTTTTTCTATTCATGTCCTCGTTCATAATGCTGTAAAATTGGAATATTTTATTTTTTATTTTTGTAGATTTTAGATGGAGTCTTTTCAGCTGAGGTCAGCAGGACAAATCTGTTCATGTTAGTGGTATAAGCTCAGGCCTGTGCATTGAAGAAAAGATACCTGATAAAATAATGTCTTCTTTAGCCATCATTCCACCACCCAGAATTTTATTTGGAAGAATCCCTTAAAGTTACTAATAAATAGAAAGAAACACACATCTCGGAAGAAAATGACCACATATGTAGCCGGGAGCAAAAGACTGTCTCTTTAATATACAGACCAAAGGATGTGTTCATTGATTTATATCCCCAAAGGAGAACTAAAAAATAGAAATGCCTCCCTCTTAAAAACAACCCCCCCNGAAAGGAAGCATTTTCAAACCACAAGAATGAAGTTATGTTTTCTTTGCTTGCACAGTTATGTGTGGGTAATGTCTGGATGCAGAGAAATGTTATTCCTTTCCTCAAGTAAAATAAGAATAATAAATAAAACTTTGGAAAATGAAGAGGTCTTCTACCACTAAAAGAATCAGTCTCCTAAAAAGACTGTGGAGCTGTGGAGCACTCCATCAGCTCTGCTACTGGAGCGAGACAGAGCAAAGCTTTGCAATAAAAGTTAACATGCAGCTTTAAAAGCCTGTGGTCACATGTTGTTTCATGCAGTGCTAAGAGGAGCATAAAAAGATGCTAATGTTTTATTTTTATGATCTAAATTGTTATTTGCGGTTAATCAAAGTTAACCTAGCTCTGCTTAAAGCTGATTATGTGGCCGTTTAATTTCAGGTGTCTCTTTTCACAATCAAGCCCCAGGACATTTCTGGGATGACACTTTGCTTACAGGCACAAAGGAGGTACAAAAACCCTTTCTAAAATGTCCCTTTGCCCACTGGCATGGCTCCATCCCAGCTGTGTCCAAGTCCCTGCCCCTGGGGTGTTGCTGATTCTCAGCACAGTTGACAGAGGAGAAGCAGTACCATCAGCTTTATCTTCTCAGTGAAGAACAGAAGTATGGACAGGGATATTCATCCACTGTAAGGAACTAATTTAGCCAGCTTGTATATGCAGCCTCCCTCTGTAGTCACTGGAGAAAGAAATGCTCCTCTGGAGAGTGACTACAAGCAGGAACCTAATTTTGGTGCTTGGAGCTGCAAAATGGACACACCAGTCTTTTCCATGGACTCTAGAAGATGAGGAATAGGAGGCTAAGCAAGGTGTCTATGGCAAAATAGCCCTTGTAAGTGGAGGGGGAAATTAATATCCTCCTCCAAAGCAAAGCATTGTAAGCCAGTCACCCACAGTCCAGACTTGGGCCTAGGCCCCAGGCTGTCCTTCATCTCTGGGATGAGTGTGTCAGCCTTTGGCTCAGCTGTGCCTCTTCTGGAGGTGAAGGGCTGGGTGTTTTTGTTTTCTCAGACTATTTTATGTTCTGACTTCATTACCCATGAGACTCATGACACATCGTTTCTGCAAGGACCTAAAGACTGGTTTGTAGGACAGCTTTTCACCCCCAATGCTCAGTGCACTTGTGATCCTTCACGCTGCACTGCTCACTCTCAGTCCATGCCTGGTGCTGAACAGCTCAGGGGGGGACTGACTAATCCCTGACCTGGGACTGCTGCACTCACCCCTTGAATCAGGTCAGATTGCAGAGCCACACACCTGCAGGAGTTGTTGTCAGGCTGAAAGATGCTTTACCTGTTCAGTCCCTGACATCCACAGAAACCAGTTTTAGCAACCTAGCCTCTTCCTGGCTCTCTGCAAGGTCTGCTACTGGAAAAGCAGAGAAGGAAGAGGAACAAGAACTAATGAGGGTAAAGTACGTTCCCGTAGATTCATGCTCACTTTTCTGTAGCTATGCACACTGAACAGGGAACATTTTGGAACTGAACACCCACACATTTTGGAAATGTGGTGGGTGAGGGCTGAAATGATTAAACAGGACATCCTTCAGGTGCTTTGAAGAAAGGCCCTGCAACCACCCAAGTAGAATCAGGGAAAACAGCCTGTTTAACTTGCAGGGAGATCTGCAAGCTCCTGCAGAGTAAGGTGTGATGTGAGCTCAACACAACAGTTACACTCCTCATGCACAGCACCGCTCTTCCAGCAAAGGAGGAGGGGGACACCTAACTAATGGAGATGTGGCACTTGGGGACATAGGTTGGTGGCAGGCCGGGCAGTGCTGGGGCAACAGCTGGACTCGAACTTATAGGCCTCTTGCAAAACCTAAATGATTCAATGATTTTGTACCAGCTCCTGTGAAGTGAGAGTGTGCAGTCAGTGAGACGACCTCACTTCATGAGGTCATGACCTCACTCACAACTATTACTTTCCTTGTTGTTCTGTATTATTCAGAGTTATTTTTCAGAGTTCAACCTGGGTTGGCACTAACAGACCTAAATGACCCTGATCAGTCTAAGCTAGAGCCTTCACCCATGCTCCTAGCACAGGTCAGGAGCTCATTTAAGCTCAGCCCTGGAGCTTGGCTTTGTTTGTGGAGGGCTGGTCTCCTGCAAGCCATGGATCCTGCTGTTCCTGACCAGCAGACTGACTTCTTGGCTTGACCTCTGAGCTGCCTCGTTGCCACAGCTTTGCCTGAAAATCAGGGTTCTTGGTTAGACTGGCCATCATCTGTGGCCTGGGTGCTGTGGGGTGGACCCTGGGCTGCTGAGGCTCCTGCCAGGTTGGCCTGGGCCACCCCTATGGCTCCTGGGCCCCAGGAAGCCACTGGCCAGTGCTGTGCACTTACAGGCAAACTGGATTCAATGAGAAAATGTCCTTATTCCTCAATTCTTTGCCGAGCTTTAAAGAGCTGTAGTAGAAACCCTTTTGAAGTACAGAAATGTATGCATTAGGTGGCTGTATCTAGTCTGTATTTCACCCAGCATGAACAGAGCAGGCCGAGCCCAGCAGGTCAGTGTTGGAAGCCCTGCAAGACCTGTTCCCACAATGCTCACAGCCGAATTTGGCAGAAGTCTTCTGTGTTGTAGGAGCCCTTTCAAACCCAAATGGCAACTCTGACCTTTTGACATTCAACATTCATGGTAATCCTGTCACAGGGAAGTGGAAGAACTCCATTCCCACCAAATTTTCAGCTGTTGCAAAGCTGTGAGCCTGGTCGTTTGTCACTGAATGTTCCCTGGTACTTTGCAATACTCAACATAATTGATACCTGTCATTTTGCCAAATTTTAGCTTGAGTAACAACTGTCTCTCTGCCTAAGTGGCTCCAGCAGCTCCAGTAATTTAAATAGATCCAGCACACTTCTGTATTGGCTGCTTCATGAGCTTCATAATTCCGTGGTGTTCTCTGTGCAGTATGGCATGTATATGATTCTGTTGGTACTGTGTTTTCCAGCCACAAGCAGAGCAAGAGTTAATTCTTATTTTTGTTAAAGTACTAAGTGGGAAGCTAGGTCATGCATAAATCCTCATTGTGCTAGGTGCTGTACAAGCAACGAATAAAAATGATCCCAGGCTCAAGGATTCTCTGTTAGTAGCTTGTGTCATAATTAAATTTTGTTAGGACACTTTAGAAGTTCCCTTCCTCATAAATGAAATATCCATATACATTTATATCTCTATCATAAAAGACAAAATCTGTACACTTTTATTGTGGATGATAGAAAAGAAAATGTAATACTATTTTCCAAGTAACTTGGATATAGCAATTGGAATATGTGAGGGTGAGGGAAAAGATCTGTTTCTTGTATACTTCTTGGTTATATACCCCTAAAGTTATCCACTTTATAGAGAAAGGAAGAAGTATTTGTTGTAAAAATAGTCTCACACGGAACACACTGAATTCAGGTGGAGAGCACAGAGCAGGAACTGGTGCCCTTTTAAGAATCAAATATTGTGTCTTCATAAATAAAGCTCTGACAGTAAAGATAAGAGAAGAAAATACAGGAACCATGTGATATATTAGGAGAATGTTTTACAAAGTCCCCCACAAAGCATCCGCTGCACTTGAAAAGCCTAACCAGCCCAAGTGAGAAACTATTCACAAATTTAGTATTCAGATTACATACTCTGCCTTTTCAACTGCTCTCTGTACAATGAATGCCTGTACAACTACACTAACAGACACAGATCTACAGTTTCTGTGGCCTTTGAGCTAATATGAGTATTATGCCACTCCATAAATTACATCTGCGTGTCCTGAAAATACCAACTGTTTTAATAGCAATTAATCTATAGGCTTTTATCTTGGTGAAATACAAGGGGTACAGTATGTTGCGTCCCTTTTAAAATTAATAGAGTATGCTCTGAAGGTATTCGAGGATGTTAATTCTTTTCTTTATAGGTCCATTTATTGATACATAGAAGCATAAAACAGTGCTTCATTGTAGGGAAGAGGAGGAGATGGAATAACGAATAGATTAGTGCTTATATGGTTTTTAGATTACCCAACGCACAGTTAAGTAAAGAAAGGTCTGTGTTTGTCCTCTTCGAAGTATATTGGGACTGGATCCAGTTCGTCTTCAAAGTGCCCCTTCTGTGGGAAGGGAAGAGAGGGCTCAGTCCAACAGCAAGAGGGCCGATGCCGGGGTCTGCTGCTCCAACGTGCTCAGTGCTGCCCAAGGCAACAATGTGGCACATCAGGCTTTTTTAATTTGCTAATCGTACATAAGGCTGGAGCTTACGCTGTGCTGAATGACTATTTATGTGAGCACCCAATAGAAGGTTTTGGGAGTGAACGCCTACAGCACCTTGACCTTATACATGCATATAAAAATAGAAATTTGAAACTTTAAATCAGAATTTACATTAAAAAATGATGGGGGTTTTGAATAATGATTCCCACACAATCATGTGCATATACACACACACAAGTATATATGGGTTAAATATTTAGCTGAAAACAGGCTGAGCCCATCAAACCTATCAAAACACACTGCTGTCAAATGATGAGAAATTAAACTCCCCTGTGGGACCAGGGAGCTGTGTTATCTCCAGCACACAGGAGGGGAACCAAGGCTCAGGGAGACTGAGCAAGTGCCAAGGAGGACATCACAGTCCTTGAGTAGGTGCTTGTTGGCACAGCCTGTGATCCCAGGGACGGCCAGGCTTGTGTGGCAGGACCCAGCCCCAGGGCAGGCAGGGCTGAGGTCCTGTGGATGGCAACAGAAAGGGGCTCCCAAGAGCTCCAGGAATGGCTCTGTCAGAGGTGTGCCAGAGGGACCTCTGTAATGTGGCAAAGCTGAGAACTGCTCTTGGGACACTGCTCAGCAGAAGAAAAGCTCTCATTGCGTTAATTGCTGTGTTTCAGCAACGCAGAACTGAAATGCAGGGCAATAATGGCTTGGCTGAAATCATGCGGAGGACCTCTGGTCACTGTTGGATGTGAATCCAGCTCTCTTGACCCCCAAGCCGTCACTTGGCCCTCAAGATGACCACAGCAGCTCTGCTGAGTTGGGCAATGTAAATCACTGTGGAGCTCTCGCTACAGCCCAGAGCCAAGACCTGCCTTGAAAGCAGTGATTCAGCCCTGTGTTGCTGTAGTGGGGATGTGCTCATCTCTGCAGCCCTTGGAGTTAGCGAGCTGATTTACAAAGCCAAGTCCTGTCACTTTATTCCCCGCCCCGTACTTTTCCCTTGGTCACTCCTCCCTGTTTTCACAGCTACATTTGGTTTCAAAAGCTTGCAGAGCAGCAGGATTAAAAAAATCAGAAAATATTTACTGTAGAGGATGGGTCTGGCTCTTCCCATCAGCTTCCATGGCTCAAGCAGGTTCCAGGAGCTTTGGGAGAAAAGCTGTTAGCTATTAAGTTATTACCTGTACTGAGAGCCAGCTGGAAGCTTTCAGTTTTCAACATTTTGATGAAAAGCACCATAAAAATCTTGACAACAAGACTTGTAGCATTTCAATGACATGTCTTGCATTTGTCCCCGCTTTTAATGGTCTGTAAAAGTGATCAAAGGCTTCAAAATGCTGCCGAGACCCACATCTCAGGATTTTTTACCCCCCAAAATGAAGAGGGGAAGGGGGGATGGGGGGAAAGACAAAACTCCAAGTGTATGCTGTTGAGTGAATTCATTTGGACAGCTTTTGGGAAGTCGCTTTCCATCTGGAGGAGAGTGTCCGCAAGGAGAGTTATTCCGGCATAAACTGTTACGGTATAATTACCCAGCTCCAGCTATGCCAGTCTATTTTCTGGTGTAGGCAAGCCAAGTCTAGCTGTTGATACGTAGGCGTGGGAAACACAAAGTCGGCTTTCTAGGCTCAGCTCTGAGTGCTGTCTGTGGCCAGTGCCCTGACCTCTCTGCCTTCTTCCTATGCAAAATGCAAAGAGTTAAGCTAAACTCACTTCACAGATGTGGCATAATGACTAATTGGCTCAAATTTGTGGTGCTGGGGAGAGAGCTGTCAATTAACTTTAGTGTCTTGGGCTGCCTGAATAATTTAGTGTCTTTTCCAAAGTGGGGTTTGTCTCCCTCTCTCAGGGTTGGGTGGCTCTGCTGCTGTTTTACAAAGCAGAATCTCATCTGATGTGAAGTGGCAGTGCTAATAAAACCTGGGGTTTACCTTGTCTCTAACAACAGTATTGCACTTGTGTGTAGTGAGAGCAAGAGTTAAGGCTTTTGCTTCAAGATTTTGTAGTTAAGACTTTGCCTCAAAGCAAATTTTTCAAGTACCTAGAGCCTTTGATATACAAAGAACGCAGGTATGCAGTGATGGTGGTACTTCCATCGGTATTTGTCTGAAACTCGGTGGCAAAATGCAAGTGTTACTCTCGTTTGGTACCAATGAAAATCAAGGATAACTCTTCCATTATTCCCATCAGTTGGTCTGTTGAGTCAAAAAGCTCAAGGGTGTATGGACAGCCTGAATCTCGATACTTTCTAGGGCTTACCTGCTTAATTCTGCAAATCGAAATTTCGTAATGTCCGTACACATCATGCATGATAGACACAACCTCAGCTTCTCAATGGGCCGTGAACTCTGGTGCCTAATGATGGCATCACCAGGGTCACCAGCGCCCAGCAGTTCGAAGAGACGAGAGCAGGACAATGCTGTTGCACCTGGTCTAGGACCTGCGGAAAGCAGGGAAAACTTCCGTGAGGAAGCGTATCAAACATTCACCCTCAAAAAAGCGTGTTGGGCTGGGGCAAGCCCCTGAGCGCCTCTGTGGGGGTGTCTCCTCAGTGCGGGGATGTCCCCNTGTGAGGGACTGAGCGTGAGTGTGTGAGGGACTGAGGGGCTGTAGGACTGTGAGTGCGTGTGTGTGTGTATGAGGGACTGAGTGCGGGTGAGGCAGCGACTGTGTCCCTGTGAGGGACTTGGAGGGAAGAACTGAGTGTGAGGGAGTGAGGGCGTGTGAAGGGCTGA
>VXAX01000728.1:247986-279506 GCA_013399835.1 Leptocoma aspasia
TTTTTTTTGAGATTTCTTTTTAAGAGTTGTAAAAATCAGTAATTGAAGAGAGTTTGGTAGCAGCTAGGCAGGTTGAAATTTAAGTGTTATGTGCTGAATGCCTTGGGAACTTGATCTGCTTTATACCAAAGAAGAGCACAGAGAAAAGTATTTATTTATTGGGGNNNNTATATATCAATTGATAGCTAGGGGGTGTCATTCTATACAGTTACTTGGGTTTCGGGAAAGTAATAGCTTGTTCTGTGTCAGCAAAGTGCTTCCAGAAACTTTAAGATTGCTTCACACCACAAAACGCATGATCTGGGAGTATGAAATGTGATGTTTGGCCCTGTGCTGTGGCAAATAAATAGGGTTAGAGTGAACAGGTGTGTACAGGTGTGTGTGCACACAGAGGTGTGAGACAAAGCTGGAACAACTCTGTCCAGGGGGAATAGACACGGGAGGGTTTATTTTGTTTAGACCAGGAGGCAGTCTCTTGTAGTGCGTGTGAAAAGAGCAATTGTTAGTAGTATCAAAGTCTGTTCTGGCTGCAGATAGAGCAGGTAATTGATGAAGCATTACCATCCCAGCTTGAAGAAACAAGAAGAAAGTCAGGGAAAACCTCTCAGATCAGGCAAAAATGTGAGTGGGGCACAGAGAGAGAGGTATGGTCAGATCAGGATGATCCAGGTGCCACCTGGCCAGGAGGCAGCTGCATGTCTACTCACATAATTTACAGGAAGAGTTCAGTGATTTGCAAACGAGCACATGCAGTGCACTTGTGTGTTTCTCTAGGCAGTGGTTGCAACAGCAATAAAATGGGCAACTACTTAGGGCTTTAAGTAAGTTTAATCATTTAATGGTTGATACTGACAGGCGTCTCTGAGGGTGTACTTTTCTGCCTTGCAGCACTGCACTTTGACTATGGAAGCAGAGGCTGTTGATGGATATATTACATGTAAGTAGTCATTTTGTTTGCTTATTCTGAATTACTTTTAATTTCCTATTCTTCTTTGTATAATGCAGAAACCTGAAAGTTCAGCTTCCTTGTGTACAGTGTCTGCATTGATACTGAATTAGTAGCATTTAAATATAAACTCTCTGTATGACTGAGAAGTGCAGGGGATGGGTGCATGAGTTGAGTATCTCTAGGTTTAAATATTTGCTGAGGGTGAAAGAACTTTGCAAATGAGAGAAAGTTCGTCTCCAGAAATTCAAACTGCAGCCAAAAACTTTTTATGCCTTTCCCTATGTATTTCTCTTGTTTTCTGTGTGGGGGATTATGCTTTGTTTAACTGTCAGTTAACCCAGAGCTTTGGGGAGGGAAGGTCTGTATGGTGAATTACTATTCAAGTCTTCCTCTGCCCAGCCTGGATTGTCCCTGTCTGCTAATGGAGAAGTAATCCTAACTTACTTAAAACCAAGCAGCTGGGACAAGGTTTGCCACAGGAGTGTGAGTAAAAGCCTGGTGACAGTAGCTTTGAGGGGGCTTTTGAAATCAGCCAAATGTTTACTGGGGGCCACTGAGAGTTGAGATCTGACAGGCTCTGGAAGACCTGGCCAGTAAGGAGGGAAGGGCGCAGGGGCGAACGGAGCGAGCGGGTTGTGGTTCTTAATCTTTGTGTACCTCTGCTGAAAAAGGGGACAAAAACTTATGGGGGACCTGTGTTGTGCTCGCAGGTGACAATGACTATTCGCCTGAAAGGGAGCACTGCGGCATGGCCATCGACCTCACCTCTAGCACTCCCAATGGGCAGCACACCTCCCCCTGTCACATGGCAGGCAGTAAGTCTCCTCTTAAGCCTGTTTCTCTCTAGCTGAGGGTTGGGTTGGTCTGGTCCTCCTGGTCCTTGGTTTGCTTACCGGGTCTTAGACACTGCTGTTGGCATTGCTAATAACAGAGGAGGACTGGGGAGATTTTCTTTTTTTTTGGTTCTTGTTCGTGCTGGTGTCTCATCTAAACATGAATGGGATTACTAGTCTGAACTATCCCAAGGTGGCATTTGAGAGCTGGTCCTTACCTGCTCCAGGTAGGAAAACACTAGGCTTGACATGTGCTGGTTTTGTTTCCTCAGGTTCTGAAATCCAAATAGAAATTGTTGTTATTATTATTACTGTTACTTACTTTGCTTCCCGAAACAGCTTGAAGTAGCTTTATTTGAAAACAAACAAATTTTATTTACAAAACTGCAGTTGATTATAACAAACTGAAAGGAGTTTGGTTTAGAATGTCAGGTAGAAACTAAGAGTTTTGTGAGTCTGCACAGTGAGAGTGTCAAGAGCTGATAATATTTATAGAATTATTCTCCTGTTATATATGTGAGGTGGATAAATGTAGTTTACGAAATTTCATAAAGGCAACAGTCTTCATTTTCTGTGCGTGTGAGTGCCCTACCTTGTTTAAGTGTTGGTTACAGTGTTACATCAAGATATTTACCTTAATGTAACCTCTGCACTTGTAGTCCGGGAAAAATGTAATGTGCTTTGCTTCCAACATACTTACAGAGTGTGCCTCTCTATGTGATACTAGTTTTCTTTCTGGTTTGTGTGTACTACAGATACATATTTATCTGTTTAAACCGAGGGTTAGTATAATGCCCTCCAGAAATCTGTGAAAGAGAGAGCTTCTAGGGTTGCTTCCTTAAAAATGCACTCTGAAGGCAAGTGTATTGCCTTCAGAGTCCTTCTGAGAAAAAGATGTTACTTTCCTTTAAGAATTCTTTCCTCTTGCAAATTATGGGTAAAGCGCGGTTTTATGAGCCTTTAAACTGAGGGTTATTATGAAGATCTCTCAATTATATACATGTTGCTGGAGAATATGATTTCTAATACCGTGGACTGAACTTTATATGACAACCACCCATAATTCAGCATCTTTATACAATTCCAATTGTGCTGCACTGGGATTCTGATATACTTTATTATGTTGTAAAAGTTTTACTACTCACTTTCTTCATTTTCTTTGTTTCCTTTTTATTAATGGGAAGGCTTCATTGGAAGGGAAAAAAATATCTGTGTTTTAAATCTTCTTTATAATCTAGACTGAAAACCAAAGTCAAATTAGGAATAAAAAGATCTAGAATGAAGTCATGCAAAAGGCTTTAACACACTCAGTATTTTCATGTTCATTGTGTTAATATTTTCAATGTTTTAAGCTTTGTTAGTTCTTTGCAACACATATGTATCTGCAGCCTTGGTGAATATCTTATTTTTTTTAGAGGTGTTTTTTGGTCTCTCACAGGTGTCTCAAATGCTTTCATCACTGCTGCTCTGTGTTAAGGGTGTGCTGCTGTTGAAAAATTATGGGCTCTGCCTGGGTTTCCCAAGCCAAACAAAACTCAATCTTCTTAAATTTATTGTAATTTATTTACTCTTTGCAGGCTTAGGATTGTTTTGCAGAGAGGCAGCTTGTGCTGCCTTAAACATGGAAGATATTGATCAGAGGTTGTCAGCTTTTGTGGCAGCTGTTACATTGGTTCATTTAAGGTTTTCGTCCAAATCTTGAATCTGGCATGTCTAGGCTAAATCGCCAGGCTGGGCTTTAGAGCTTTCCACCTGTTTTGTGTGGCACAAGAAGTCCTTTTAAAAGTTTGGTAACCCAGGGACCTGCACCTCTTTTTTAAAACTCTTTTGGGGTTATTTTGGTATTTTAAAGGAAAAGATGGAGGTGGAATAGCTGTTTGAAATATTTTGTATGAATTTAGTAGCTCCCAGTGGGTTGACCCATCATCCATTGTTTTAAGTAGAGGCAGTGGCTGTGTTCTGTTTCAGACTGGTTTGATTTCCAGTAGGTTGCTGGAGATCAAGTGATGTTGGCTGTCATTACATCAAAGCCCAGGGCCTGTCTTCCTAGCTGGGTAGGACTTGGGGATGGAGGAGGTGATACAGGGAGCAGACCCCAAATATTTTGCTCCCAGATCGGTTGCCAGTAATTGCCAGAAGCTCATGGCCCTCTTTGGCTGCGTGCTCTGGATGTGCACCTGCAAGGTTGAGATCGAAGTTTTGACCTTTGTTCTTCTTGCGTTCCACTGAATTGTTTTGAACCACAGCTCTTAATTTAGTTGGAATTTGTGTCTGGCTCAGAAGGAGAAACACCAAAAGAAGGAAATTTCTTGGATCTGTGCTGAAATTACTGAGTAGTGCTCTCCCAGCAACAGCAAAATTATGTGCTGGGTAAAGAGTTTTCTATGTTCATTAGCCCCTGGCAATCTGTGTTAGTAGTTCTGTCTGGATTACTGATGTTTTCAGGTTCTATTCCAAAAGGATTTGGGTCGATATTTTGGCTACTGCATCCTTTAACCTATTATAATTTTCAAGTATCTAGATGGTATTTGTAGGTTATGGATGGGGATGACACTCAATTTTCCTTGTGAATGAGATGATCCTGAAAGATGAATCACGCTAAATCACCTGTCATAGCTAACTGATGATCTTACATATACCTGCCTTTAGCAGAGCACTGCATGTGTGTTGGCAGATGCTCTGTTCTAAAATACTTCACTTTTATGTGAAGTATAAAATATTTAGTAGTTTTATGTAAGCAAAGATTTAAAATACATGTAAATAGTCAAACTGAAGAGGTTGATAGATCATCTCACTTTTCTCTACAGCAAAAGTTGAGTTAGTGCTACACCTGCTGAGTACAGATGATATATTTACATAGCCCCAAATCTGGAAGTTCAGATTTTCTTTTGATCTTCCATAGGAAAACTCTTACAAAGGCTGACACCCAGAGCTGGGTGTCACAGGCTTGCTCAATTAACTTTGTGTTGGTACTAAAGAGTTCCCTGCATGGCCCTGAGCCCCCCCACAGACCCCACCGAGTTCAAGGGAGTCTGTCTTGTTCCCATCCGTGAATGCTGAACTGGGCTAGAAGTGATCAGAAACCTCCGAATAGGAACTGGCATGCTAATTAAAGGCTAATGGGGAATCCTTATAAAAGAGGCTTTAAAAAGAAATAATTCCCAGTCACCTCCCCATAATACCACACTGAGTTCTTACTACAGTTATTAGATTTTTTTTTTTTCCCTGTAGGTTAAAATGGACTTAGAGGAATGTCTGCTTTAGAAACTGCAGGGACACAGTTGTTCAATTAGTTGACTCAATCATTGCTTTGTATAGGATGAAGGACACTTCTCTAAGATCACTGGCCTGGTATCATAGGGAAAATAGTAGCAGCAGCTATTAGCATCTGACAGTCAGCGACAAAGCCAATTTCCCCTTAAATTAGAGGCTTGACAGTGGGTGTCCCAGTTAACTTCTTATCTTTGCTTTCATAGACAAAAGGAGCCCTTAAACGAAACAGAGTCAGAACAATCATAAATATCAAACCCAACATCTGATGTTTGAAACCGATTAAAATTGTGGTATGCTTTCAAGAGGTGGTTATAGTAGCTTGAAGTGTTAGCCAGATATGAGAATTAATTCATTAAGAGAATAAGCCACGTCGGCTGACTCTGCTGCTGAAAATAATGAGGCGATGGCGTTTTCTCCGTGGTGGGGAATGATTGTGCTGTCTGACGAGATCACTAATTGGGACAGCAGCACTAAGTGGGAATGATTTCAGCAGTGGTGTTTAAAGATAACTTGGGCAAGGTTTTATTATAATGTAGCCAATATTATATTCCAAGTGATTAGGGTGGACTATCAGTGGCACTATTTTTTTGTGGCATCAAAGCCCCAAATCTTTCCTGATCACTTTCATTTTTCAAGCCTGAATTATCATACAACTCCTGTTCTGTCAGAATTATGTTGTCCTGAGCAGAGAGTTATGTGTACCACAGCTGTATTGGCACATCTGTGGGGATAAAGAAATGTAATTTTGGAGCCTGGCTGTTGGAATGAAACCACATAAAGTTAAAAGTTGCTCCATGCCTCAGCTCCGTGGCAAACAAGCCTTGTCACCACCAGAATTTACTCCCAGGCATGTGAGGCTGAACCTTGCTCTGGGTTTCTTTCCTGGCTCAGTATGTGTTGTGGGCTTTTTAGTAGGATGAGGTGATGGAGGCTTTCCTTTAGGGAGGGTGGTTGAAGCTGGCCAGGCTGGGCTGCAGAGGGGGACTGAATTAGTGCTTTGAGGCAGTCACTCCCCTGATGTGTGCACTGGGGCATGAAAAATTCTGGCAGCCAAACTGCTGTGCTCTGAACTGGGGATTCAGGTCTCCTTTTCTTCCAAATATCTTGGAAAGTGCTAAAAACAGACCTGATCACCTCAAGATGCTGAGGAGTCTTCTTTCCTCAGCAGCCTTTAAGGACTACGGTAGGCAGCATTTCTTGGTCTGGGTATCTCCTGCCTAAGTGCAGGGAGGTGGAGTTTTGACAGTCACTTGAGATGCCCTCTAGTCCTTTGTGTCTGACTTTGCAGTCTTGACACTTTGATTTTTTTAGAGCTCAGCTATGGAATTGCACGGTGATGCCCAATACAGATGTACCTGCAGTTTGGCAGGTTGAAGGACAGTGAAGATGGACTTTGCCAAGATGAGCTCAGACATGAGGGATGAGCTCAATAAAGTGTGGCAGGGAACTGTGAGAAGTGAGCTCCTTGGACACTTACAAGAGCATGGTCTTTGCTTCAGGCTTTTATCCTCAGATTTCCTGAGAATTCCCAGGGCAGTAGTAGTTATCAAAGTTTTAGACAATGCATTTAGGTTTCATGGAGTTTGAGAAGAGAAAATATTAAATGGAAAGCCGATCATCAGGATTTTAACAGAAATAGAGGGGGTTTTCCACACCTAAGAAAACAAAGCTCTGCAAAGTAGTGTTACACTGTGTTTCTTGAAAAAACTGCAACCCAAACAGAGGAAAGGGTTAACTGAAAATTAAGCATTTCCTGGGATGTACCTTGAACTGTTGTAGCTTTATCCATATCAGCTCAGATTTTTCACACTGGTGTGGTTAAAATCATGAAATAGTTCCTCTGATACGAACTCTGTATATAAACCCACACAGAGTAGCCACTGAAATGAGTTGGTGTTTGAGTGTCTGTAGCCCACATTGCAGTGGTGAAGAGCTTCCCTGTGTATTTTTCCTATCTTCTGTCACAGTCCTGGCATTCCCTATGGAGCAGCATACTTGGCTGCAAAAACATTCCTCCCTCTCAGTGAGTGTTATAACGAGGGTGGAGTGAAATGATCAGTTAATCTCATTAAATAGGTTTTTATTCATTCTGATGGAAGTCTCTTGAGAGGTCATCTCCCAGGGCTTTGTTGCAGCACACACCTTTCTTAGGAAGCTTCTGTTATTCTCTTGGACTGTCGGGTTCAGTTAACTTTCCCTGGTACACACCCTGTTACAACACTGTGCTCTTGCTAGCTGTGCAGTCAGCAAGTTTTCAGTGTTTGCTTCTGGAATTTCAGTTCCTTTTCAGACATGCCAACGAAAAGAACAGTCCTCATCTTCCATGAAATATGACACTTGGATAGCAGCTGGATGACAAGATGGAGAGTGTTCTGTGTTTCACCTGTTGGAGAGTGTTCTGTGTTTCCCATCCCTAAATCTGGAGGAAGGTGCTACTCTTGTAGAAATCAATGGGTATCTTCTCCCAGGAAATTTGGTTCAAAGGCGTGTTTCCAGTTCCTGTGGGCCAGAGGCTCTGTCTAATCCTTCAGCTAAGTCATGGTTTGCAGGTTGGCAGGACTAAGTTTTACAGGTGGAAATGCATCTGCCTGTGCTGCCTTTGTGTAGTACTGAGGGTGAGCGGTGCTTGTCCTTCCGGTACCAAGAGGGCACCTTGAAGGAGTGATGCTATTCTCTCCAGGAGGAAAAGGCAGTGCCTCCTTTTCTGCTTTTTGCTTCAGTAATCTCAGTGAATGAAAATCCTTGAAGAACCCACCTTGAAACAGGTCTGAAATTGAACTGTTCTAACATTCTGTAGAAAATTGAAGAGAAGACTGAGCCACTGCTTTGTGTGGTATCAAGACTTGTTACCAGCCCAGGTGAGGAGCCTGTGCCACAGCATGTTGTCCCTCCCTAGGGCAGTGGGTGCTTGTTTGCAGTCCAGGCTGGCTACTGCATCCCAGTGGAAGGAAGCAGAGCTTGGATTATCACTGAGAAGCAATGAACATGACAGATAAGGCTCTGGCCTAGGTGACCAGAGGCCCAATTTTTCTCTAAACTCTGGTCATTGTCGGGGAGTCCCTTCATGTTTCTGTGCTTCTTTTTTTTCCCCTCTTGCCTTTTATTTTCTGAATCACAGAAGCTGTAGATCACTTAGGATGGAGACTTGGATGGTTCATGTTGGCCTTTGTCAAAAGTAGGATTTTTTTATAATATCTTCTTTGCTTATAGGGGTTATTTTGCATTTAATTTTTGCAACCCCACAATGCGACACATTCTGAAGTACCTTAATACCAGTGCAGTTTATTTCCTGTCCTGCACAGGAATAATTGTGGTGGTCCTAAAGTACCCTGTTGTGGTGTGATTATATTAGAGCAACCATGGAATTTTAACTCTTCCCACACCACTGAGCATTGCCAGGTCTGTGTGTGAACAAGCCCCTGTTCACACTGCCCAGCAAAATGTGCCCTTGATCTGGAGCCAGGTCTACATTACCGGCTTCTGCTGGCACTGCTGTGTCAGCCTGTGGCTGTGAAGAACTGTAATCCCTCACAGGCAGAGAGGTGCTGGCAGAAGCTCTGGCTCTGAGCATAGCCCTGGCTGGCAGGGTCACCTGCAAGTGCTGTTACAGGTGTTACATCGGAAAGTACCGTAAAACAGCAGACACTGTTCCTGGAAAATCATGGCCTTGATTGATCCCCCTCATTTCTGTGCTGATAGGTCATGTCAACTTCTGTGAATTAAAATGTCTTTTTTGGGTTTTTAAACTGATTTTTCCTTTCTCTCTGCCTCTTACTTTTAAAAAATCTTTGGGGTTTTAAAAAAAACCCCACAAATCCAGTTTGGGGGTTTATTCCTGCAAAGCTGTGTGGCCAAGGTGTAGCAGAGGTAGTGGGCTCTGCGTGCATTGTATGAGCTCCTTTAGCTCATGGTTACTCTGTGTTTGTCCTGTCCAGAGAGGTCACAGGGCTCTTGGTCTTCCCTTTGGTGAACACTACCAGCTTGGTAGTCAGATCCCTTTGTCCTCTCAGATATGGGGAGGTGGTCAGTCCTGGGGCCAAACCATGCTCCCACCCCCAGTGTGGATGGTGTGAATGTCTGTGTCTACCAGCTGGTAGTGAAAAAAAAAAAAAGACAGAGGAGTTGAAGTGCATCATTCTCCTACACAGGTAGGAGCCCCTCTTCTTAGTAGACTGTGGGTTTTACACAAGGCATGAGCCAAGGAATCTGATTCACTGCAAACCTGTCTGCTCTCCCCACCATGGTTTCATGTTACTTGCAGAAGCTGCACAGACTGTTTTTTCCCAGCCTCTTTTCCTGCTGTGGTATTGGTACCTACCACCTGTGAGGTTTTTCTGGGCACAGGTGTACTCACTGCAGAAGGGGAGAGAGAAGGGGAAGATCATTCTGAATATTTAAGTCCCTTCCCTGTCTCTGGGTTGGAGAAGGCCTTTGAAGGACTCAGTGCTACTGTCCACCCTGAAACTTCATGCAGTGGGGACAGAAGACCCAGCCACACCTTGGTGCTGCTGTTGTCAGGCCCTTTGTCCTGGGGGTTGGACGTTTCAAATGTTTTTCAAAGGAGGACATCCTGAAGTACAGAAAATCCGTTCACCTTGTTGCCTGTCCCACCTATC
Organism: Leptocoma aspasia; assembly: GCA_013399835.1. Classification (NCBI taxonomy): domain Eukaryota; kingdom Metazoa; phylum Chordata; class Aves; order Passeriformes; family Nectariniidae; genus Leptocoma; species Leptocoma aspasia. The sequence continues at coordinate 257,658 of VXAX01000728.1, forward strand.
ATCTTTTTTTGTTATGAATCTTCTTCTCGTGTGAGGAGGTAAGGCGGGCTGTGTTTCCTCTCCAGCTCACGGAAGATCTGGGCAGGGCTTAGGGGAGAGATGCTCCGTTGGCAGTTAAACCGCATACACGACAAAGCTTGACGTTCCGATGGGGGGATTTTCTCATTCATCCCCTCTGTTCCTCCACTGGAACAAAACAAGTGTTAGACCAAAGATATCTGTGCTGTGACCTTCAGCAGCAGGCTGGAGTTTTCTCAGCTTCTTTTTAGTGATGTTTTCCTTGCATCTCCCCTCAGCCTCTAAAACCTCCCAATTCCATCAGAAGAAAGTGATGTTGTCCTGGTTTTTCTCAAGGGGCATGTTCCTTCAGTCCATGAAAATTATGTTGATGAGTGGCACAGAACGCTGGCTACAGAGCCCTGTGATATGCTCAATTCCGTGGTAGTTTTTCTCATAATTACTCTTTGATTTGGGAATGCCTGTGTGCAGTTCTATGAGAATTCACACCTAATTTTACCTAGACATCAACTCAGCTTTTGGACATTTTGTAATTCCCTTTGCAAGCAAAGTTGCTTTTTTAAGTAATGATCTAGCCATAAAACACAAATTGAGAGAGTTTTGGTAACTCTATCTGTGCATCATTTAAACTTCAGCAGTGTGAATTAAATACCTGCTTTAGTCCAAGGAGCAGCAAACAGGATGATGTGAATTCCCTTCTTTTGAAAATGAAAGAAGTTGCTTCTTTCTGTATGAAGACAGCAAGTCTTTTTACCCAGAAGAGAGATGAGGTTTATTCATTTGAGGAAGAGTAGCTGTTCTCTTAAAGTTGTGGATGTTTTAAAAGCTTCCAGGAAAGAGTGGCAGTAGACTGAAGACCTTGTTCTGGTTAGCAGCCAGGTCTGTGATAGAGGGAGACAGCTCAGGCAAAAGAATAAAATGGCATTTGGTTTTTAATCTTATTTCTTGAGAAATTGATATCCTGCAGGGTTTGCCTTGTCAAGATAACGGCCCCTGAAGGAGAATAAATCTTATTAATTAGCAGTTTTGCATACTGCTTTTAATTGTTCATTCCTAGGTACAGGCTTTGTACTGCACATGCGCTGTCGTGGTGAGGGGCCTCTCCTGCATCCCTGGAGAGTCTGCGGGGATCTGGCACCAGTGCAGAGTCTGCCTGAGTATAGAAATATTTCAGAATACACCACTGGGCCTTAAATTTACTCAGTGCCTTAATCCTCATCACCTTTCAGGTTTAGGCATGTCCTAAATGTAGTTGTAAGTAATAGTTTTACAGTTTAATCTCCCAAAATTGGGTCAACCTTACCAGTTGTTTTGACCTTGTTACCAGCACAGGTAGTTTCTGGGTGAGTCTAACACATCTCTGTGCAGCTGTATGGAACACTCTGGGGTATCAGCTTTACTTGAAAGCCTCTGTTTGAAATTTTCCCCCTACCTTAGATACACAAGCCTCTCTCTCTATCGCTGTAGGGTATTATTCTTTGGATAATCTAGTCTTCTAGAGAGTAACATAACAATATTTCCTTGTTATATCATGCTTTTTCAGTTTTAAGAGCTTTACAAAGGATACCAGTTGAAGAGACAGAAATGAGTGGACAAAATTTTAGGCTGAAGAGGTGGAGAAAAAGTAGGAAATTTTTGGGAAATTAATCTTAGTAAAAATTCAGCACCTGTAGGTGGGAGGCAGCCAGCTTCATAATTTGTGTTTGTGACTACAAATTGTCAGAGTATAGGTAGCTCTCAAGAGTTCAGAAGAATGATGTGCTAGTTGTGTATGTAAGAGTCAAGTAGTATATAATGTTAGCAGACTGTGAGAGCTCTGAGAGTTTATTCTTGGCCTTCCTTTAAATTTGTATTCTACCAATTGCACAATTTATGTTGCCAAAATCCCATGTACCTACACGTGAATCCCAGAGAGCTGTCATAGTCTAAATGCTATGACCCATCAGCTACCCCCAAATTACCTAATATCATGTAGAGAAGGTTGGCAGCCAAAGAAAAAGATAGGAAAATGTGTCCAGCCCTGGTTTCTGACAAGCCTGTACATGTGCAGTGCAGTAATACAAATGGAAGGCACTTAGAGAGGGTTTCAGTCACATACAACAGAGAAGTACAGGCTTGAAAAATACTAGGAAAGTGCAATTCTTCTGAAACGAGGAAGCCAGAAAGAGGAGAAAGAGGTATGTGAATTGTGCCTTGGCTGAAGGAAAAACTATTACATGCCACCCTTTTCAAATGTCAAATGCATGGGAAAAAGTTGTTGGAAGCCAGTTTCTGCTAAGTTTGCTGCTTGCAAAACCTACTTTTTTGTGAGATGTTTGTGCAAAATCACCTCTCTGGTCTGCCTGTGAGACCAGACATGACTCAGGCTATCAGCATGTAACATGGTTTCAGGTTGCTGTCTTACTGCTCTTGGTCTAAAATCCTGTGAAGAAGTGTTTGCTTTTTTTCTCACTTTTAAAGTGCTTCATTCATTTAATGTCGTTAGTGCTATTGTTACTTAAATTTACCTTCTGACTGGTAACCATTAAATATTTATAGAGAAATCAATAGTAGTGAGATTTTTGCTTGAGTAAATATATATCACATATGTACTCAAAACCAAAGCAAACTGCAGTGCATTCCAGGAAATAATCTATAGTGCTGCTCTGTAATGTTCTTCCTCATCTTCACGTCAGGATGTTTTATCTGTGTCCCAGCTCACCCATTCCTGCCCCAGAACTCTGACTGTTCTTTTTAACAGCCTAGAACGACGGAGCCTTAGGAAAAGAGTAGAAGTGTTTTCACTGTAGAAATGTGAATGATAATTGCCATATAATTATCCAAGGTTCCTTAATGACTGGATACAGGGAGGTCCTTAGGTTTGATGTTATGTCTGGTGGACAGTGCCCCAGCCAGAGACTGCTGTACTAGAAGAGAATGGAACTGGCTAGAGGCAAACCCATCCCTTCCCAGCATCTGGCAAGGGGAAAGTATTTTTGAGAGAAGGTGGTGATGTGGCAACAGAAGGTGATGGTTAAAACCATTTAAAACCAATGCCTAATTTAAAAAAAAATAGGACTGGGCTTAAAATGGCTTTGAAGCCAGGCTTAAGTTCATTGGAGGTGAACAGACAAAGGTGTGAGATAGACAACAGAGCCAATGTGCACAGGGCAGTTTATTGTCCATTTTGGGTCTCTGCAGCATTTTCTTGTGCAATATAGATGGAGTAAATCTTTGTAGACCATCAAAGAGATGACCTTAATCAATTGTTCTGGCCAGGTGTTTTGGAAGGGGGAAAGCTTCCTTATGAGTCAGTGATGAAATTTCAATTTATAATTATGACTTTAGTTTATAATAATAATTCTAATTATATATATAAACAGTTTAACCTACTATAGTGTAAAATGGTAACATTTGCTGAGCTTTGGCTGCTTTCAGATGGTGAAAATGTGCTGGTGGTTGTTGGCTGGAATTCAGAAATATTTGTCAAAATTTTGTGTGCTATGTGAACAACAAAATTTTGTGTGGATTAAGCAATTATTAATTCTCTCCCATTATCCGTCAGATAAAACTACAACTAGCTCATTAACCAAAATTAATTGTAAATAAAGCCGATCTGTTGTTGAGGAAACTAGTTAGAATGGTAATTGGGTAATGATGATGCATTTAATTTCAAACTGCAGATTTAAAAGCTACTCCTTTTGGCAGTGATAGAGCAAGGTGTTCTGAAATGAAGCCGGGTGCTTGTCACTGTCATTGTCCTCTTAATTAATGCCACCAGGACTGCCTGTGTTTTGAATCTAATTAGTGTCCCCTGCAGAGCACTTGGAAAGAGCGCTCCTGATTCTGCTCACACTGAAGCCGGTGGCCAAACTATTTTGTGACCTCTGTGGGCAGGAGGTAACACAGGAGGCAGTGTGGAAGTGGTGGTGTAGGACACTGTGCACTGCTGGCCTTCCTCCTGCAGCAGCACATCCTCATGGCTGAGCTCTGGGAATAGTGGCTGTGCTTTGGGATTTGCTACTCACTTGCCATGGAGATAGATCTGGAGTTTCAGGCCAACAAAACTGAATTGTGACTCAACGTTTTAAAAATGATTGAGTGAGTAATTTCCTATGCAGTTTCATTACAGTATCTTTTGCCCCAAGGATTATTTACTGTAGGGTAACTTCCAGCATGTTTTCACTGCTATTTGTAATGTTGAATTTTAACAAGAAAGGACTTGTTTAAATAGGATAATGTTTTTATCCCAAATTGCCTGGTTCTAATGGTAAAATTAGCTTCATGAGTAAAATCAGCAGTTGTACCTGCTAGCCTACATGCACAATTTCTTGATTATTTTTTGCTCTGGTTTCAAAATGTATTAAATGCTATTATGAGATGAGCACAGTGTGTTTGATTTTAGCCAACTACCATTTCAATCATTAACAAAGAAATGGACATTGGGTACAGAATGTATCATTCAGGAGGGCCACCAAGTTGATGAGAAGGATGGAGCACCTCTGCTATAGGAGGGGCTAAGAGAATTGGCATTGTTCAGCCAGAAGAAGAGAAGGCTTTGGGATGACCTACTTGTGGCAAGAAAACTGGAGAGAGACTATTTACAAGGGTCTGGAGTGACAGGACAAGGGGGAATGGCTTCCCAGTGCCAGAGAGCAGGGTTAGATTGAACATTAGGAAGAAATTTCTGACTGTGGGGGTGGTGAGGCCCTGGCACAGGGTGCCCAGAGAAGCTGTGGCTGCCCCATCCCTGGAAGTGTCCAAGGCCAGGTTGGACAGGGCTTGGAGCAACCTGGGATAGGGGAAGATGTCTTTGCCCATGGCAGGGGGTGGGATGACATGAGTTCTAAGGTCTCTTCCAACCCAAACCATTCTCTTATTCTCCTTTTCCTATCATTTGTAATCACTCTACTGATTTGTTTTTTCCTTCTGACTTGGTTTAGAGGGAATTACAGAACTAAAGCATCGACTTAATCTTTGATGTTGCTACTTACCAGACTTGAAGGGAATATAGAATAAATACATTTTACCTATTTTATTTTTTTTCTCCATGAGGTTTTTTTTCCTTTTGTGCTTCCTGGTCCATGGGGAGAAAAACCCTTTGAGCATGTTTTAGTTACATCACTAATATTAGAACTGAGTAATCGGGTGGCTTTGGCAGCAGTCTCGTTTATAAATTGTTGGTGAGCAGATGGCTCACCAAGTTGGCATGCCAGCTCCAAACTTTCACAATCATGAGTCAAGTTTTAAATTGCAAGATTGCCTTACATACCATGAGGCTTTTTTTTTTTTATTTTTAATGTGTGTTTGTTTAATAAATGGAACTCTCAATGGGTCTTCTCATTCCTGAGCTGCGTTTTGCACTCAAACATGGCTTTTCAGCAGTCTCTGGCTTTGGGAATGCCTTTTTTTCTTAATTTAATGAAAGTGGAGACTTTTTTAGGCACACATCTGAAAATCTTGCTGCTAAGAAAAACTAATAAATATCAGTGTAAGGAACATAAAAGTGAGACTTGTCGTCAATTCTGGCTGATGTCAAACAGTTCAAATGATGGAGATCGTTCACAAATGAACTTATAACAACTTTCGGTTCGTATTCACAAATATTTTTTTAGGAATAATTTGCTATGTTTGTTATCCTGGGTATGCAGTTCTATGCCAATTTGTTTGTTTCCTGAGTGCAGGGCTTAAGTCATTAGGCAGCATCAAGTAGAAATGTTACATTTTGAAATGCAAGAGTGAATATTTTCTGTAAGCAAAATGTGGCAATGAGGAAACTGGGCGAGCAAGAGTGCTCAGACATTCTCCCTGTGAACACAGTGAAGTTCCAAAAGGGTCAGGTCTTGATCCACTTGAGAATTTGGACTAATATTACTGGAAGGATTTCTGCTTTTTTCTTTTTCTTCTTCCTTTTCAAGCTATTCCTTTAAGTAAAATTAATATGCTATATGTGGGTTATAATGCATTGTGGGACCTGTTATGGAATGATAATTAGACCTTATTTCTAAATGATTCCACACAAAGTGTGTTGTTGTAAATGCTAAACAACTGTGTTTCATCCATAATCATGTAATTGGTGTGTGCAGCTAATTAGTGTGTGTTCAGTTGAGGCCCAGATTTTTTGGAAATGTCTCCTGTTCTGGTCCTGATTTAGCAAAGCTCTTAAACAGATGATTAACTTCCATTGGCTTTAATAGGACTTAAGCACATTCTTAATCAGGGCCATTGTGTCAAATCATGTCTCTTGGTGACAATCAGAACAACCTGCCAGAGCCGTAGTAAAAATATCTGTAGGTCCTTCTTAAATTTATATTAATAATTTCTTTAATTCGTGAAGCATTTTGTTTCAGAATCTGAAACTCTGTGTAGGTACCTTTCTCTCTCTCTCTTTTTAAGCAAATGGTTATTGTCACAATCTAATTGTATGTGTAAAGTTTAAAGATTTTAACTAGCTTGGCAGGCTGTTTACATCAAATCTGTTCAATACACCTTTGAGATGGAGAAGAAGAAAATAGGCATCTGAGAGTGCCTCACTGGAATATAAATGTCAGTGCTGATAGATATCTATGATAGAAAATTTGTGTGGGAGTAATAATTTAGTAATAAAATAGGTCAAATTAATTTTTATGCTGAAGGGGATACCTTACAATAACCATTTTGTAATTTTATGTTTGACAGTTTGCTCTGCATTATGTGGATAGGTGGAGCTGAGATAATGTAATCCATTTCCAGTTGTAAACAAGATTGCTTTAAGAGCTGCAGTAGTAAGATACATGTTGGCTGACTTTAAGCTGAAAGGTAATTGCCTCTGAATATTAATGTGCATGTGGGGATTTTGTTTTTAATTCTGGGATTTCATATTTGCCCTATAGCAGCTCTGAAGAGGCCCTTGTTTTCCCAAACCCCACCTTGCTGCTAATTGAAACTGATGGCAAGTGTTGAATTTTGGGTCCTTTGCTTCTATTTTATGTGGCCTGTGTTCCTTGGAGAATGCTGCTTTCTTTGGCTGTTTTTTTTTTTTTTTGTTAACCACCTTTCCAAGTTGAGGATTTTTTGAGATGCTCTTGCTGTCCTGCAGCAGCTATGAGTAGTTCCTGGGATGGAAGAGGAAGGATGGAATTGTAGGTTATGGAAAAGGGGGGAAGTTGCTGCACTAATTAAATTGGAGCCTCTTAGAGAAATGAGAGTTAAGGTGCTGATCTGTGTGCTCTTGTAGCTGGCAAGCTTTCTCATGAGTAATTTAAGACCAATCAGAAGCCCACTGCACACTGTGGGATATTCTCTAATTCCACACACTTGTGGAGCAGACCCCTGTCATGGGAGCAAGCTGTAGGTAGTGACAAGCATAGTCTGGGGGAACATCGACTGGCTGCATTTTCTGTTTGAAATTGTTTTAGGCATGGAAGGCTACAGCCAGATTACAAGCAAGCTGTACCTAGCTTTCCATTTAAATTCCAGCCCTTGGCTTGTACAAGCTGTTCCATTACCCACCGCTTACAGCGAGATCTAGCACTGGGAACAGCGGGATTGGTGGTGAGCAGGGTGTAACTGCAGCCCTGCTCTGGAGCAAACTGCAGCTGAGCAGTGCTGCAGGAGCTTGGAAATGTGTGGTGTGCAGGGTTTTAACCTGTACACGTTTTAATTGCACTGGCTGTGTGGGTTGTCACTAGTTAGGACTGTTTAAAGGTGTTATAACTGGCGGGTGCCCTAGATGCCCTTCTAGCCGAGATGACTATTCAAAGAAGAGTTCAGCATTCCTTGTTCTCTGTGGCAATGCCAGCATTTTCTTCTGAAAAAGAAAAACCAAATAACAAAAAGGGGTATTTTTAGCTTGGATCGATTTGCTGATCCAGTTTAGTGCACGGTCTCACACAGTGAGAGGGTGGTGTCTGAGCAGGGATGGGAGCTCCTAGCTCTTTTTCTGTTTCTGCAGAGGAAAGGCACTCTGAGCTGTGCTGATACCTCACACAGGTCATCAGCTGTGTGGTCAGCAAGTCAGGCAGTTGGCTTTTCTGCTGCCTCTGACCCAGCGCAAAGGGTGGTTGCCACTTGCAGAGGGATGAGGCCAGCAGCTCAGAGGTGCTGGGTTCACAACCAGCCCTTTCGCAGGTTGCCTTTAGCTCACAGCTCACATTTGGACTGCAACCTCATGTAACACCTTTAGTTAAACAGTAGTGGTGGAATGAGTGGGAGCCACTGAACAGAGACAGACTTGAATCTTCCACACTCCTGCACCTTGTGCAGACTTTGGGGTATTGAGTTTTTTGGTTCAGAATGATTTTTAAATTTCTGTAGTGCCCCATCTCCAGTGATTTGGTCTGACACTTCTTGAAGTTAAGGGGAGTCTTGGTGGTATTTCAGTCATTTTTGCAACATGATGCTGCTTGTGGCAAAGCTGTTCTATGGATGCTTTTGCTAAAAAATTACTTAGCTACAGAAACATTTGACTGTAGGCTGGTAAGCAGAAAAAGTGAGGGTGTGTGGGTTTGTGAATGTATGTTGCCCATTAAGGAGTCTCACTCAATGCTGGGTGCTTCATTACAATGAGAAAAATAACATAAAAGGATTCTAATAACTAATTAACTTGTTCACTAATGGATCAGGCACTGTCTTAAGGGCAGTAGTTTAAAAGAGTCTTTTTAATGAAAGTTGACTGGAGGTATGTCCTGTGGCTATTACAAACTTTGTTTTATAATAGCATGTATTTTTCATAGCTCCTTGCCATGCTGTAATGTGGTTGGAGTGGGAGAAATTAGAAAACTGACCATTTCCCGGCAGATAGCGATAAGTTTCTACTCAGTCAGAATGCTCTATACACTCTGATAGGTTTATAATTATTATCCTAAGATTGATGTTTTTGGGGGGGAGTGTAAATTTGTGCAGCAGTAATCCATTAAGAAATCAATAATCATTCCATCCTGAAATGCAGTTTCTCTACAACATTATAAATACACACCAAAGATTTGAAACTCTGCCGGTTTCCCCTTCTCCACCCCCTCCTCCTGCTTCCCTGAACTCCAAGTTCAGTGCCCTTTGTTACGTGGTGGGATTCTTCTGTCTCTGTTTTTCTGGGAAAAACAAGGCTGGTAGTATTAGCAAGATCCTGAGAGCCAGTAATGCTTTTTAGTGTGAACGTTGCTTTGCCACCAAAAGTACCCTTTTTATCTTGGGGAAATTCTCCCTCTCCTCTCCTCTGCCAGGGTTTCATCCCTGCTAGATGGGGATGGTGAAGATTCATTCCTTGTTCTTCTGTAGTGAACAGTGGAGAGGAAGTATTCTAGAAGTGCAAAGTCGTTGTATGTGTACATTTCCTTTTCCTCATTCACTCTTGGTTCTTTGTGTAACAGTTCAGAGGTTTGGCTATCAGAGAGCAGCACATCCTGAGGACTTCCCTTTTTGCTCTGAATTCTCCCTAGCTGGGCAAACACATTTTTGAATTGCTGCTGTAAGTTATCCCCTGATGTAGAGAGCTGGAAATGTACTTTATCTAGGAGTGAAGGTGATTATAACAGATAAATAGTAGCTGAGCGAGGAAGAGTAGGAGTATTATTTATGTTTCTTTGTGGAAGAATAAATTAATATGGAGTGAGGTGCTGGGTCAGCCTGGTTTTGATCTTGCAAGGAAAATTGTGGATGGAGCAGGGAGATGCTATTGCTGTAGCAAGAGCCACAAAACACGGACTATGTCTAATATTACATTTCCACGTCTTTTACTTTTATTATTCCTCTACTTTCTTTTTGTTAAAGCTGGTTGAAAAATAATTTCTAATAAAAAAAATCACCTTTTTCCATTTCAGTTTAAATTACAATTATTTTTAGCCAGCTCTGCTGTTGGTTGAAAAAAGGGGCATTTTTTAATGACAGAGTTGTTTTTTACACCCATGATAGTTGTTTAGGCCTAATTTCCCTCTTTCTCATCTGCCCCAAAAAATGCATGCTTGGCTTGGTATGGATAACTCAGATATGTCTTTTCCTCCTCTGAGAACATTGTCATCTAATTCATGGATGGTCACTATGAATGGTGTTCCTTCAGCTTTCAGAGGGAAAAAAACCCTGTCTTTATCACATCTTCACTCTTGAGATTTGAGAATCTCAGGTTATGTCCAAAGGTCTAACAAGTGTAAAGTGTGAGTTTTGGCTGTGATTTGGTACATGTGTGCCTTAGCTTATTTGGGAAAACCCACATGGGTAGAATCATACATGTGTTTTAGTGTTTGCAGACAAGGAGTGTGGGTGAACAAAACTGGACACTGAGAAGCCAAACACTGATTCTCACCTCTGTAGTTACTCTAGAATATTCCAAGGTTATTGTCATAGTAAATTCTCTCACTCTGATCCTGTATGGAAAGAGCTTTCACACATGGCTTGACTGTGGGGATACTTGCCTTTCACTGGTTCTCAGTGGAAAATGCAAAGCTGGATGCTAATAGGAAAAGACCTAGATGCCAGCAAAAGAAAGATCTTGTCAATTGTGTTCAGTAGGTTTTCATTCAGCATCGACTTTTTGTCTGGTGAATTTGACTTTTTTTCCTTAAGGCCATGAACCCTATACTGAGTACTTTCCATGAAGGATAGTTCTTCTATTTACCTAAAACTGTCCCTCTTGCTCAGATGCTGGTAGCATATGAGTTTAGCAAGGACTGACACTTTATAGATTTTGACTATTCTTAATACAGTACCTTGTAACTGGCTTCACTTCTTTGGTCTTCATACTGATTAATGGCTTTTATACATCACTAATGCTTAACTTTTAAAGTATCTTTTTTTTTTTCCTCCTCTCTGGTCAACTTGTGATACAGAAGCAGCAGCTGATTGACAGCTGATTTTTTCTGCAATGGTTTGCTGAAGAGTTCATGCCAATAACATGTGGCTTTTCAGTGAAATAGGAAGACTTTACCACACCTTTTTCTTTTACCCATTACCTTTTTTTTCCAGTGGTTTGCAGAACAGTGAGTGCTAAAAGCCCAGTATCAGCTCACAGGATGCCGAGTTTAACAGATTGGGCTTTATTAGCTCTCAGTTGCATTTGTCTTTACTTCACAAGTCTCTATTTAGAATTACCTGTAAGTGGTTATTTTCCAGTGTGGTTTTCAAACACAAACCATTTTTTTTTTCTTATTTTTGTTGCTACTGGTTTCTTTAACTACTAAAAGCTCATCACCATGTATATAACTCTTATGTGTCCACTGATAGCTTGAGTGCCAAGTTACAGAAATTGGTGTAAGTGGCTTTTTGGGAAGAAAATTCTTCAAAGAGAAATATTTAACAAACCGAACAATTAAGAGATGCCATCTCAATCAATAAGTTAGAGTTAATTGGCTGTGTAAAAAGCATTTTTAAACAACTTCCCTGAAGAGTCGGTGTATTGAGCTTAGAGTGCCTTTCTAGTGAGGCTATTTTCAAAGGCTGGTTTCTTCTAAAAAAGTGCTTGTTTTCAGTATTTTTTTTTTCTAATTTCCAGACTCAATGCCATCTTGCATGTGGGTCTCACTGAGTGAGTATAAGACTATTTAATAACAGCTTTTCATTTCTTCCTTTGTGTGCGTGTGCCCCCCTAGGAGTATCCCATGTTCTAGTGACTGCAAACTGCTGGTCTAAAAAACAGTCAGCAGCTGCTCTCAGCCTGTGGGCAGTAACAGCACTTCAAATGTGCTGTATTCAAGCATCTGTGTTACCTAATTTTTCTATTTCTGTTAACTTTATCAAAGTCTCCCAAGTGCAACACACTGACCATAAGCCACGTGTTGGGACCAACGGTCTTAAACTGATAGTTCAACTTCATGCTTCTTGTAGAGGTGTCATAAACCCTATTGGAATTAAAAGGGAAAAAGAACTCCAAATGCCCTTATTAGTACCCTCAGGTTTTGAATACTTTTCCAAAAGGGTATTTTATGCCAAGCCTTCAAAACCCTCTTCAATGATGAACAGGCATCATTCTCGGAACCTTCAGAGACTGGAGGTGGAAGGAGAGCTTCCTCTCTCTTTTAGAAGAGTACACCTGTCTCTTTGGAATGCCTCCCTCGGGATGCTGTAGGCCTGACTTTAGAGATGGCAGAGATCACTAGGCCATGTCCAAGCGGATCAGGAATACCTGCAGTTGGACATTGGAAGAGTTGGTCCAAGTGGCTCGGTCAGCGGCACGTGGTGAGACAGCAACCAAGCCTCACACCTGCTGAAATGCCTCTCTTCTAGCTACGAGTTCATTTCACCAGACCAGTGTTTCTTGCTTTGTGAGTTGTGTAGAGCTGTTAAATGTGTTTAATGAAGCTCCCTCCCTATTTTTTTTTCCTCGACCCAAATGTCACCTGTAAAAGTCAAGGTAAATGGTAAGAAAGGAAGAAATCACTAGCGTGAAATCTGGAGAAATAAGTAGTTCAAAGCAAAATACTTAATGCTTTTCCTGGAAATTGTTCTTCCTTTTTGACCCACCAAAGGTCCTCACTGTAACTTTTAAGCTAAAGGACTGTGATTCTGGGTAATAGTTCTCAAATAATTTGAGCAGTGCTGCATTCAGTTGAAGAAATGTTAACAGGTCTTGTTCAGGCTGATTCTCCCTTGTGCGTTTGGGTAAAGGAGTGGAGAGTAAATCATTGAGTAGGTATATCTTCCATTCAGCAGGAGCTGCACATGATGGGATTATTAGTATTTCTAAACTAAAGCCCCTGACAGATCCTTGGATGCTTAAAGCTGTTGTGATGCTTTACCAGATGGTTCAGAAACTCAGACTGGAATATCTCATTGGCTGGTGCTGAACAATGACATTTCAAACCCACACGTTTGTTTGGATTTTAATTTTCAGGAGGATTAAAGCTTTTTGGGATATGGGCTGTCTCTTTCCATATATATGCTCAGCACCTTATGTAGTTTAGATGCTTTTGCAGTGTCTTTATAATTCATCATATTAGAGAGTATTTGGAACTGTTGCACATTTTTAGCCACGTGGTCCAGCAAAGTGCAGACAAGGATAAGTGTGCAAGTTGTTGCCTTGTTTAATGCAATGAGTGTGATGACTGCGACTGCTTTGTCTTGTGTCTGGTAATTATGTGAGCAGGTGATTATGCTGAAATGTGCCACTTTTGATTCTGTATCCCTCTGTTCTTTTCACTTCGCAAATCTTGTCTTTGAAGCCTCGGTTCTGTAAATACTAATGTGTTTGCATAACTTGTATTCAGTGCACTGTTGATGCTTATTCCTCCTAGAGGCTGAACAGTTCAGTCCTGACTCTACTAAATACATTGAATGAGACCCTGCTGCTCTTGGGGAGAAGATCAAAGGAAAATGGTTGGGTTTTACTTCCTTTCAGTCCCATGACATTTTGAAAACTGGATGGATTGTCCCTCTGGCAAAATCTAAAAAATTTTTAGGGCCTTTCAAATTAGGCAGTCCTCCCTGGCTGCCAACATGTCTGTCCTGGTTAAAACTACTACTGCTACTTCTGAACTGCCTTGGAGCAGGAATGGAGGTATTACTATGAAATTCCCTTCTTAATTCCTTAGGGCAAAGATTGCTGTTTTGTTGTGTGCAGATAATTCTGGGTAGAGGTATGCTGCTGTGTGAAAATGTGCACAGTTCGTTTTGGGATCAGGGGAAGGATTTGAGATAAGTGTTTGGGGAATGGAGAACTCGTTTATAATGGTTGTTTAAACAACAGTGTTGATGTACATTCTAGAGAGCAGTGAACCAGGATGCTTTGTTGACAAGTCTGGGAGGTTTGGCCTTTTTTTGTCCCTCTCTTACCCCTGACAACTCAATTAAGAGAATAGCATCAGTGGGAAAAGAGTTCAGTTATGCTGAGAAGTAAAAAGGACATTTGACATAATTATTTTTATGTGTTAGACTGGTACGTTCTATCCCACTGTTCTCCATATGATTCATTCTATTTGTGCATGATTGTTGCACAGTATTAAATAATGTGCCTTTTTTTTGTGTTAAACAAGTATTCCCCTAGCTTGTCTCAAAAAGCTGACACATGTTCATTCTTCACTCAGGGAGTTCTGCATCTGTCGACACTTCAGACATAATCAGTTTAGATTTCAGCAGCTGATTAGTGCTCACCTCTAACCAAACTCAGAAGCTGTTCCTCCAAATGGTAACAAATAATATCCTAATTAGTCCTCTGCATAATGATAGCAGGGGCCTTAGCTGAAAGCTACTGCTCTTGGAGGCCTTCCTGTTCTAGTCCACTGGCTCTGCAGACTGTTGGATCAGGATTTATGCCGAGCTTTTCTTCCCCCGCCTTAAAATGCCTTGCAGAGCAATTAATTATGCACCTGAAGATAGGCATTAGGCACGCAACAGTATTCCACACACAGTTCTGAACGTTTCATTAGAGGCAGGTAATTTCTGTGTGATTATGAAAGCAGGAATGCTGGGCAGCACTCCAGGATTATCCTATGGCGCCCGTAGCCGGTGCGTGTCCCTGCGAAGCTGTTTGACCTGGCCGGCTGATGCAGCCCAGCGCGGCTCAGCTGCCTGAAATACTGCCTCCAACAGGAGCCCACCGAGTGCACGGAGCAGCAGCTGCAGGGAGGAGGACAGCGTGGAGAGCGACTCCTCTCTACTCCAGTGACTGCCTGGTTGTGACAGCACCAAGTTTTACCAGGAAGTTTTATATGGGTTTATGCTTTTCTGAGTCTGATTAGCTAGTTAGCAAAACATGCCCGTCCCTGTCCATTAAACTCTGTGTACTTCCTCTTAGCTAACACTTATTTTGCACAAGCCTGGGGATTTTTTTTTAAATAAATCAATGTCTACAGAGGCGTAATTTAATAAGTACCACTCACAGGGATGGTACAGTAGCCACTGGCATCTCTCAGAACAAAAGTCATGTGAGCAACTATAGCTGGATTAGTGTGACCTCAATAGTACAGAGAACTGAGGAAAGAAAAGACAGAGGATGAGGGGGAAAATGCCTTAAGATGCCTTCAGGAAGCTGTGCAACTAAAGTTGTCCAAAGGCAGGCTGAGCCAGCTGAATACCAGAGTACATAAATATCCATTAGTTTAAAAAGGAAGTTTTAAAATGTCAATTGGATTTTCAGGTTTGATTGAATAACTTTTTAAAACCCTGCTTAACTTTGAAATTGAGAGGGTCTATTTTAAAACATAAATCAACAGTAACAGAAAAATCACTTAAATAACAGCAAAAGTGCTGCTTAAATATTTGCTGCTGAAATGTTAGAGTGTCTAGCTACTAAAATTGGGAATGTCACAAAATCAGCACCTAAAAGCAGAGCTTGTTGCTGAAAGTGCTTTATTACTGTAGCTGTTGCCTTTTCTGTTGGTGTGGGGATATTTTCTTCAGTTTATTCAGAGTTCAGTCAAAGTGGGTAAGGCTGCTAGTAGGTGGAAAAGCAGAAAGATTTGTTCTCCTCTGCAAGCTGGTGAATAAAAACTGGTTTGAGAGGTTGAGGCCAAATAATTTTGCATTCAGGATAAGGTTGACATGAGTAATGAATTTAAAAATCACTTAGAAAATGAAGCTGTTAATTATCTTTAATGTATTAACATGTAAAACAAATGTGTGAATAAATGAATGTTAAGCTTTTTAAATAAGTGCACAGTCTATCCCCTGAGGTAATAAAAAGTGTGTAATCTACTATAAAGCTTCCATTTATTTGCAAAATTACTGGTCTCTGTGGCTAATAGTTTTTGTTTAGAAAACAGCTGAGAAGTCCAAGTACAAGATTTAGCTACAGTATTTAAACTGAAGTTTCCTGGTTGCTTTATTAAACTCCAACTTTAAAAGGTGATTACATCGCTTTGAGTATGAATTGATTCACCATGGCTTCCTCTTTAATAAAATATATTTATCTTGGAAACAAGGACTAGAGTATACATAATCTATCTGCATTTTGGTACTGTAGCTGGTATGCTTTCCTGAGAAAGTTGTTAGCTTAACTAAGATAGAAATTGGTATAGCTTTTTCAAAGTGCATGAGAAAATGTCTAAATGAAAGATTGTGGAAGGCTGTAAAAGATGGGACTTATCAGGCTACAAGGAGGTAGCAAGCTCCTTCAGTCCCAAAGCAGATTTGTTTCAAATATTCATTAAGGAATTGCCATTAAAAGTGGGGAGGTACTTATGTCTCTTCTAATTCACGTCAAAGGACGGTATCAACGTGAAAAAACAGGAAAATTGTACAGGAACAGTTTCCACACTTGGGCTGGAACACTGAAAATGAGATGAAACGTGGGAGTGCGTGGTGCAGGGTCGGAGGCCGGGGACTGGATTGCCACTGTAACCTGCATGCCTGGAAATGACAGAGGAGGAATAAGCTGGGTTTAGGTGCTATGAGATGTCTCTCGGGCAGCAGCATGATAAAGTTAGGAAAAAGGCACGTGCTATGACGTGATTTTGCAGGTAAAGTGTTTCCAGTGGAGAAGGGAAGTACTGATGCTGTTTCACCAGCCTGAGCAGCAGGGTGGCTTGGCCGACGCAGAGGTCTGCGCTTCAGCCATGAGACATCTTCTGTTTCAGGAGCTCCCTTTTCAGACTAGTCTGGGAATCTCTCGTCTTTGTCAGGAAATGAAAGTCTGTTCTGCCATGTCCAGTCCACCTGGTAAATTAAACCTTTTGAAAGAGTGTGGGATCAGGCCCATGGAGCAGTACAGGAAGGGGTAAATACCAGGCAGGGTGTCAAGTTATTTAAACTTACAAAATTGTCATGAGAAGCAGCAGACTAGGAATGAAGCAGAGTTACCCTTTTGCTTCTGCCAGAATGTGGGCAGCAGTCTGACACATTTCTGAATGGGATCATATGGCACGATGGCCCGACGGCGGAGGGCTGAGAGTCACGTAGGGCAATGAGGCACCTTTTACCTCTGCAGAGGTCACCAATTGTGTGCCTGTCTGAGCCTTAAGCAACGCCTTCCTCATCTTCTCAAATTCTCACTCCGAGGCTGGTGGCAGCCCCTCTGTACTCTGAAGTCCAAGCCAAGGCCTGCAAAGGCTGTACATGTACACCAGCACTCCCTTTTCATGGATCACAGCGTGGTTGTGCAGCAGCAGAAATGTCTTTTCCATGTTCTTTTCTTGACTTTGTGCAACTCCAGCTTGAGTTTGCTACCCTGTTGATTGGCATGAGCTTCAGTAGGAAAACCAAGATTTTCCTCGGCAAGACCTATGCTAGGTCTATAGCAGGGAAGCAGCTGCCTACAGGAAGCTTCATGGGATACATGAAGGTATGGTTATGAACTCCCTTTAGTTGGGTGACCTGCTCTGTATTTTACTACAGAGCTGGGGTAGCTTGGAGTTAGTGAGGACTAAAAGTTTGTTTCTCTTTACGTTTGCTGTGCCACAAGGTAGCACAAAAATGAAACTCTTCAGACCATCTGCATTTTAGATGAATGAGTAGCAGCAGAAATCAATGCTCAGACTTATGTGTGAACCACTGGAGATTTAACTCTCCCTTAGCTAACTGAAATTCTCATGTTTATGAGAATTTTGACAGAGCCACATTTATGCTGTTTTTCATAAACACATCACAGCATACTATTTTTCATAAAACCTCCTGCAAGTTTTGTGTAAGTATGCTGGCAAATTTGCTTTGATTTTTCTGGAAGATGCTTGTACAGATCAAAACCCCTCAGCTGGTGCCAAATTTTTATTTGGTGTAAAGTGCCATAAGTATGGATCTAATGAGGCCTTCTGATTTTTAGCATGTGATAGTCTAGTTCGCTAGCTACTGGTTTTGGGTTTTTTTAAATGTGCAATCATTTTTATTTAATGTAAAGCTCCATAATAAAACCTGGTTTTGTTTCCTTTCCCATGTGCTTATCATAAGGAGATGTCATTCTTCTGTAATATGGTTGAAATAATGAATTCACTCCAATGATCAAAATTCAGTTTGGTCATTCCTTCACTATGAATCCTGTCATACAAACAAGGTATGCTGCCCAGGTAGAAGATGAGACAAGGGATTAATTGGGAGTTGACCACCTGGAATTTTCAGCCAGTAGTTAGTAGAAAGAATAAGTTTTAATGTTTTTGAGATCTGTAAATGTGCCTGTTAGTGCCAAAACAGTCTGGGATATATTTTCAAAGTACAGTTCACTAGTCCTGTTATCAAATAATGGGATTTATGCATGTACCTCCCTTGAGCTGCTTTGAAAACATACCTTTAAGTGTCAACAGTTTTCTGGACACACATTAATACTTTAATTCTTTAATTGCTAGGAGTAGGAATTTGCCAATGCTCTCAGCTTTGATCACATTTGAGGTACATACTGGAAGGAACTACTACAAGGGACTTTTTTGGTATATATGGCCTAGAAAAGCTGGGTTTTTCTAGGAGATGTATTTCTGTAGGAACATCTATCTATAGTGCTGTTCAGGAGAGGCCATTCCAACCGCCCTTACCTCGAGGTACCTTGTCTGTCAGACCCAAACAGTATGAACTTGTTCATGGATATATGCACTGAATAGAATTTGGTGGTTTGGTGGGTTTTTGAGGGCATAAGATTCACCACAGATTAGTATATGCTCACCCCGAGATGGGTTCTTGGAATGTGATAATTCATTATCTCATGGATAGTGTGACAAATGGGAATCAGTCCTTGCAAATCCACGTCTACACCTATTCTGGCTGCTGGGTTACTATCACTTCAAGGGCTGCTGGCAAGAGGAAGGAAAAGTCTGGTTGAAAAATATTGCTGACTTTTAACCTGTTTCCTTGAAATGGAAGAGTGAACATCACGTATCTTTTTTCTTCTTATCAAGGAATTTGTTTCCTGGAGGCAGTCTGAAAAATGGCACCTGGAATCCATGTGTGCAGACAGACCTCAGTGTAAGGAAGCATCCTGTAAATATTGCATTAGCAATACTGGGAAGACCTGGTGGCTTCCGGATTTTTCTGCAGTAAATCTGGGGGAAAGTAGAATAGTTTGAGTTGTGAAAGATGTATTTAAAATCCAGGAAGCAGAGAAGTGTCTTCCTTTGTTCTCTTGGTAGTTCTGCAGAATAATCACTTTGGAAGCAGCTGTGACACATTAGAGGAGCTCATGATTGCCATTTAGATATGGGATATTTTGGAAAACCAAGGGCTTTCCTAATATTTTGCTGGATATAGGTCATGCTATGTGATAAGAATGGTAAATTTCCTGTTTTTCTTAAACTCTCTCAGTGATCTGTAGCATTTGAGGTTCTTAGCTTGGCGCAGATGAACAAAGTTGATGGTTTTGTCTGCTTGATGGTGGTGTAACTAGCAAAATTGAGGACATTTTAGGGAAAGGAGGCAGTCTTTGGAATAATTTTGTTTTTCACTTTTCTGAAAGGAGTATCAGGTGGCCTATGCTCACTGTCTTTTATTCTTTCTGAGCTCCTGGATCTGGAATTTTTGCTGTTGCCTGGCTTTTCAGCAGCGACGGGTCCAACACAAACCACTAGATCCAGGAGCTTAGGCAGATTCATCCA
Source organism: Leptocoma aspasia (assembly GCA_013399835.1). NCBI lineage: Eukaryota > Metazoa > Chordata > Aves > Passeriformes > Nectariniidae > Leptocoma > Leptocoma aspasia. The sequence goes on from VXAX01000728.1 coordinate 277,067, forward strand.
GGACTGCCATTTAGTAATTCTGCTCTAAGCTCAGTTAAAAACTTCAGATTTCTTCTCCAAGTTACATTTGCCTGAGTTAACCAGGCATTGAAACAAATCTGTGTACTTCTGTTCTTCTTTTTACACTGCTGCTTCATTTCTGGACCTTTTAGCCCTGTGAAACAGTTGGCGTGTGAACGATGTCTGTCCCTCCTGTACTGATAAAAAAACTCAAAAAGGTCTCCTCAAAATTGTCTCTTCTGCTGGGAATCAACCTGCCTCCTTCAGTTGTTCTTGATAATGTATAGGATTTGGTATTTGACATTTCCCTGATTGTTTTTCATTGGACTGTTTCTGGAACAGTAGTAATATGCCCTTGAGAAAGTGAATTGGGATTTATACAAGTTAACCAGTTAGCAAATGTCTTGGATCTGATTTTGGAAACACACTAAAAGCAGTGTGGGTAGAAGGGAGGGGAGATTCTGTCCCTCTGCCCCCCTCAGGTGAGACCCCACCTTTAGAGCTGCCTCCAGCCCTGGGGGCCCAGCACAGGAAGAACACGGACCTCTTGAATCCATTCCAGACGAGGCCACCAAGATGGTCAGAGGGATGGAGCAGCTCTGCTGTGAGGAAAGGCTGGGAGAATTGGGATTGCTCAGCCTGGGAAAGGGAAGCTTTAAGGAGACCTTTTTGCAGCCTTCCAGTACTAGAAGTGAGCTGACAAGGAAGATGGAGAGAGACTGTTTACTGGGGCCTAGAGTGACATGACAAGGGGCAATGTCTTCAAAATGACAGGGGGTGGGATTAGATGGGATATTGTGAAGAATTTTTTCCCTGTGAGGGTGGTCAGGCACAGGTTGCCCAGAGAAGCTGTGGCTGCCCCATCCCTGGAAGTGTTCCAGGCCAGGTTGGATAGAGCTTGGAGCACACAGGAAAAGTGGAACATGTCCCTGCTGTGGCAGGGGGTAGGAGCCACATGGTCTTTAAGGTTCCTTACAACACAAGCTATTCTTTGAATACATGAACATTTATGTGCTTGTTTACCTTTGAGTCGTGCTCTCCTCACTCCCCAGGGGTCTGAAGACACTAGCAAGCCCCTTGGGCTGGTGCCAGACTTGAGTGTGCACCTAAGAGCCTTGTTGAATGAAGCTTTCTAGATGAATTAACCCCATACTTTCCTTCTTTACTTGTTCCCATGTGTGGTACTGGCATTTCTCAGCTGCATTTCTGCCATGATCCGTGGTTACAAATGGAGGAGCCTCACTGACCATAGTCCTGGAGGAGGCAACTCTCTGTCAGTTTTCTTAAGCCCCATCTTAAACTTGGCTAGACTTTTGTCCTCCTCTCCTCTGCAGCTTTTCTATAGCTGTTTTAGTTTCCAGAGCAAACATCTTTACCTTGTCTTGTGACCCACGTAAATGCAGCCTCATCTGGGGTTTTTGCTCTGTCTGGTGTGCTGAGTGGTGGTTTTGAGCACTTGTGCACACTAACCCCCCATGCATGAACAGTGTAGGCACATATGGCTGTAAACTGATGAAGCTATTTCAAGCTCACATCTATCAAACATCACTTGACATACCATGGCTCTGTTCCTTTACTGATCTAGTCCTCTTTCAATTCAATTTCATTACTTTGCTTTTCAGCAACTGTAAAATGATGTGCAAATGTTATACACTGAAGCATGGTGAGGGGAGAGTGGACCACAACCACATTTTGGTCTTGCTATACTTCTGTCCAACACATAAATAGGCAAGAAGAGCTTTTATAAGTAAATAATACCTATATATTTTTAAATAGAGATTTAAACTGGCTGCTGGAGTCATCTTGTTATTTCATTCCAACCTGAAATATTTTCACTTTTGACACCCTTTGGCTCCTGCCCTTATCTCTATTTACTGTATAAGCTCCTCCTTAGATCTTCTTCCAAAATGTTTCACCTTAGCTGTTGCTGTCTGGTGCAGAATCTTCTGCTTTTTAGCATTCTGAGTATACAACATCCCGTGAAATTCCTTCATGTCACTGCAGTACCATCCCTGGGAATTCCAGAGGCTTTGCTAAGCATGACCTCCTCTGCCTCGGCCCAGCTGCCGCAGTCTTAAGCACATTGCTGTCCACATTATGCTAGCGTTTCATTCCTGTGGCATGCAGTTCCCAAAACTTTCCCACCACAGTTCATCTTCTGCATTAGGGCTAATAATGTTACCTCTTATCTCTTTACCAGATATAAAGTGATGCTAAACTGAAGACCTTTCTAACATACTTCACTGGAAATTAAGTCTGTGTTGTAGAAATTTTGGTAGGGGGTCGTTTTTGTGACAGCATAATTCTTGTGATAGATGAGAGTTAAGCTGCTTTCTCTACAATAGGTCATATTTCTTGTAAAAGTTTGACGTGAATAAAAAAGGGTTTGGGTTTGTTATTCATGGGGATGCAAGTTTATGGCATTCCTTTTTTTTTTTTT